>JAVSCE010012773.1:0-178141 GCA_032199065.1 Smutsia gigantea | reverse complement strand
AAGATTAGAGAAGAAATAAATAAAATTGAGAAGAATAAAACAATAGAAAAAATCAATAAAAACAAGAGCTGGTTCTTTGAAAAAATAAACAAAATAGATAAACCCTAGCCAGACTCATTAAGAGAAAAAGAGAATCTACACACATAAACACAATCAGAAATGAGAAAGGAAAAATCACGACGGACCCCACAGAAATACAAAGAATCATAAGAGAATATTATGAGAATCTATATGCTAACAAGCTGGAAAACATAGAAGAAATGGACAACTTCTTAGAACAATACAACCTTCCAAGACTGACCAAGCAAGAAACAGAAAAACTAAACAGACCAATCACCAGCAACGAAATCGAATTGGTAATCAAAAACTACCCAAGAACAAAACCCCCGGGCCTGATGGATTCACCTCTGAATTCTACCAGACATATAGAGAAGAAATAACACCGATTCTCCTTAAAGTTTTCCAAAAAATAGAAGAGGAGGGAATACTTCCAAACTCATTCTATGAAGCCAGCATCACTCTAATACCAAAACCGGGCAAAGACCTCACCAAAAAGAAAATTACAGACCAATATCCCTGATGAACGTAGATGCAAAAATACTCAACAAAATATTAGCAAACCGAATTCAAAAACACATCAAGAGGATCATACACCATGATCAAGTGGGATTCATCCCAGGGATGCAAGGATGGTACAACATTCGAAAATCCATCAACATCATCCACCACATCAACAAAGAAGAACAAAAACCACATGATCATCTCCATAGATGCTGAAAAAGCATTTGACAAAATTCAGCATCCATTCCTGATTAAAACTCTCAACAAAATGGGTATAGAGGGCAAGTACCTCAACATCATAAAGGCTATATATGACAAACCCACAGCTAACATCATACTTAACGGCGAGACGCTGAAAGCTTTTCATCTAAGATCGGGAACAAGACAAGGATGCCCACTCTCTCCACTGTTATTCAACATAGTACTGGAGGTCCTAGCCACAGCAATCAGACAAAACAAAGACATACAAGGCATCCAGATTGGTAAAGAAAAGTCAAATTGTCACTATTTGCAGATGACATGATACTGTACATAAAAAACCCTGAAGATTCCATTCCAAAACTACTAGAACTAATATCTGAATTCAGCAAAGTTGCAGGATACAAAATTAACACACAGAAATCTGTTGCTTTCCTATACACTAATGATCAACTAACAGAAAGAGAAATCAGAAAAACAATTCCATTCACAATTGCATCAAAAGAATAAAATACCTAGGAATAAACCTAACGAAGGAAGTGAAAGACCTGTACTCTGAAAACTACAAGACACTCCTAAGAGAAATTAAAGAGGACACTAACAAATGGAAATGCATCCCATGCTCTTGGCTAGGAAGAATAAATATTGTCAAAATGGCTATACTACCTAAAGCAATCTACAGATTCAATGCAATCCCTCTCAAACTACCAACAGCTTTCTTCAATGAACTGGAACAAATAATTCTAAAATTCATATGGAACCACAAAAGACCCCGAATAGCCAAAGCAATCCTGAGAAGGAGGAATAAAACAGGGGAATTACACTCCCTGACTTCAAGCTCTACTACAAAGCCACAGTAATCAAGACAATTTGGTATTGGCACAAAAACAGACCCACAGACCAGTGGAACAGAATAGAAAATCCAAACATTAACCCAAACATATACAGTCAATTAATATTTGATAAAGGAGCCTTGGATATACAATGGGGAGATGACAGCCTCTTCAGCAGCTGGTGTTGGAAAAACTGGACAGCTACATGTAAGAGAATGAAACTGGACTACTGTCTAGCCCCATACACAAAGGTAAACTCAAGGTGGATCAAAGACCTGAATGTAAGTCATGAAACCATAAAACTCTTAGAAAAAAACATAGGCAAAAATCTCTTGGACATAAACATGAGCAACTTCTTCATGAACATATCTCTCCGGGCAAGGGAAACAAAAGCAAAAATGAACAAGTGGGACTATATCAAGCTGAAAAGCTTCTGTACAGCAAAGGACACCATCAGTAGAACAAAAAGACATCCTACAGTATGGGAGAATATATTCATAAAAAACGTATCTGATAAAGGGTTGACATCCAAAATATATAAAGAACTCATGCACCTTAACAAACAGAAAGCAAATAATCCAATTAAGAAATGGGCAGAGGACATGAATAGACACTTCTCCAAAGAAGAAATTCAGATGGCCAACAGGCACATGAAAAGATGCTCCACATCGCTAATCATCAGAGAAATGCAGATTAAAACCACAATGAGATATCACCTCACACCAGTGAGGATGGCCAACATCCAAAACACAAACAACAACAAATGTTGGCGAGGATGTGGAGAAAAGGGAACCCTCCTACACTGCTGGTGGGACTGCAAATTAGTTCAACCATTGTGGAAAGCAGTATGGAGGTTCCTCAAAAAACTCAAAATAGAAATACCATTTGACCCAGGAATTCCACTCCTAGGAATTTACGCTAAGAATGCAGCAGCCCAATTTGAAAAGGACAGATGCACCCCTATGTTTATTGCAGCACTATTTACAATAGCCAAGAAATGGAAGCAACCTAAGTGTCCATCAGTAGATGAATGGATAAAGAAGATGTGGTACATATACACAATGGAATATTATTCAGCCATAAGAAGAAAACAAATCCTACCATTTGCAACAACATGGATGGAGCTAGAGGGTATTATGCTCAGTGAAATAAGCCAAGCCGAAAAAGACAAGTATCAAATGATTTCACTCATATGTGGAGTATAAGAACAAAGAAAAAAACTGAAGGAACAAAACAGCAGCAGACTCACAGAACCCAAGAACGGACTAATAGTTACCAAAGGGAAAGGGACTGGAGAAAATGGGCGGGAAGGGAGGGATACAGAGGGAAAAAGGGGCATTACGATTAGCAGATGTAATATTGGTGGGGCACGGGGAGGGCAGTACAACTCAGAGAATACAAGTAGTGATTCTATAGCATCTCACTACGCTGATGGACAGTGACTGTAATGGGGTTGGTGGGGGGGACCTGATGAAGGGGTAGTTTAATAATCGTAATATTGCACATGTAATTGTAAATTAATGATAATAAAATAAATTATATTTAAAAAAAATCCAAAAAGAAAGTGTTAGGAGAGCTTCTGGTTGGGTGAACATGTGGAGGTTTGAGGAGAGTGGCCGCTTCAAAGCTGGGAAGCTCTACATCCTTTCTTTTACCTTGCACTGTGAATTGCTTCCATCTGGCTGTACCTGACTTACATCTTTTATAGTAAACCAGTCATCTCGTGAGTTAATGGGTTTTCTACGTTCTGTGAGCTGCTTTAGAACATTAATCAAACCCGTGGAAGAGGTCATGAGAACCTCTGATGTATAGCCAGTGTGTCAGAAGTACAGGTAACAACCTGGACATGTGAATGTTGTGTGAAGTCCAAAGAAGGGGTCATGGGAACTTCCTATCTGTAGCAAGTTGGTCAGAAGCACAGTGGACAACTTCTGGTGCTACCTCCAGATAGTATGTGTCAGTACTGAGTTGAATTCTCAGACATCTTGCTGCTGTCTGAGATCCACCGGCACCTCACCCCACTGGAAGAATTGGGTCCAGAACTCCTTTTGGTATAAATATCCATTCTACGTGGGTACTAAACATCAGTCATCTTTTTTCATCACTAGTGCTATATATTCAGTCAATCTTTGATTTAATTCTTCCTGAAAAATGTCTCTGGGATTTGTCCTTCAACTTCCACCATCTCTGCCCTGGTGTGCTCCTTCAGATCGGGTTATTGGGCATCATCTCTGCTCCAGTCCGTTCCGATATTGCTTCTTGGCTAATTTTCCTCGAACCTTTTTATCACATTAGTGCTGTTCAAAAACATATTGTCCACAGAATAAAATCCAAACCTTTCCACCCATTTTCACAATTGAATCTTAGCTATTTAGCCTTCATCAAAGTCAGACCATCCTCGTTTCCAAAACATATTTTGCTCATTTTCCCTTCTTTTGCTGTTCCTGTTCCTATAGCTTTGAAATCTCTCCTACTCACATCTTAAAGCCCAGATCACATGCTAAACAACTGAACAAATCTAACTGTACTGGCTGTTTTTTTCTCTAAGCCTCATGCCATTTGATTCTTTTGTCCAGTCGTGTAACGTGAAGCCATAGATAACTTTTTAAATAATGCATGATAATTTATGAATCCAGTGTTAGTTTTATATGCCGTATTCATGTTTTAATTTGAAACTACCTTTTTGGCTTTACCTTCAGAGCTTGCATAATCTTTTGAATATTAATGCCAAACATTTATTCTTTTATATGGATTTATTTTTTGTAAATGGCCAAAATATAGTTGGAGCAACAACTGATGAATAGAACAGGTAGTCTGATTTCAACATTTAATCTTTATAGTTATTTAAAGCAGCTTGTGTTTTTTGTATGTACACTTATTTTTGTCTTTATTTGAACGTAACTCTTACTTCAAATGTTTGCGACATTCCTCATAAAGTTTTACCCACTGATTAATAAAATACCCTGTAAATACCAACTTAAGTACAGTATAAGGCTTGGCATCCATAATTTATCATTTGCAATTTTGGTGATTCTTAAGTGAGCCTAGAGTTTAACATAATTTAGCTGAGGCACAAATACCTCATTCCCTGGGATGCTTGCTGAGAGAACAAACTCAGAGAATCATGAGTCTTAACTAGCACCTAAGCATCATCTCTTAGCATGGCTTCATTCTCTCTGCTGCAGGGGAAGTAATAAAGTAGACAGAATGCCATCTGATGTTAGGGAATTCCTAAAAGTCTCAGGATGTATAAAAATCTAATATATTCAATAAAATTAATTTAAATTAAGGTAGACAGATAGCCCAGTCTGTTACAGGCTCAAAAGATCTATACATTCTTTTCATAGGAAGAATTGGTGTAAGATTAGAGATGCTTTTGATTTTGTGTTTATCTTTGACTTGTGTAGGTTTAGTGATTATTCAAGCTTAGTAATACATGCAATGCACCTAATATGGACACTGGCATGATTGAAGCCTTTAATTGATTGGGACATATTTTGATAGTACTGAATGACAGGGGCCTTTTGTATAAATTGCTGTTACCCTTTTATTATTCTAGACTGAGATGTGAGAAACAAGCCCGCATCACAGCAAGGAAGAAAAGTTTAGAAAAAAAGAAAGAAAAATATCTTCAGGAAAAGTTTCCACATCTTTCTCAAGCCCGGAAGTCAAGTCTTGTCTCAGATGTCTGAATTCTTAATTTACCATTTTGTTTTTCTTGGTAAGAGTGTATATGAAAGTAAATATGTATTAAGTGGTTATAAAGAAATTTTTTTTTTAGTCAAATGACTACCAACTGTCTAAGTGTTAATATGGCATGCTGATTGTGGAAGTGGTCATGATTCTTCCAAATTATTTTAAAAATCAGGTATAAAGTTCAGATTAAATCTCCATTTTATAAATTCTGACATCTAGGCACACTATCACCTATATCTTAGAGTGGGAAAGTGAAGTCAACTGCTATAGCAAAGGCAGTAAGGTAGCTTCTGGAATTCAGGTAATGTTTATACTACTACTGTTAACAGGATATGAAGGGGGTATGGATATTATTGTTAATAAACAGTACTTCCACTCAAAATAATAATAAATACATTTAGTACTTAAAGTAGAAAGTCACAACAGTTAACAGTCCCAACAAATATTTTTGAAATGGCTAGTAGATTTTATTTAATTTTGCAAGCCTAAGGTAAAAAAGCATAGGCAATTAAGTTTTACTATCAATAAAAAGCACTTCTACCAATCCACTGGTAATTAATATACTAAAAGAGTTGGAAAGCATTTTACTGAAAGCAAAATATTTAGAGAAAATAGACATTTATACAAAATTATAAAATGCTTGTAATAAGAATAAGTGCATTTCAAGGAAAGCACAAACTTAATTTATAGAGCCAGTTAAAACCTTAAAAAATTTAATTGGAAATTGAAATATGCAAAAATGTATAAACATTCTACAAAAGATGGTCATTCTTTTCCTGAGTTTACTAAAGCTATGAAACGTAGGGTGACACAGGAAGGTGGAGGTTTGGGAACTCTTCAAGGACATTTCCTTTCTACACACTGCTTCCCTCCTTCTTCATATTCTTGTTTGGAAATCCACATCTGTTGAAAGGTGCCCTATAAAATGGGAAGAAAAATTATATAATTGTGCCTTTTTATTAGAAAATAATTCTTTCTTGTAATAGCCTTATTTTCACAACTGCTAATATTTGAAGAACCCTAAACCCCTCTCCGAAAATAGAACTCCACTACTCCCTTATTTCTGCCCTCCTCTGGAACACCCAAAGACGAATTTAGTCTTGTCCAAGGGTAGAAAGAATAGTAAATTTCTCTATACCACCTGTTACACTGTCATGAGGATTTAGGAAATCACTGTGAAAGGAAAATGGAGGGTTTAGGTACAGTTTGGTGCCAAACAGAATAGTAGAAACTGGTGCAACAATAGAAATTGTTGAAAGGCTTGATCCTAGCACAGGATTGACGAGATGTCCTACCACTTGATACATGGTAACACTTAGAACTCAGAAATGCTCAGCAGAGCTAGGATAAAGATTTTCAGGTACACACATGATAGTACACAAGCGTTATATCAAATAAATAAACATAGAAGGTGAAAGGAGGAAGGAACCTGGGCTGTGTTAATAATAAGACATGTAAGCAGGAGAAATCCATTCCCTGTGATTAACCTCTATTCAGGTGGATTCATACTGGGTTACCAGTTTTAATCTAAGATCTATTAAAAGACAGGAAATAGAACATATACAAGAAATATATAAATGGACAGTTATACACATGTAGTAGCTTACAATGTTTAGCCTAAGTACTTCATGACATTTTACTCTGGCTTCTCTGAGGTGAAGGGGAAATTCTCCCAGTACAGGGTGAATCCCAGCCAAATCCAGCACCATGACTTCACCATTTGCCCCAAGAACCAAGCCTGACCTCGACCTCATGAATAGGTCAGGGAGCAACCAGAACCCAGAATGATTTAATTTTAAATGTGCTGCAGATAAGTCCTGACCAGTGCTAAGGAGAGTATTATTAGAAGATCCATGAATAAATCAACAGATTCCCACCTCTGACAGGGGAAATTAGGCTGAGGCTGATAAATAATCCACTATTATTAATGAAGCATTTTATTATGCTGGAACATGTAAAACTGGTATTGCATCCTGTCCTTTACTCATTTGGCAGTTGTAAAATGTAAAAATAAACTGGAATTTTTAGGGTTTTTCTTTACTAAATTTAGTATTTTCAGTGGTAAATTTAAGTTAAATCATTCAATAAATCAATCTTTATAAAAATTAACTATAAAGGAGAGGAACAGATGGCGGTGTGAGAAGTGAGGCAGAAACCTCCCAAAATCACATAAAACACGGAACTAGAGCAAATACAACAAACCCTGAAAAAGCAACCTGAAGACTGCAGAACAGGCTGCCTACATCTGGGGAAAAGAGAAGAACTCACAGAAAAGGGTAAAGTAGCAAAGTTGTGATCAGGTGGGACCGAGCCCTCCACCCAACCCCCAGCCCACACTCAGGAGGAAGAGAAATGGAGCTGGGAGGGAGCTGAAGCCCAGGACTGCTGAACACCCAGTCCGGGAGATCTGCTCTGGGAGCACGAACTCACATTACATGGTGCTCTGGAAATTAGTGGAGTTTCTATAAAACAAAGATGGCCGGAATACTAGGAGAGCGATTCCAGCTGTTTGTGGAGAACAGGGACACAGAACCGGCTGCTCTGGGATAAAAGAAATGTGGGTGTCTGACTTCCCAGCAGCAAAAGGGGTGCTAAAGGGGCAAAGATACAGAGCTCACTGCTCAAAAGGGGCAGATGGGCAAAATCATCCAGGCACACTCAGCCCAGCAGGTTGGGAACTCTCAGGAGCTTCAGACGCTCCATCCTCCTGGCTGGAAATGCAGCCCCGAGGCCGCCCACTGCGGTAAGCAACCTGCTGCTCCTTCCTCATGGCAAACACCGGTCCCACTCACCTGCTGCCCCAACCATCAGGCTAGGCTAGCCAGAGGGTGGCCCTGCCTATGGCAGCTACAGGGGAGTAACAAGAGGCCCCTCCCTGCATGCTTAGTCCACTGGACCTGGCAGTAGAAACAGGCGATACAGCTGGGAAGGCAGGAAATGCTCCCACCTGAGCTCTTTCCTCCCGGTAGGGGCCAGTTCTGTTCACCTATGACATTAACCACTGCTTCAAGTGCTAGGCAGCTCCAGAGAGTAGAGCTTCTGGAAACTTGAGGGCATTGCCTACACAAAGTTGTTATTCCATAGGAAACACTAAATAAATGAAATGGCAAAAGAATTTGGTACAAACAAAACTGCAGGAAAAAAATGCCAAAAAGAGGGCCCAGTGAAACTGAAATCACCAATCTTCCTGATAAAAATTTCAAAATAAAAGTTATAAACATGCTCATGGAGCTACAGAAAAATATTCAAGGAGAAGGATTAAAGATAGCGGCATGAGAGGTGAGACAGAGGCTTCCTCCTAAAACTGCATATAATATGAAAATATAACTAATACAACTACTCTTGAAAGAGCAACAGGAAAGAGGACTGCGCCAAACTGCATAAACCTGGAGATAAGAGCAGACCTCACGGAACAGGGTAACGTACTAAAGCTGTGGCCTGGCGGGATCCAAGCCCTTCCCCCACACCAGCTCACCAGCGGGAGGAAGAGAAACAGAGCAGGGAGGGAGTGGAGACCTGGGACTGCTGAATACTTAACTCCAGAGATCTGCTCTGGAAGCACAAACCTACATTTCATATTGCTTGCATGATACTCTTGTAATTAGGGGGTTGGAAAGCTAAGACAGGCAGAATTCCTGGAGACAATAAGATTCCAGCTGCTTGTGGAAAAGCAGGGATCCATATCCAGCTGCTCTGGAACAAAAGAAAGGCAGGCAGTCTGAGAGACTTCCTAACAAGGAAGCCCTTAGCAAGACTCCTGCTAAAGAGGCAGGGATTGCATGGAGCTTCCTGCTCAGGATAAGGGACAGGTGGACAAAACTGTCTGGGTGCACTCTGTCCAGCAGGTTGGGAGCTTTCACAGTCATCAGGTGCTCCAGCTCCCTGGCTGCCTACACAGCTCCAAGAACCGATTCCGTGATAGGCAGCCTACTGCGCCTTTCTCCTGGCCAGCCCCACCTGGCTCGCAAACCGGCAAACCCTACCCTGGCGTTAGCCTAGCCAGAGGGAAGATCTGTCTACAGCAACTACAAACGCAAACCATAGAGGCTTATACTTGTGTGCTTGGCTCACTGGTTCAGGCAGTGGATACAGGCATAGCAGCCAGGAAGCTGGAAACAGCTCTTTCCTCCCGCCAGGTACCAATACCACTCCCCTGCGACCCCCGACCGACATTGCTTCAGGGGCTGAGCAGCTCCAGAGAGTAGAGCTTCTGGGCACTAGAGGGCGCCATATACAAATATGAAACACCAAAGGAACCTGATTCAGAGTAAAATTAATACAACTCCTGAGAAAGATTTAAATGGTATCGACCTCATGATTCTCCCTGAATGGCAGTTCAAAATAAAAGACATTAAAATGCTCATGGAGGTATGGAAAGATATTCAAGAACTCAGGAATTAATTCAGGTCAGAGATCCCATCATTGAAGAGTACAATGGAGGGTATTAAAAGCAGACTGGATACGGTGGAGGTGACAATAAATGAAATAGAAACTAGGGAAGAGGAATACAAAGAAGCTGAGGCACAGAGAGAAAAAAGGATCTCTAAAAATTAAAGAATATTGAGGGAACTGTGTGACCAATCCAAACAGAACAATATTCACATTATAGGAGTACCAGAAGAAGAGAGAGAAAAAGGGATAGAAAGTGTCTTTGAGGAGGTGATTGCTGAAAACTTCCACAATCTGGGGAAGGAGATAGTCTCTCAGACCATGGAGGTGCAGAGATCTCCCAACACAAGGGACACAAGGAAAAAAACCACCAAGACATATAGTAATTAAAATGGCAAAGATCAAGGATATGGACAGACTATTAAAAGCAGCCAGAGAGAGAAATAAGATCACATACAAAGGAAAGTCCATCAGGCTATCAGATGTCTCAACAGAAACCTTACAGGCCAGAAGGGAGTGGCATGATGTATTTGATGCAATGAAGCAGAAGGGCCTTGAACCAAGATTACTTTATCTGGCAAGATTATCATTTAAATTCGAAAGAGGGATTAAACAATTTCCAGATAAACAAAAGCTGAGAGAATTTACCTCCCACCGACCATCTCTACACTGTATTTTGGAGGGACTGCTACAGATGGAGGTGTTCCTAAGGTTTAATAGTTGTCACCACAGGTAATAAAACCACAGTAAAGAAAGTAGAACAGCTAATTATTAAGCAAAAGCAAAATTAAATTAACTATCCCTAAAGTCAATCAAGGGATAGACAAACAGTACAGAATATGATACCTAATATATAAAGAATGGAGGAGGAAGAAAAAGGAGGAGGAAAAAAAAAAGAACCTTTAGATTGTGTTTGTAATAGCTTATTAAGAGAGTTAAGTTAGACTCTTAGTAAGGAAGTTAACCTTGAACCTTTGGTAACCACGAATCTAATGCCTGCAATGACAATAAGTACATACCTATCCATAATCACCCTAAATATAAATGGACTAAATGCACCAATCAAAAGACACAGAGTCACTGAATGGATAAAAAAACAAGACCCATCTATATGCTGCCTACAAGAGAGTCACTTTAAACCCAAAGACATACACAGACTAAAAGTGAAGGGATGGAAAAAGACATTTCATGCAACTAATAGGGAGAAAAAAGCAGGAGTTGCAGTACTAGTATCAGATAAAATAGACTTCAAAACAAAGAAAGTCAGAAGAGAAAAAGAGGACATTAAATAATGATAAAAGGGTCAATCCAACAAGAAGATATAACCATTATAAATATCCATGCACCCAATACAGGCACACCTACATATGTGAAACAAATATTAACAGAATTAAAAGGGGAAATGGAATGCAATGCATTCATTCTAGGAGACTTCAACACACCACTCACTCTGAAGGACAGATCAACCAGACAGAAAATAAGGAGACAGAGGCACTGAAGAGCACATTAGATCAGATGGACCTAACAGACATCTACAGAACTCTACACCCAAAAGCAGCAGAATACACATTCTTCTCAAGTGCACATGGAACATTTTCAAGAATAGATCATATCCTAGGCCACAAAGGTATAAAACTAGAAATAAATTATGCCAAGAAAATTAAAAATCCCACAAACACATGGAGGCTTCACAACATGCTCCTGAATAATCAGTGGATCAATAACCAAATAAAAACAGAGATCAAGCAATATATGGAGACAAATGACAACAATAATTCAACACCGCAAAATCTGTGGGATGCAGTGACAGCCGTGCTAAGAGGAAAGTACACTGCAATACAGGCCTACCTCAGGAAAGAAGAACAATCACATATGAGCAATCTAAACTCACAATTAACGAAACTAGAAAAAGAAGAACAAATGAGACCCAAAGTCACTAGAAGGAGGGACATAATAAAGATTAGAGCAGAAATAAATAAAATCGAGAAGAATGAAACAATAGAAAAGATCAATGAAAGCAAGAGCTGGTTCTTTGAGAAAATAAACAGAATAGATAAACCCCTAGCCTGACTTATCAAGAAAAAAAGAGAGTCTACTCACATAAACAGAATTAGAAAGAGAAAGGAAAATCACTACGGACACCACAGAAATACAAAGAGTTATTAGAGAATACTACGAAAAATGATATGCTAACAAACTGGATAACCTAGAAGAAAAGGACAACTTTCTAGAAAAATACAACCTTGCAAGGCTGACCCAGAAAGAAACAGAAAATCTGAACAGACCAATTACCAGCAACGAAATTGAGCTGGTAATCAAAAACCTACCTAAGAACAAAATGTCTGGACCAGATGGACTGAATTTTATCAAACATTTAGTGAAGACCTAATACCCATCTTCCTTAAAGTATTCCAAGGAGTAGAAGAAGAGGGAGTCCTTCCAAACTCATTCTATAAGGCCAGCATCACTCTAATACCAAAACCAGGCAAAGACACCACAAAAAAAAGAAAACTACAGACCAATATCCCTGATGAACATAGATGCAAAAATACTCCACAAAATATTAGCAAACCGAATTCAAAAATACATCAAAAGGATCATCCATCATGATCAAGTACGACTTATTCCAGGGATACAAGGATGGTACAACATTTGAAAATCCATCAACATCATCCACCACATCAATAAAAGGACGGACAAAAACCACATGATCATCTCCATAGATGCTGAAAAAGCATTTGACAAAATTCAACATCCATTCATAATAAAAACTCTCAACAAAATGGGTATACAGGGCAAGTACCTCAACATAATAAAGGCCATATATGACAAATCCACAGCCAATATTATACTTATCAGGAGAAGCTGAAAGCTTTTCCTTTAAGATCGGGAACAAGACAAGGATGCCCACTCTCCCCACCTTCTATTCAACATAGTACTGGAGGTCCTAGCCGCGGCAATCAGACAACACAAAGAAAAGGCATCCAGACTGGTAAGGAACAAGTTAAACTGTTACTGTTGGCAGATGACATAATATTGTGCATAGAAAGCCCTAAACAATCTACCCCAAAACTACTAGAATAACTGATTTCAGCAAAGTTCCAGGATAGAAAATTAATACACATAAATCTGTTGCATTCCTGTATACTAATGATGAGCTAGCAGAAAGAGAAATCAGGAAGACAACTCCATTTACAATTGCAACAAAAAGAATAAAACACCTAGGAATAAACCTAACCAAGACCTATACCCTGAAAACTACAGGACACTCATTAGAGAAACTAAAGTTGACACCAATAAATGGAAATACATCCCATGCTCATGGATAGGAAGAATTAATATTTATATTGTCAAAATGGCCATCCTGCCTAAAGCAATCTACAGATTCAATGCAATCCCTATCAAAATATGAACAGCATTCTTCAACGAACTAGAACAAATAGTTCTAAAATACATATGGAACCACAAAAGACCCTAAATAGCTAAAGCAATCCTGAGAAGGAAGTACAAAGCTGGGGGGAATTACATCCCCTGGCTTCAAACTGTACTACAAAGCCACAGTAATGAAAACAATTAGGTACTGGCACAAAAACAGACCCATAGATCAATGGAACAGAATAGAGAGCTCAGATATAACCCACACATATATGGTCAATAAAGGAGCCATGGATATACAATGGGGGAAAGAAAAGACAGCTTCTTCAATAACTGGTGTTGGCAAACCTGGACAGCTACATGCAAGAGAATGAAACTGGATTATTGTCTAACCACGCACAAACGTAAACGGAAAATGGATCAAAGACCTGAGTGTAAGTCACGAAAGCATAAAACTCTTAGATGAAAACATAGGCAAACATCTCTTGAACATAAACATGAGCAACTTTTTCCTGAACGCGTCCCCTTGAGCAAGGGAAACAAAATAAAAAATGAACAAATGGGACTACATCAAACTAAAAAGCTTCTGTATAGCAAAGAATACTAACAGCAGAACAAAAAGGTGGCCTACAATATGGGTGAATATATTTGTAAATGACTTATCCGATAAGGGTTTAACATCCAAAATATATAAAGAACTCAAAAGCCTCAACACCCCAAAGACAAATAACCCAATTAATAAATGGGCAGAGGCCCTGAACAGACACTTCAAGAAATTCAGATGCATGAAAAGATGCTCCACATCACTAATTATCAGAGAAATGTACATTAAAACCACAATGAGAGATTACCTCACACCAGTTAGGAAGACCAACATCCAACAGATAAGAAACAACAAATGCTGGTGAGGATGCAGAGAAAGGGGAACCCTCCTACACTGTTGGTGGGAATGTAAATTACTTCATCCATTGTCAAAAGCAATATGGAGGTTCTTCAAAAAACTAAAAGTAGAAATACTATTTGACCCAGGAATTCCACTCCTAGGAATTTACCCCCTAAAAAATCCCCGACTCAAAAAGATATATGTAACCCTATGTTTATCACAGCACTATTTACAATAGCCAAGATATGAATGCAACCTAAGTGTCCATCAGTAGATGAATGGATAAAGAAGATGTGGTACATATACACAATGGAGTATTATTCAGCCATAAGAAGGAAACAAATCCTATCATTTGCAACAACATGGATGGAGCTAGAGGGTATTACACTCAGTTAAATAAGCCAGGCAGAGAAAGACAAGTACCAAATGATTTCACTCAAAACTGAAGGAACAAAACAGCAACAGACCCACAGACTCCAAGAAGGGACTAGCGGTTAGCAAAGGGAATGGGTTGGGGAGGATTGGTGGGGAGGGAGGGAGAAGGGGATTAGGGAGCACTATAATGTACTATTACAATATAAGTAGGTCATGGAGAAGGCAGTACAGCACAGAGAAGACAAGTAATGATTCTGTAGCATCTTACTATGGTGATGGACAGTGACTTCAGTGGGGTAGGAGGGAGACTTGATAATATGGGTGAATGTGGAAACCACAATTTTGCTCATGTGAAACCTTCATAAGATTGTATATGATACTTTAATAAGAAAAAGGAAAAATTAACTATAAACTGTAGAGATATTTATATACTAACCAAAGAAGCTAGAATGGAGCCACCAATCCATGAACTAAACCTCCGTTCTACTGTTGTATTATTTGCAATCAGTTTCAACCGCATACTCTAAAACAAAAAGAGAAGAATAAGTATTACTACAAATAAAACAGGTGACTCAATTTAGGAAATTCAATTTTGATGACTTTTTAATGACTCTGGTTCAAACACATTATACATGATTATTTTGCAATAAGTAGGCTAGCAGGCATATGTTTAACAACTACTGTATAGAAAGTTTTTTTTAAGTACTTTGATTTTAGCTTTTAATGTGTAATATTTAATAAGATATATAAGCCTTAGAAAACCACATACTAAAGAGCATAGCATTTATAATTTATATCCTAGAACAGGATAATTAATGCTTAGTATAAATCAGGTACTATGCTAAATGCTTCTTCATATATTATTGCATTTCTTCCAACAAGAAGTAGTTATTATCCCAACATGCCACCTTTTTTGTAGTCCTCCTTAGCTTTCTAACTACTACTTTTTTAGGCATTAAATGCCATCCTAATCCCTTAGTTCACTCCCTATGCCCCACTCCCTGCCCCACTTCCAAGTAAAATTGCCAACATCAGACTTTTTTATTCATACTGCTTTCTTTCCAAATTAGTGTTTGTTTTGAACTCAACACTCTCTTGATAAATATGGTTTTATGGCTCTGTGGCATCCTTAACTTCTTTTATCAACAACTTCCTCCCCACTCCCCACCTCCATCCCGTGCTTTGCTTCTGGAGAGTTCTCAAATTGTTGATACTTTCCAGTTGCTCTCTAAATGAACATACAGTTGGAGTCTCTTTCACAGTAAAGTAAATGTGTGTGTGGCAGGGGTGAGTGGCCAAGTATGTGGTATGGTGGGAGGGTGTGCTAGGAGCAGGCGGGATGAACATGGTTTTGTAGGTGAGGAGCTCATTGATAACTATGACAATGGAATCTTTTTCCTGTTATTTCACTGATTTTTAGCTGTTCCTGAAGGAAAGGTAGTATCTAACTGATCTTGCCAGACCTTATACAGCCCATGTCTCTATGTTCATTATTACAAGACTTTGTATGAAATCTAATACTGGTACTATAATTAAGGTATATTCCAGATCAGGCTGTATCTCCAAGAATGTAGTAAATATAAAGCAGGTGCCAATCTTGCACCTTTATCAATATTTAAATAACAGTTAATTATAAAAATGTACCATATGTGAAACATTACATGAGAAATCAAAAGACTATCAAATATACAAATTGGATAATGGTGGGACCTACATAACCCCCAGTAAGTTTTTAAAAATGTAATTAGGTGCAGAATACCTTACAAAAACCTACTTGATAAAATCTAAAGATTGTGGCTGCTACCATTATCAATGTACCATGTAAACTACCTTCTCCACAAACCAGGTCCCATCCTTTTAAAAGTTACCAGAATGCACGCAGTGATCTTTTTAAAGCAAATATAGGAGCTCTGTAGTCTTCTGCTAAGTTTCATCCTGTAAGATTGCTATTAATAAGGGACATGACCTTGTACCCATCTGTGTGGGTTGAACTGTGTCCCCCAAGGAGGTAGGTATGTTGAAGTTCTAATTCTTGATACCTGTGAATGTGACCTATTTTAGAAATAGGGTCTTTGCAGAAGTAATTAAGATAGAAATTAAGATGAGGCCATACTGGAGCAGAGTGGGCTCTTAATCCAGTATGTCTGGAGTGCTTATAAGAAGAGGACAGATTATTGTAAGAAAAATCTAAGAAATGCCAAGGATTGCTGGCAAACCATCAGGTGGTATAAAACAGAAGGAAGGATTTTCTTCTGTAGGCTTCAGAGAAAGCACAGCCCTGCTAACATGTTGATGTCAGACTCCTAGCTTCCTGAATTTAGAGACAGTAATACATTTCTGTTGTTTTAAACCACCCAGTGTTTGGTACTCTTACGGGAGCCTATAAAACTAAAACACCATCTTCCCAGCCGTGTGCTCTCCCCACTTCTGCACAGACCATAGCCAACTACTATGAAATAATGGAATATGCCATCTTCTCTTCATATTTTGCACATGGTATTCTTTCCACCTAGCTGTTCTTTCTTAAGTTACCAACCAGCTCAACTCCTTTTAATTCAAAAACTGCTTTATGAGGCTTTCCTGATACTCCTAGGGAGTTGAATGCTTGCCCCTAAGTGTTCCATGGCATACTGAACCACTTAGCACACTGTTGTCTTTATTTTTGGATGTCTACTCATCCTAGCAGACTGAGCCCCTAGTGGGCAAGGACTATATTTTATACCCCTAGTGTTTAGCAGAGTAAAGGTACTTACGTATGAAATCAGGAAATAAAATGAGATGCAAAGAGTACAAGAGTAACTAATAAATGTCACATCTGGGAAAATCTTGATTAATGAGGGATATTAACTTTATGTAAGTACTACCATACAGGCGCACACAAAATATCATCAATCTACTGGAAAACAAACCTTACTATAAAATGACACCAGCAGTGAGGATGCATGAGTGAAGAATACCACTAAAAACAAATGAACTTACTGGGGGAGTTTTCTGAGACAGTTCTCTATTCAACCTGTCAGTAAAGCTCTGGATTAACGTGTTTCCTCCTGCCACTATAACACTGCCATAGAGACCCTGGGATAAAACAAAAACAAATTAATTCCAAATGTTCCAACCACTTTAAACAAAACTACAAATAAAACCATATCCTCCCCTTCAGTTTTCCCTTTATTTTTTTACTTCTATATAGACCTAGCTAATGCAGTAGTTCTCAATCCTGGCTACACATTCAACTCATGTAGGGAACTTGTAAAACACTATCACCTGAGAGCAATTAAAAAAAATCTTTGGGGATGGGGTCCTGGCAAAGATTTTGTTAGTTTGTTTAAAACTCTCCAGATGATTCTCTATGTGCATTAAAGTCTAAGAACCACTTAACTTAAAGCAATTATTCTAAAACCAAATCATGATTTTTTTGGCAGAGACATACTAACATTTAATTAGAGTTATATTTTATAATAACTTCATCTTTGAATGGTCATCTAGAAGTTACGGTATTTAAAATAAACAATGAGATTAATGATTATGACAGACAATGTCTACTCTGACAATTTTCCTGACCAAAACGACTACTACCTTTCTCTTTTGCAGGGCTGTGCATCAGAACCACAGGGGTAGTTTTTCAAAATCCATATGCTGAGGCCTCCCAAATAAAGGTATCTACTTTTAAGGAGTTATGTACCTCTAATTTGTATATATGCATCAGAAAGTTAAATGTCAAGCCTGCGCTTTTGGTAGCTAAGTTCATATTTTAAAATTACCCCAAATGTCTAATCTAACTTTTGAAAGAGAAAATGGAATAAAGAAGCATCTTCTCTGCAATCAACATTAGAAAAGGAGAAATCTCTCAAAACACAAAGTTATCATTCTCTTACAGTAAATTATTTCAATTTCAACCTTTTCCCAAAGGTGGCCTTGAGTTTGCACTAAAAAAAATTCCATCCTTATATCCCTGTCACCCCAGAGCAGCACATGCCTGCTAGGTGACTAGCTGAAAGAACATTTTTCATGGCCACTAAGACCTTTTTTTGAATGACATGGTTTTTATACATCCTTACCTATTAGCACTATGCTCTAAGCAAAAGAACTAACTCCAAGGAAATTGAGGCAGTATGTTTCTTTTTTAACTTGTTTATTTATTTATTTATTTTTATAATTTATTTTGGTATCATTATTCTACAATTACATGTGCAATATTATGGTTATTAAACTACTCCCTTCATCAGGTCCCCCCCACCAACCCCATTACAGTCACTGTCCATCGGTGTAGTGAGATGCTATAAAATCACTACTTGTCTTCTCTGAGTTGTACAGCTCTCCCCATGCACCCCCCAATATTACATCTGCTAATCGTAATGCCCCTTTTTCCCTCTTATCCCTCCCTTCCCACCCATCTTTCCCAGTCCCCTTCCCTTTGGTAACTATTAGTCCGTTCTTGGGTTCTGTGAGTCTGCTGCTGTTTTGTTCCTTCAGTTTTTTTCTTTGTTCTTATACTACACATATGAGTGAAATCATTTGATACTTGTCTTTTTCGGCTTGGCTTATTTCACTGAGTATAATACCCTCTAGCTCCATCTATGTTGTTGCAAATGGTAGGATTTGTTTTCTTCTTATGGTTGTATAATATTCCATTGTGTATATGTACCACATCTTCTTTATCCATTCATCTACTGATGGACACTTAGGTTGCTTCCATTTCTTGGCTATTGTAAATAGTGCTGCGATAAACATAGGGGTGCATCTGTCTTTTTCAAATTGGGCTGCTGCATTCTTAGGGTAAATTCCTAGGAGTGGAATTCCTGGGTCAAATGGTATTTCTATTTTGAGTTTTTTGAGGAACCTCCATACTGCTTTCCACAATGGTTGAACTAATTTGCATTCCCACCAGCAGTGTAGGAGGGTTCCCTTTTCTCCACATCCTCGCCAACATTTGTTGTTGTTTGTGTTTTGGATGTTGGCCATTCTCAAAGGTGTGAGGTGATATCTCATTGTGGTTTTAATCTGCATTTCTCTGATGATTAGCGATGTGGGGCATCTTTTCATGTGCCTGTTGGCCATCTGAATTTCTTTTTTGGAGAAGTGTCTATTCATATCCGCTGCCCATTTCTTAATTGGATTATTTGCTTTTGTTTGTTAAGGTGCATGAGTTCTTTATATATTTTGGATGTCAACCCCTTATCAGATACGTCATTTATGAATATATTCTCCCATACTGTAGGATCTCTTTTTGTTCTACTGATGGTGTCCTTTGCTCTACAGAAGCTTTTCAGATATGGTCCCACTTGTTCATTTTTGCTTTTGTTTCCCTTGCCCAGGGAGATATGTTCATGAAGAAGTCGCTCATGTTTATGTCCAAGAAATTTATGCCTATGTTTTTTTCTAAGAGTTTTATGGTTTCATGACTTACATTCAGGTCTTTGATCCACCTTGAGTTTACCTCTGTGTATGGGGCTAGACAGTAGTCCAGTTTCATTCTCTTACATGTAGCTGTCCAGTTTTTCCAACACCAGCTGCTGAAGAGGCTGCAATCTCTCCATTGTATATCCAAGGCTCCTTTATCAAATATTAATTGACTGTATATGTTTGGGTTAATGTTTGGATTTTCTATTCTGTTCCACTGGTCTGTGGGTCTGTTTTTGTGCCAATACCATATTGTCTCGATTACTGTGGCTTTGTAGTAGAGCTTGAAGTCAGGGAGCATAATTCCCCCTGTTTTATTCCTCCTTCTCAGGATTGCTTTGGCTATTCAGGGTCTTTTGTGGTTCCATATGAATTTTAGAATTATTTGTTGGAGTTCATTGAAGAAAGCTGTTGGTATTTTGATAGGGATTGCATTGAATCTGTAGATTGCTTTAGGTAGTATAGCCATTTGACAATATTTATTCTTCCTAGTCAAGAGCATGGGATGCATTTCTATTTGTTAGTGTCGTCTTTAATTTTTCTTAGGGGTGTCTTGTAGTTTTCAGAGTACAGGTCTTTCACTTCCTTCATTAGGTTTATTCCTAGGTATTTTATTCTTTTTGATGCAATTGTGAATGGCATTGTTTTTCTGATTTCTCTTTCTGTTAGTTCATCCTTAGTGTATAGGAAAGCAACAGATTTCTGTGTGTTAATTTTGTATCCTGCCACTTTGCCTAATTCAGATATTAGTTCTAGTAGTTTTGGAGTGGAGTCTTTAGGGTTTTTTATGTACAGTATCATGTCATCTGCAAATGGTGACAATTTGACTTCTTCTTTACCAATCTGGATGCCTTGTATGTCTTTGTTTTGTCTGATTGCCGTGGCTAGGACCTCCAGTACTATGTTGAATAACAGTGGAGTGGGCATCCCTGTCTTGTTCCCAATCTTAGATGAAAAGCTTTCAGCTTCTTGCTGTTAAGCATGATGTTAGCTGTGGGTTTGTCATATATGGCCTTTATGATGTTGAGGTACTTGCCCTCTATACCCATTTTGTTGAGAGTTTTAATCATGAATAGATGCTGAATTTTGTCAAATGCTTTTTCAGCATCTATGGAGATGATCATGTGGTTTTTGTTCTTCTTTTTGTTGATGTGGTGGATGACGTTGATGGATTTTTGAATGTTGTACCATCCTTGCATCCCTGGGATGCACCCCACTTGATCATGGTGTATGATCCTCTTGATGTATATTTGAATTCGGTTTGCTAATATTTTGCTGAGTATTTTTGCATCTACGTTTATCAGGGATATTGGTCTGTAATTTTCTTTTTTGGTGAGGTCTTTGCCCGGTTTTGGTATTGGAGTGATGCTGGCTTCATAGAATAAGTTTGGAAGTATTCCCTCCTCTTCTATTTTTTGGAAAACTTTAAGGAGAATGGGTGTTATTTCTTCTCTATATGTCTGGTAGAATTCAGAGGTGAATCCATCTGGTCTGGGGGTTTTGTTCTTGGGTAGTTTTTTGATTACCGATTCAATTTCGTTGCTGGTAACTGGTCTGTTTAGCTTTTCTGTTTCTTGCTTGGTCAGTCTTGGAAGGTTGTATTTTTCTAAGAAGTTGTCCATTTCTTCTAGGTTTTCCAGCTTGTTAGCTATAGATTCTCATAATATTCTCTTATAATTCTTTGTATTTCTGTCGTTATTTTTCCTTTCTCATTTCTGATTCTGTTTATGTGTGTAGATTTTCTTTTTCTCTTAATGAGTCTGGCTAGGGGTTTATCTATTTTGTTTATTTTTTTTTGAAAGGCCCGGCTCTTGATTTCATTGATTTTTTTTCTATTGTTTTATTCTTGTCAATTTTATTTATTTCTTCTCTGATCTTTATTATGTCCCTCCTTCTGGTGACTTTGGGCCTCATTTCTTCTTCTTTTTCCAATTTCAGTAATTGTGTCTTTAGACTATTCATTTGGCAATGTTCTTCCTTCTTTAAATAGGCCTGGAGAGGCAGTATGTTAGCTACAAATTGAATCTAGGGGTTAAGTAAGATATAATCAATCCAATAAATAGTACAGTATGTAGTATGTAGTATTTCAAACCTGGCAAAGCACAATAAAATATTAAAGTTATTAGATCACCTACACTGAACTCCATTTAAAAGTTGTATCATCTAAATGTGAACCCTCCTACACTGTTGGTAGGAATGTAAACTGGTGCAACCGCTGTGGAAAGCAATATGGAGGTTCCTCATAAAACCAAAAACAGAAATGCCATTCGATTCAGTAATTCCACTCCCAGGAATTTATCCAAAGAAAACAAAATCCATGATTCGAAAAGATATATGCACCCCTGTTTATCACCACAGTATTTGCAACAGCCAAGATATGGAAGCAACGTAAGTGTCCATCAACAGATGAAGGGATAAGGAAAATATGGTACATATATACAATGGAATATTATTCAGCCATAAAACATTTGCATAAAATGAAATTTATTCATCCATAAAACCCACCTGCAACAACATGAATGGATCTAGAGGGTATTATGCTTAGTAAAATAAGCCAGGTGAAAAGACAAATACCATATGATTTCACTTGCTTGTGGAGTATAAAAACAAAACAAGGAACAAAACAGGAGCAGACTCACAGGGAAATGACTAGTGGTTACTAAGGCGGAAGGGCTAGGACAGGTGGGGGAGCGGGGGGGAGGATTAAAGGGGCACAATAATTCGCAATCACTGTATAAGCTGGTCACAGAGATGGCAGTACAGCATGGAGAATATAGTCAGTGATTCTGTAACATCTTTCTACATTTTAGTAACTGCACTAGAGGGGGTGAGGATTTAGTAAAATGGGTAACTGTTGAACCACTGTTATACATTTGAAACTAATGTAAGATTGTATATCAATGATACTTCAATTAAAAAAAAGTATCATCTAAACCACACCTTCCTGAAAAATAAAAGGATAAATAAAACTACTATATACAAGAGAAATCACCAATAATACATATTTTGGCCTGTCATATTTTAGGAAATTTCTAGATCAGCACTGCCCAAAAAAACATTCTATGATGACTTTAGTATTCTTACACTGTCATACAATAGCCACTAAGCTACATTTATGTGACCAGTGCAACTGAAGAACTGAATTAAAAAATTTTTTTTAATATAATTTATTTTATTATCATTAATTTACAATTACATGTGCAATATTACGATTATTAAACTACCCCTTCATCAGGTCCCCCCCACCAACCCCATTACAGTCACTGTCCATCAGCGTAGTGAGATGCTATAGAATCACTACTTGTCTTCTCTGAGTTGTACTGCCCTCCCCGTGCCCCCCCAACATTACATTTGCGTAATGCCCCTTTTTCCCTCTTATCCCTCCCTTCCCGCCCATTTTCCCCAGTCCCTTTCCCTTTGGTAACTATTAGTCCGTTCTTGGGTTCTGTGAGTCTGCTGCTGTTTTGTTCCTTCAGTATTTTTTCTTTGTTCTTATACTCCACATATGAGTGAAATCATTTGATACTTGTCTTTTTCGGCTTGGCTTATTTCACTGAGCATAATACCCTCTAGCTCCATCCATGTTGTTGCAAATGGTAGGATTTGTTTTCTTCTTATGGCTGAATAATATTCCATTGTGTATATGTACCACATCTTCTTTATCCATTCATGTACTGATGGACACTTAGGTTGCTTCCATTTCTTGGCTATTGTAAATAGTGCTGCAATAAACATAGGGGTGCATCTGTCCTTTTCAAATTGGGCTGCTGCATTCTTAGGGTAAATTCCTAGGAGTGGAATTCCTGGGTCAAATGGTATTTCTATTTTGAGTTTTTTGAGGAACCTCCATACTGCTTTCCACAATGGTTGAACTAATTTGCAGTCCCACCAGCAGTGTAGGAGGGTTCCCTTTTCTCCACATCCTCGCCAACATTTGTTGTTGTTTGTGTTTTGGATGTTGGCCATCCTCACTGGTGTGAGGTGATATCTCATTGTGGTTTTAATCTGCATTTCTCTGATGATTAGTGATGTGGAGCATCTTTTCATGTGCCTGTTGGCCATCTGAATTTCTTCTTTGGAGAAGTGTCTATTCATGTCCTCTGCCCATTTCTTAATTGGATTATTTGCTTTCTGTTTGTTAAGGTGCATGAGTTCTTTATATATTTTGGATGTCAACCCTTTATCAGATACGTTTTTTATGAATATATTCTCCCATACTGTAGGATGTCTTTTTGTTCTACTGATGGTGTCCTTTGCTGTACAGAAGCTTTTCAGCTTGATATAGTCCCACTTGTTCATTTTTGCTTTTGTTTCCCT
Organism: Smutsia gigantea; assembly: GCA_032199065.1. NCBI lineage: Eukaryota > Metazoa > Chordata > Mammalia > Pholidota > Manidae > Smutsia > Smutsia gigantea. The sequence goes on along the minus strand of JAVSCE010012773.1, from coordinate 154,114 downwards.
TGCCCGGGGAGATATGTTCGTGAAGAAGTTGCTCATGTTTATGTCCAAGAGATTTTTGCCTATGTTTTTTTCTAAGAGTTTTATGGTTTCATGACTTACATTCAAGTCTTTGATCCACCTTGAGTTTACCTTTGTGTATGGGGCTAGACAGTAGTCCAGTTTCATTCTCTTACATGTAGCTGTCCAGTTTTCCAACACCAGCTGCTGAAGAGGCTGTCATCTCCCCATTGTATATCCAAGGCACTTTTATCAAATATTAATTGACTGTATATGTTTGGGTTAATGTTTGGATTTTCTATTCTGTTCCACTGGTCTGTGGGTCTGTTTTTGTGCCAATGAATTTAAAATTTTTATTTATTTGAATTTAAATTGCCATTTGTGGCTAGCAGTTCCCACTGGACATCACAGCTCTAGAGTTTTGAATTTTTCCTTTTCTAAAGCTTTACTATTTTACAAATTCTGCTGTAAAATGGACTTCAAAGTCAATGGTCAAAACTGCCAATTTAAATAATGATTTGAGGATATCTTATTGCTCTGAAAGATACTTTTCAGAGGTATACCATAAACAGGAGATACCATAACAGGAGACTGGCACTTACTGGTCTGATATCAATGTCACACATTCCAACACTTGTAGTGACAACATGACTGACTCCCAGCATTGTATTTCCTGATAATCCCTACAACAAAATAAAAACAAGTAGTCACACAGAAGAATGTCAAACAATAAACCACATCCCCAAAAATTTAGTCAAGTCTTCTTTAGGTTTTATAATTACACGTTGTCTCTATACAGGAAAAGCCAGGCTAATTATGAAATAAGCTTTCATACCTTTACATTGGAAGGGTCAAATAATCCTTCAGGAATCTTTAACCGCTCTGCTCCAAAGTCACAGTTGTAGCCATTGGGGAATTCATAATGAACAGTGGGCATCTGTGCAGCTACTCTGAAAACATTAAACAACATTAAACAAAAGACACAATCCTTTTCAAAATGATAAGCTACTAAAGAACCATCAACTTGTAAGAAAGGAGATGGAGGATATCTTATTTTCTTTTAAAATGCTATTCAGTATTTTTTTTTCAAGTCAGATGGCTAATGTGCCGACACTGTAACAAGGTTTGACAGAGGCACGTGTCATGCAAAAGCGTGGAAACCCAATCATCAACACTTATGAATTTAAAAAGTATCAACAGTATTTCTTAATATAACTTTTCACCTTTAGACCAGGTAAACATATTCCATGACTCTTTTTCAACTAAACAAATCAATATCTCTCATTTATGAAGTATACAATTTTTAAAAGATGAGTATGAAAATTTTAATGAGGTATTAAATTATAAGTCTTGTAGACAAAATAAAACATACTGTTCGTCATAAGTTGAATCTGATACTTGAAGTACTGAAGCTTGAAAATCCTGGATAACACACTATGGATAAAAAAAAAAGTTTAAGAAATAGGTTACTGAAATTTGTCTTTGCAATCTATACTTTTATAACATTATATTTAAAATACTTTTCTTAATGAAACCGGACCACATTCCTGGACAGCTAAGTCACTTCAAGGATATAAATCTACAAAGCAAGGACTCTTAATAACAAGAAACCCAATTCTAAATATTTGTGTTAGAAACTGAAATATTAAACATTTAAATTACAACAGTTCTGGAACGATGATGAGATAGAAACAGTTGAGAACCCTTGTACTACCACCCTGCACAAAATACTAGTTTCAGAACACAGGTTTTCCTTGAAAATAAGCTTAGAAGCAAGACTTATCTGAATAAACACACATGCATATATACCACGCCTTATGTAACTTTTTATGGCTGTACACAGTGTAAACAGTTAAAAACTTCTGCTGTGAAATACTATCATCTCTGGGTTGTTAAAGAAAAATGCTGTCTATCTAGGCAAAATTATTGATCATCTTCACTATTTTTCCTTGTGCCAAAAGTCCATAAAAATTTTTATCTTTCAGTACAAAAAACTGTCACATAGGATATGTCCCTGCCGTAGTAAATTTGACTTTTCATACCCTTTTACTGTTAGAAATGAATGTTTATCTGTGGTGTGGAGGTTGTTTTTATTAACCTCTCCCCCAGCAGTAAGGTTCAGAGATGGATTTTTATAAGGAGAAGCTCTAGTTTGCTCCTTGCTATGAACAGTGACACATTTTTTATATGGCTAACTGATGTTAGGAAAGAGAATACAATTCTGAGCCATTCTAGCAGGTCTCTACACACCAGAACCACTTTCTTAGCCAAAAAAAGTACACAATAGCAAAAGGCTTGTTTTTACCCCAGAACTAAAGTTCTTTCTGGATCTCACTGTAGTGATCTAAATAAATATATTGTATGATGAGAGTCTGGCCACTATGAAATGCACTCCCTACACCTCAAAAGTGCTATTAACATTGTTTGTAAAATATAATTGAAAATATAAAGTGCTCATATTCTGTTCAAAGACTTACAACCTATAACAGTTTCATAAAGAGAACAGGGGTACTTACATTACACATGTAATTATGCCAAGACCTTGTAACCTGTGGCAACTTCTCTTTTCTTTTCCAGTTTGCTGGAGATCCTTCACGAACAGCCTCCTGAGTACCAAGAGCAAGTGCTAGGTTAATACAGTTCATGACATGGGGTAGGGAGTTGGAGATAAATTCCAAACAGAAAATTCAATTACCACTTACTTTTGATGCAATCATATATGGAGGAATCAGTTCTATATTCATTTCTTGAAAGAGTTCTCTGCACTGCATAGTAATGAAGTCTCCAGCAAGAGGGGATTTCACAATGCCTATCAAACAGATTAAACAAAGCTAAGAGAACATTAAATCTAAACTCCCTGGAACAAATTTCCTCTATATATTTCTATATGAGTAATTTTTTTCAAATAGAATTAACCAGACTATCCCTCAAAGCACGAATGAAGCCGTATTTCAGTTTTAAATATGCATTACATACTAAAGACTAAAATAATGCTTAATTAAAAAAATACATTATTTGGAAACTAATATGCTTTGATAGTCCAATCCTTTGCTTTATTTCATTATCTGTGTCCTGATCGCTAGCAATACCTCAGAGCACCCTAGTTGAATACATTTACCTTGCTGAAGGACATAGCCATCATGAACTGGAATTGCAGTGGTATGAGTGGCTCCACTGTCCAAAATAAGCCCAGTAGAACGGCCATTAGCAAATCTAGTTTAAAGCATTAAGGAAAGAAAGTATCAAGACTCCTAAAATAACGTGTATTGTAAAGGAGAAGTTTTAATAAGGCATTCTAAAGACTTGTGTATTATGGCTTAAAATGTGTTCAAGGAAATCTAGGGATGCAAACTGGTATCAAATAACAACTCTGGCTTAACAACAAAGTACAACAGGCAGGATTTCCAGAAAAGTGGTGTGACAAGCTTGGGGAAACCTTTATTCCAAAGACAGACATTTGTTAAGCTGGTCAAAATTGGCACCATAATTCAAAGTCTCTGGAGATAGATCCAAGGGCTTACAACAAACTGAAATGCATTTAACAAAATCTACAGAAACTTAGTAGGAACAGTGGGAGGTTGTGCATTTGAGCTAGGAATTAAAACAATTCTTACATAGGATTAAAGAACTAGTTCAGCAGTTTGGCAGCTGAGTTCCCATCTCCCCCAGTTCAATGAGAAGAGCTATTCCAATGGATTCAACAAGCAGTGAATATTGGCAGATGCATTTTCCACAGCTCTGTGCTGCAGAAGGCCTATATCCCATGGACATTGTAAATCAAAGTTTAGGAGTAGGGCCATTCACTTGGTCAAATATTTACTGAGCATCTATTATGTGCCCAGTAATGAGTCTGGTGCTTAGGAGGGCAAGGGGCTGTAGTGGCATTCCTTAAGCCCTGAAGACACATAAAGGTTAACCAAAACCATCTCTGCCCTGAAGGCCTGTTTCAGACCAGTAAAGCTGTAAAAGTACAGTTCAGGATGCCCTGGGGGTTATAAAGGCAAGACCACACAACCAATCCCTGGAAAATCCAAGTGTAAACTGAGGAGGAGGTCAGGGAACAGTAGGAGCATGTAAGGCTGGGAGGCAAGAGAGCATGGTGAGGTCAGGGAAGGGCAAGTAGTTCAGTAGTGCCTGAAAGAATGAAGGAAAGACTGTGAGAGAAGATTCAGGCTTAAAGGAGGCTGGCAATTAACAAAGATTATTAGAGCTGCAGTGTGGAGAATGGGAAAGATAAGACATGTTGCACTAAGCCTGGAAATAGCTTGAATTTAATACAGTGGCAGTGGATTGAGAGAAATAAATGGATTTGAGTGATGGTTGGGGGTGGAAGTGGGAATAGATGAGCTACATTGTCTTCCCCATGACCCCACACACACCATGTGCACCAATCATGATACCCTACAATCCCCTTCTCCCTCCCTCCCCACTCAACCTCCCCCACCCCTCCCCTTTGGTAACCATTAGTCCCTTCTTGGAGTCTGACTCTGCTATTTCGTTCCTTCAGTTTTGCTTCATTGTTATACTCCACAAATGAGGGAAATCATTTGGTATTTGTCTTTCTCTGCCTGACTTATTTCATTGAGCATAATACTCTCTAGCTCCATCCATGTTCTTGCAAATGGTAGGATTTGGTTCTTTCTTATGGCTGCATAGTATTCCATTGTGTATATGTACTACTTCTTCTTTATCCATTCATCTACTGATGGACATTCCATATCCTAGCTATTGTAAATAGTGCTGTGATAAACATAGGAGTGCATATGTCTTTTTGAATCTGAGTTGTTTTTTGTGGGTAAATTCCTAGGAGTGGAGTTCCCGAATCAAATGGTATTTCTATTTTTAGTTTTTTGAGGAACCTCCATATTGCTTTCCACAATGGTTGAACTAGCTTACATTCCCACCAGCAGTGTAGGAGGGTTCCCCTTTCTCCACATCCTCGCCAGCATTTGTTGTTCCTAGTCTTTTCTATGTTGGCCATCCTAACTGGTGTGAGGTGATTATCTCATTGTGGTTTTAATTTTAATTTCCCTGATAATTAGCGATGTGGAGCATCTTTTCATGTGCCCATTGGCCATCTGAATTTCTTTGGAGAAGTGTCTGTTCATACCCTCCGCCCATTTTTTAATCGGGTTATTTGCTTTTCGGGTGTTGAGGCATGTGAGTTCTTTATATATTTTGGATGTTAACCCCTGGTCAGATATGTCATTTACAAATTTATTCTCCCATACTGTAGGATGCGTTTTTGTTCTGTTGATGGTGTCCTTTGCTGTACAGAAACTTTTTAGCATGATGTAGTCCCATGTGTTCATTTTTTATTTTGTTTCCCTTGCCCGAGGGATGCGTTCAGGAAAAAGTTGCTCCTGTTTATATTCAAGAGACTTTTTGCCTATGTTTTCTTCTAAGAGTTTTATGGTTTCATGACTTACATTCAAGTCTTTGATCCATTTTGAGTTTACTTTTGTGTATGGGGTTAGACAATAATCCAGTTTCATTCTCTTGCATGTAGCTGTCTAGTTTTGCCAACACCAGCTGTTGAAGAGGCTGTCATTTCCCCATTGTATGTTCATGGCTTGTTTATCATATATTAATTGACCATATATGTTTGGGGTTATATCAGGACTCTCTAGTCTGTTCCACTGGTCTAGGGGTCTGTTCTTGTACCAGTACAAAATTGTCTTAAGCACTGTGGCTTTGTAGTAGCACTTGAAGTAGGGGAGTGTAATCCCCCCAGCTTTATTCTTCCTTCTCCGGATTGCTTTGGCTATTCGGGGTCGTTTGTGGTTCTATATGAATTTTAGAACTATTTGCTCTGGTTCATTGAAGAATGCTGTTGGAATTTTTATAGGGATTGCATTGAATCTGTAGATTGCTTTAGGCAGAATGGCCATTTTGACAATATTAATTCTTCCTATCCATGAGCACGGGATGTGTTTCCGTTTATTGTTATCTTCTTTAATTTCTCTCATGAGTGTCTTGTAGTTTTCAGACTATAAGTCTTTCACTTCCTTGGTTAGGTTTATTCCTAGGTATTTTATTCTTTTTGTTGCAACTGTGAATGGAATTGTTTTCCTGATTTCTCTTTCTGCTAGTTCATCGTTAGTGTATAGGAATGCAACAGATTTGTGTATTAATTTTGTATCCTGCAACTTTGCTATATTCAGAGATTAGATCTAGTAGTTTTGGAGTGGATTCTTTAGTGTTTTTTATGTACAATATCATGTCATCTGTAAACAGGGACAGTTTAACTTCCTCCTTTTCAATCTGGACACCTTTTATTTCTTTGTGGTGTCTGACTGCCATGGCGAGGACCTCCAGAACTATGTTGAATAAGAGTGGGGAGAGTGGGCATGCTTGTCTTGTTCCTGATCTTAAAGGAAAAGCTTTCAGCTTCTTGCTGTTGACTATAATATTGCCTGGACATAATGAATTTTAAGTGCTTAAACAGATAACAGAAAAAGTTGTAGTAGGCAGCTGAATGTGGACCTGGCACCCACAGAAAAGATCTGGGGTACAGATATGGATTTGGAATTTCTCAAGTGTTAAACTGGTATCTGAAGCCAAAGAAATGGATGCATTAAGCCAGCAAGAGCATGTCAAGAGAGATGTAGGGTTAAGGGCAGAAAACCAAGGAATGGGGTAGGGATAATCAGAGGAAAGAGGTCTGAGAATAAAAGGCCAGAAAGATAGGTCAGTGATTTATCTTTGCTATCACTGGTGCTCTACTGACCTCCAGTCAACTATAATTAAACATTAATTTTACACTCTATTAGTACAAAGTGATATAGCAACACTAGACTAAAAAGGGGCATAACAGTATGTGAACCCTCCTATAGGTAACAATTATAATATCTGGCTAAATTACTTTAAATGACCATTTTAGGTTATTGGAAAGTATTCGAAAGCAGTCAGAATTTATTCTCGTAAAACTGCAACTGGAAGAATTACAAGTTTGCAGCTTCCTTGCCTGAAAGCATTCCTCAACTCCCTGGCTATGGCTTAGGAAAGCGGTGGTGGAAAACTCCAACTTCACCACCTTGAGTGAACAGAAAAAGGAGTTTAAGGCAGGAAGAAAAGCTGACATTTAAGACAGAACCCCTGGAAGCAAGAAAACCACAGAAGAGGTGAAACCCAAAATCTGCGTATAAAATCTAACAAATTCCTGGTGGATTGCTAAACTATTCAAGTACAGGACTTCAGGGGCTCAACAAAAATGCAAAGAGAGAACAGACAGTAATCCATTCTTGAAAATCAGAGCTGTACTGATGAGTTCTGTGATTTCTGCTACCTTTTAACTCAGTGCACTTTCCAACAGAATGCCACGTGGAGGGTGGGCGGCTGAAGCCTAGCTGAAGGCATCAGTAAGGACAGAGCCTGAAGTTGGCAGATAAGAGAACCTAGTATTCATCAATTAAGTCAGATAAAACAATGCTACCTTTTTCTCACTAATATTTTTGTCTTGGAAAATAGTTTATCTTTTCCATAAAAATTTTATGCTAACATTAATGGGTCTATTTTTGTTATTTTTAAAGAATAAATAAATGTTAAAAGAATTCTTTGTTTTAATTTCTCAAACAGTAATTTGGTAGATATAACCTACAGAAACTAAACCTCTTTGGAATCTCCAGTAATTTTTTAAAGTGTAAGAAAGTGTAAAATTAAACACAGAATTTTCCAGAGGCTATGTCATATGTGATACACAATAGACTAAATGCAAAAGCCAGATATGAGAATCTAATTTCTGCTATTAAGCCTGATGTTAAAGAGATCTGAAATAATGTAAAATGATGCCATTCTTCTCATAACTTTTTGGTTTTTGAAAACAATTACTTTCATTAAAATATCTTACTTATTTAAAAATATAATGGATTTATTATTAATTTACTTAAAATGACAATAAACATAATTTTTAAGTTTCTGTTTTAACTGCTAATATGCTAAATAATGCCAGATACAACACATATAAATAAAAGCTGTGGGTGTTAAAATGTTTGCAAACCACTGGGCCAGAAGAACACAGTAAGAGGACACCAGTCAGCAAAATCCAGAAATGTGGGAAATTCTACAGGACAGTCTATTTCCCTATACAAGTAAATTGTAAGAGGATAAAAAGGTGGGGGTAGAAGCAGAATGTACAGATTAAGGAAGACCTAAAAGACACATCGACATACAATGTACAAGTTTTGTTGTTTGGATCCTGATTCAAATATACTATTTTTTTTAAAAAGAAATTGTGATTACATATTTTTAATTTTTTTTATAGACACATGGTAAAATCTTCTAGAGATACATACTAAAGTTGCTGTGAAAAAATATGTAATGTCTTGATTTACTTCCAAATCATGGTGAGAAGGGAGAGTGGCTGAGTTATAGCTAATACAACTTAACTATGCATTGAAAATTGTTGACCCTGGGTGACAGACACATGGAGGTTCAATATAATATTCTATCTTCTTTTGCAATAGAAATTTCCTATAATAAAAATTTTAAAAATAAAACCATCACCAATTCAATTTATAAACTGTTTGTAGGAAGCAGACATATGTTGAAATTCAGGACTGCCATTTTTAAATCATAGACTTTGACCAGTGTGTTTACTTTGACTCCACTGCCTGACAGGGTTATTATGAAAATTAAGTGAGATAATCCTCTACTCAAAAACCTGCAATGGGAGACTTCCGGGAAGATGGTGGCGTGAGCAGGGCGGCAGAAATCTCCTCCCAACATTATATTTATCTACAAAAATACAGCAAATACAACTATTCCTAAAAGAGAGACTAGAATACAGAGGAAAGCACACAGCATGCAGCTACACCTGAGAGGACTTGGCACCCCGCGAGGCGGGTAAGATACGGAGCCGTGACCCAGCAGCACTGGAGCCCTCCCCCACCCCAGCGCGCCGGCAGAAGGAGAGGATTCAGAGCCGGGAGGGAGTGGAAGAGCAGGTCCGTGAAATAACCAGCCCCGGTGGTCTGCGCCAGGAGCGCTGACACACATCACGCGGTGCATCGGACACTGGAGAGGCAGAAGGTGCAGGTTTTGAGCCGGGAACACGCCGGGTCCGTGCAGCAAGTGCCCCGGGACAAGAGAAAAGCGCACGCGGTTTGTAGTGGTCTTGGAGAGGAGGGGGATCCAGCGAGGGAACACCATCGCCTGGCAGGCTCAGCCCAGCGGTCTGGGAGTCCTGAGAAGCTTCGGACCCATTGGCTGGTGACTGAGAAAAGGTAGCAGCCACACTAAAACTTTACACAGAAAACAACAGCCTCCCATTCGTTCCCATCCCGGCCAGAGCTACAAAGAGCAGCGCAACAGCGACACCGACAGCACCCCTAGAGGATCCACTCCGGGTGGCGTTTTTTTTTTCCTTTCCTTTTTCTTTTCTTTCTTTCTTCTTTCTCTCTTTTCTTTCTCTTCCTTCTTTTTTTGCTTGTTTGTTTTTTTTCTTGGTTTTTTTTCCCCTTTCCTTTTTCTTTCTTTCTTCCTTGTCTCTCTTCCTTCTTTTTTTGCTTGTTTGGTTTTTTTCTTCTTTTTTTTTTAAGTCTTAAAGAGCCCAGCTGACATGAGGCACCTACTAGCGACCACTCCTATCAACATGAAAAGACAGAGGAATATGGTTCAGACCAACCTCACCCAGACCCAGACAACTCCTGAGAGGGAACCTGAAGGGATGGAAATGCAGAATCTTCCTGAAAAAGAATTTAGAATAAAAGTCATAACCATGCTGATGGATCTACAGAGAAATATGCAAGAGCTAAGGGAGGAAGTGAGGGAAGTCGGGAAAGACAATGCAGAAATGAGACAAGCCATTGACAGGCTCAGCAGCTGACTGGACGAGATGCAAGAGACTGTTAATGCAATAGAAATCAGAGAACAGGAACACAGAGCAGCTGAGGCAGAGAGAGATAAAACAATTGCTAGGAATGAAAGAATATTAAGAGAATTGTGTGACCAATCCAAACGGAACAATATTCGCATTATAGGAGTACCAAATGAAGAAGAGAGAGAAAAAGGGATTGAAAGCGTCTTTGAAGAAATAATTGCTGAAAACTTCCCCATGCTGGAGAAGGAAATAGTCTGGCAGCCATGGAAGCGCACAGATCTCCTAACACAAGACAACACCAAGACACATAATAATCAAAATGGCAAAGATCAAAGATAAGGACAGAGTATTAAAGGCAGCTACAGAGAGAAAAAAGATCACCTTCAAAGGAAAACCCATCAGACTAACATCAGACTTCTCAAAAGAAACCTTACAGGCTAGAAGAGAATGCCATGATAAATTTAACGCAATGAAACAGAAGGGCCTTGAACCAAGAATACTGTATCCAGCACGATTATCATTTAAATATGACAGAGGGATTAAACAGTTTCCAGACAAGCAAAAGCTAAGAGAATTTGCCTCCCATAAACCACCTCTACAGGACATCGTAAAGGAACTACTCTAGAGGGAAGCACTCCTAAGGCTAAAAAGCTGTCACCAGAGAAAATAAAATCATGGCAAAGAAAGCAGACCATTCAATACTAACTAAAGGCAATGAATAAAACACCTAGAATATAAAGAATGGAGGAGGAAGAATAAGAAGGGAGAGAAATAAACATCAGACTGTGTTTACAATAACTTAACAAGAATGTTAACTTAGATTGTTAGATAGTTAAGAAGCAAACCCTGAATCTTTGGTAACCACGAATCTAAAGCCAGCAATGGCAAGAAGTACATATCTATCGATAATCACCCTAAATGTAAGTGGACTGAATGGACCAATCAAAAGACACAGAGTAACAGAATGGATAAAAAAGCAAGACCCATCTATATGCTGCCTACAAGAAACTCACCTCAAACGCAAAGATATCCCCAGACTAAAAGTGAAGGGATGGAAAAAGATATTTCATGCAAACAACAAGGAGAAAAAAGCAGGTGTTGCAGTACTTGTATCAGACAAAATAGACTTCAAAACAAAGAAAGTAGCAAGAGATAAAGAAGGACATTACATAATGATGAAGGGGTCAATCCGACAAGAAGATATAACCATTATAAATATATATGCACCCAATACGGGAGCGCCAGCATATGTGAAACAAATACTAACAGAATTAAAGGAGGAAATAGACAGCAATGCATTCATTTTAGGTGACTTCAAGACACCACTCACTCCAAAGGACAGATCAACCAGACAGAAAATAAGTAAAGACACAGAGGCACTGAACAACACACTAGAACAGATGGACCTAACAGACATCTACAGAACTCTACACCCAAAAGCAACAGGATACACATTCTTCTCAAGTGCACATGGAATCTTTTCCAGAAGAGACCACATACGAGGCCACAAAAAGAACCTCAGTAAAGTCGAAAATATTGAAATTCTACCAACCAACCTCTCAGATCATAAAGGCATTAAACTAAAATTAAATTTTAGAAAGAAATCAAAAAGACTCACAAATACATGGAGACTTAACAACATTCTCCTAATTAATCAATGGGTTAATGATCAAATCAAACAGAAATCAAAGAGTATATAGAGACAAATGACAACAACAACACAAAGCCACAACTTCTGTGGGACGCAGCAAAGGCAGTTCTAAGAGGAAAGTATATTGCAATCGAGGCCTATCTAAAGAAGGAAGAACATTCCCAAATGAATAGTCTAAAGACACAATTCCTGAAATTGGAAAAAGAAGAACAAATGAGGCCCAAAGTCACCAGAAGGAGGGACATAATAAAGATCAGAGAAGAAATAAATAAAATTGAGAAGAATAAAATAATAGAAAAAATCAGTGAAACCAAGAGCTGGTTCTTTGAAAAAGTAAACAAAATAGATAAATCCCTACCCAAACTCATTAAGAGAAAAAGAGAATCTACACACATAAACAAATCAGAAATGAGAAAGGAAAAATCACGACGGATCCCACAGAAATACAAAGAATTATAAGAGAATACTATGAGCATCTATATGCTAGCAAGCTGGAAAACCTAGAAGAAATGGACAACTTCTTAGAAAAATACAACCTTCCAAAATTTACCAAACAAGAAACAGAAAAACTAAACAGACCAATTACCAGCAACGAAATTGAATTGGTAATCAAAAAACTACCCAAGAACAAAACCCCCGGACCAGATGGATTCACCTCTGAATTGTACCAGACATACAGAGAAGAAATAACACCCATTCTCCTTAAAATTTTCCAAAAAATAGAAGGGGAGGGAATACTTTCAAACTCATTCTATGAAGCCAGCATCACTCCAATACCAAAACCTGACAAAGACCTCACCAAAAAAGAAAACCAGAGACCCTGATGAACGTGGATGCAAAAATACTCAACAAAATATTAGCAAACTGAATTCAAAAATACATCAAGAGGATCATACACCATGATCAAGTGGGATTCATTCCAGGGATGCAAGGATGGTACAACATTCGAAAATCCATCAACATCATCCACCACATCAATAAAAAGAAAAACAAAAACCACACGATCATCTCCATAGATGCTGAAAAGGATTTGACAATATTCAGCATCCATTCATGATTAAAACTCTCAACAAAATGGGTATAGAGGGCAAGTACCTCAACATCATAAAGGTCATATATGACAAACCCACAGCTAAGATCATACTTAACAGCGAGCAGCTTTCCATCTAAGATCGGGAACAAGACAGGGATGCCCACTCCCTCCACTGTTATTCAGCATAGTACTGGAGGTCCTAGCCATGGCAATCAGACAAAACAAAGACATACAAGGCATCCAGATTGGTAAAGAAGAAGTCAAATTGTCACTATTCGCAGATGACATGATATTGTACATAAAAAACCCTAAAGACTCCACTCCAAAACTACGAGAACTAATATCTGAATTCAGCAAAGTTGCAGGATACAAAATTAACACACAGAAATCTGTTGCTTTCCTATACACTAAGGATGAACTAACAGGAAGAGAAATCAGAAAAACAATTCCATTCACAATTGCATCAAAAAGAATAAAATACCTAGGAATAAACCTAACAAAGGAAGTGAAAGACCTGTACTCTGAAAACTACAAGACACTCCTAAGAGAAATTAAAGAGGACACTAACAAATGGAAATGCATCCCATGCTCTTCTCTAGGAAGAATAATTATTGTCAAAATGGCTAAATTACCCAAAGCAATCTACAGATTCAATGCAATCCCTATCAAACTACCAACAGGTTTCTTCAATGAACTCGAACAAATAATTCTAAAATTCATGTGGCACCACAAAAGACCCCGAATAGCCAAAGCAATCCTGAGAAGGAGGAATAAAATGGGGAATTACACTCCCTGACTTCAAGCTCTACTACAAAGCCACAGTAATCAAGACAATTTGGTATTGGCACAAAAACAGACCCACAGATCAGTGGAATAGAATAGAAAATCCAAACATCAACCCAAACACATACAGTCAATTAATATTTGATAAGGCAGCCTTGGATATACATTGGGGAGATGACAGCCTCTTCAGCAGCTGGTGTTGGAAAAACTGGACAGCTACATGTAAGAGAGTGAAACTGGACTACTGTCTAGCCCCATACACAAAGGTAAACTCAAGGTGGATCAAAGACCTGAATGTAAGTCATGAAACCATAAAACTCTTAGAAAAAATATAGGCAAAAATCTCTTGGACATAAACATGAGCAACTTCTTCATGAACATATCTCCCCGGGCAAGGGAAACAAAAGCAAAAATGAACAAGTGGGACTATATCAAGCTGAAAAGCTTCTGTACAGCAAAGGACACCATCAGTAGAACAAAAAGACATCCTACAGTATGGGAGAATATATTCATAAATGACGTATCTGATAAAGGGTTGACATCCAAAATATATAAAGAACTCATGCACCTTAACAAACAGAAAGCAAATAATCCAATTAAGAAATGGGCAGAGGACATGAATAGACACTTCTCCAAAGAAGAAATTCAGATGGCCAACAGGCACATGAAAAGATGCTCCACATCGCTAATCATCAGAGAAATGCAGATTAAAACCACAATGAGATATCACCTCACACCAGTGAGGATGGCCAACATCCAAAACACAAACAACAACAAATGTTGGCGAGGATGTGGAGAAAAGGGAACCCTCCTACACTGCTGGTGGGAATGCAAATTAGTTCAACCATTGTGGAAAGCAGTATGGAGGTTCCTCAAAAAACTCAAAATAGAAATACCATTTGACCGAGGAATTCCACTCCTAGGAATTTACCCTAAGAATGCAGCAGCCCAGTTTCAAAAAGACAGATGCACCCCTATGTTTATCGCAGCACTATTTACAATAGCCAAGAAATGGAAGCAACCTAAGTGTCCATCAGTAGATGAGTGGATAAAGAAGATGTAGTATATATACACAATGGAATATTATACAACCATAAGAAGAAAACAAATCCTACCATTTGCAGCAACATGGATGGAGCTAGAGGGTATTATGCTCAGTGAAATAAGCCACGCTGAAAAAGACAAGTACCAAATGATTTCACTCATGTGTGGGGTATAAGAACTGAGGAAAAAACTGTAGGAACAAAACAGCAGGAGACTCACAGAACCCAAGAACGGACTAATAGTTACCAAAGGGAAAGGGACTGGGGAGGATGGGCAGGAAGGGAGGGACAAGGGGGGAAAAGGGGCATTATGATTAGCAGATGTAATGTTAGGGGGGCACGGGGAGGGCTGTACAACTCAGAGTAGACAAGTAGGACTCTATAGCATCTCACTATGCTGACGGACACTGACTGTAATGGGGTTGGTGCGGGTTGGTCGGGTGGACCTGATGAAGGGTTAGTGTAATCACCATAGTATTGCACATGTAATTGTAGAGTAATGATATCAAAATAAACTTGAAAAAAAAAAACCCTGCAATGGTTCTGTATATTCTTAAGTTCAAAATTTTGAAAATCTAACATGCAAGCCCTCTACAGTCTGACCTAAACGTGTTTTTACAACCCCTCCTGAAATCTAACAAATTTTCAACTATAAGGTAAGTTACTGTATAAAATACACTTTTTACCTCCACACTTTTTCTAAAGTCATCTCCAAGAAACAACTCTAGAGACAAATGTTAGTTACCATAGTGGTTTTGATACACACACACACACACACACACACACACACACATATATATATACATATGTACATATATAAAGTTTTGAATATTACAGCAACCCAAGGAGGTATACAGGATAAATGAGTAAAAAGTGAAGCTCAGGTTTTAAGTACCTAAATCAAGATCACACAATTTTTAAGCAATAAACTTGAACTCAGAATATAGGGTCCTTTCCCCCACATCATATAAGTAAATTCTATTTTCTTTATAAAGGTTTGTCAGGCTACCATATTATTCCATTGAACTTCCAGAACTGCTATACAAAAAATTCAAATTCATCACATACTTCTTTATGACTTTTGCCAATGTAATTTTGAAGTATTACTTAAATTTTTTATTTAGCTTTTAACAAGAATAGTACATTACAAATTCTTTGAGATCAGAACATAGTATTTCCTTGTCTATCTCTTAATATGCTTGCAATAAATATTTGGTGATTAAACCTTAATTTATAGCCAATTTCCACTTTTTGACAGTTTTGCAGGGGAGGAAGGAAATGGCAATTTAGCTAACTGATTTAAATACTGCCCTGTATTCACATTCCCTTTCTAAAAACAATTAAAAAAAAAACTTTGTCGGGCATGATAATTAGCACTCACAATATAGGTAGGTCACAGGGAAGGCAGTTTAGCAAGGAGAAGACAAGTAGTGATTCTACAGCATCTTACTATGCTGATGGACAGTGACTGCAGTGGGGTGGGGGGGACTTGATAATATGGGTGAATGTAGTAACCACAATGTTGCTCATGTGAAACCTTCGTAAGGTTGTATATCAATGATACCTTAGTGTAAAAAAAAAAGCTTGTCTAACAAGTAGGATTTGAGTGTTTTTCTTCTATTTCCCTCATATCTTATAGTAGATCAGTTCCAATAAGAAACACTAAAAGACAGCTAGCTAGAGATAAAAAAAATAAGAGAAAAAAACCCAAACTTCTGAACAAGCAAAAACGGGCTCATGTCTTCTTTCTGGGGCTATCTTTCATAGCACCACATTTACTTCTAAAGAAAAGCTGAGTATTACTCTTTCAAGGATACGCTGTCAAAACTGCAGTTTTGCAAAGGAAGAACGCAGGGATGTTGTAGTGTTCAAACATTAACTCTGTCAGTTTCTCTCTCTTTGCTCTAGTATTCCACTTGAGAAGAGGGAAAAAGAAATGCAAGTTACTGTTTAAAAACTAAAATGTTGATTTATCTCAGGATTCATTTAAGCACTATTAACAAAGATGTAAAATATTTTTCAAAAATAGAGAAAAATACCATGGAAAATAATCTCCATGATATCTTTATTTCTATTTATTTGTCAATAAACTTGATAAATACAATATTTAGTAAGTAAAATTGCTGTTATGAATTCTAGAAATTATAGACTTTGCAAAATATAGTAAAATCAGGATTCTTACAGCTGGTACTTATAAAGGAAGCGAAAGGTTAAAAACAACAACAAAATTTTGATAATTTATAATCATTATGCTAGCCTTCTGGACCCTTTTGACTCTATCAAATGTATTTCACAGGAGAGTTTGGTCTAGCAATTTCTAGCCCTAGTTCGACATTTGTCTTCTCTCCTGGAGACTTGAGTATAAAAGCAGGTATGCTGCCAGTGGGGAATAAGGGACAATTCATAAACCAAAATGGAAGGCAGCCCAAGGAAATCAAATGTTAAGTAAATCCCTGGAAAAAAAAACAGAAAAATAACCACCAGAACCCATGAAGGTGCTTTGCTATTGTTTTTCGCTATTTTAATCATTGAAATAATAAAGGTTATAATAGTAGTTAAAAATTAATAACCCTTTCCCTAATCATCAAAATTCAAAATACAAATTTTTGTGCCTCTTTAAAGAAAAAGGAAAGACTCTTCAAATGAAAAAACAAAACAAAGCAGAACAAAATAAAGTAACTTGGAAAATATCTTTCTCACCGGTGCTTCTGACATGAGAACAGGATGCAAGCTGGCTTCTGATTTGACATGCATTTTGTAGGTATGATCCAAAATAGCCTGGAAACTATCCCAGTCTTCAACTAGAATATAAGATTAATACCTTAAAAACAATTCTTAGTTGAAGATGAATACAGCATCTTTTAAGAGACTGTTTCTATGATTTAGCATTAATACTTCAGTATACAGAACCTACTTACAGATCTACTTCATAACATAGTTCTTTACATAGACACTACCTTATCTTCTAAATATAGAATCTCTTCTTGTTTTCTCCAGCTCCAACAGTATCACAAACCCTAGACCTGTTCCAAATGTAATTGTTATCTAACAGACCTGAAATACCAAATAAAGAGTATTCAGTACTTATTAGAGGCACAGTATGTGATCAGAATGGTAAGAGGAAATACAAAAGAATAGTATGATCAAGTCCTGACATTCAAAAAGCTTCTAATTCATTTGAAAAAAATCATAAGACATAAAAAAAGTTCAGAGAATATAATATGCCTTCAATGTGGCTTCCACCTAAACACTCCACTGAAGCTACTTGCTTAAGTCACTAATGACTTTCTAAGAGCAAATACAGGGGATACTTTACATTTGTAATCTCACCTGGCCCATCTAAATTACCTGACATTACTGACTACTCAAGAGTTTACCAACTTTTTCTGCCACAGTTTGAAGAGGCAATGTCATTACTTGTACAACATACTTCCACAGGCCCATCAGGATCTGTTTTTGGTCAATGGACTTCATTGGTAGTTTTAACTTCTCTCTCCCATTCTTAGTGTAAATCTCAATGTCACAGCTGAGAACAATGACAGTTACTTGACTTCTATGCTTCAGGACTTTTTCTTCTTTTGGCCTTCTGAATTTTCTCCTACATCCCTAACTGTTCCCTCTTTCTTCCTCGTGGCCACCTCGTCTTTTGGTTAAATACAGAAGAAGCTTTCATAAGAAACCACATCCTCAATCCTTTTCTCCAGGTCCAAATGCTTTCTGGATAATATAACGCAACTCCGTGTCTTAAAATCTTTCTTACCTGCTTACTAAAACAGCACCTATATTCAAACACTTTGAGTTCAATAACAAACTCATTTACTTGTTGTGTAGAGTTAATGGACCCTTGGCTGGCATCTGGTAACTTGACTGGTAAACAGTTCGCTACAAGGATATAAAACGTTCACTAAATGATAAGAGTAGCTCACTGTGCCTAAACCGTACTAATAATGGTTTATGCTGAACACCTTCTTTCCTTCTGGGAGTCTGGGATTTGGTTTGGTACATGCTAGGCAAAGGGTACCTACATGTCCAGCCCTGAGTAAAAACCTTGGGTACTGAGTCTCTAATGAGCTCCCCTAGCAGACAGCACACATGCTGTTATAATTCAATGCTGGAAGAATTAACCACATCGTGTATGACTGCACTGTGAGAACACTCTTGGAAGCTTGCACTGGTTTCCTCTGGACTTCATTTACTCCATGCCCTTTTTTTCCCATTGTTGGTTTTGCTTTGTACCCTTTCAGTGTAATAAATCTTAGCTTTTAGTACAATTATATGCTGAGTCCTGTGAGTCCTTCTAGTGAATAACTAAACCTGAGCGTAGTCTTGGGTATTATAATACACTTGCCTGTTACAACCATAAAACTTGCTCCTTCCCCTTCTATTCCTATCTCAACACATGGTACTCTATTCAGTCACCCCAATAAAAAACCTAGGAAACTTTCTCAACAATTTTCTTTTCGTTTTTCCCTTTAATCACTTAGTACTATTTGTCTCCTAAATCTCTCTGAAAGACACTTAAGGATCTCCACCGTCAGTGTTAGAATTTACACCCTCATTTCTCATCTGGATTCTCACCGCCCTAAACTTATCTTCCTGTGTCTGGTATCTCTCTCCAATCTAGGCAATGTATTGTTGTTAGAATAATCCTTCCAGCTGACAAATATGAACTTTTCACGTCTATCTTTAAATTCCTTTCGAGTTACTTTTCAGTTACCAGCTTAATACACCCTGGTATATATGCCCTATTAGACTGTCCCCTTCCTGCAACTGGCCCTCATGTACCGTACGTAATTGATGACATTCCTAAACACTTACATTCTTCCACAACTTCATCTCTTCATACATGCTGGTTGCTCTGCTTTACCCAGCCTTATCAGTCAGCTAATTCTTACTGATGGATCAGGATTCAATACAAAAGTTACCTACTTGGTGAAAACCATCACTGACCCCCACTGATAAATACCTCTCTCCTTTAATTCCATTGTTATCAAACATAGCTACATTGTAGCACTTTTCCCACATATTTGAATATATACTTCTATCTCCCCTACCTATGAGCTTCTTTAGGAAAAGGAACATGTTTTATGTTTCTTTCTATTTTCAATGCCTGGAATATCATTTTGTGGAATAAAAACGAAAAAGAACAAAAAAATTGCTGATGTTAAATTTAAAAGAAACCCTTGCCTTATACCTATAATGTACCATGCATACTCTATATTTATAATCAAAGCCACAGGAAAAAAAGCATCATACCCATTCCATTTTTTAGTGGTGAAATGGCCTCTGTATTCTCCCTAGGAACACGAAGAGCATTAGTATCTATGTAATAGGTAGGACCGCCTTGTTTGCCTTTATCGCCATCTATTTCCATCAATGTACTTCCATCATCTCTTTCTACCACCATACCAATAGCTGTAGGGAAATCCACCTGTAAGAATAAAAAATATGATATACAAGTTTTACCTGATTTATCAAGGAGTCATTTTTTTTTTCCAAATAATGTCTTACCATAGTTGAGTAAGAATTTCTGCACGAATTTAATTCTACATAAATGGCCTGTACCTATCCAATTAACTCTAATATCACACTTACCTTGGGACAGTCCTCACCAGCATAACCAGCTCTCACAGTATAGGATCCAATGTCAAATACAAGGGCTCCAACTTCATCTAAAAAGATGAAAGGATAATTAACATTAACAGCTTATGAGTATCATGTGAAAATCAAGAGAACTTAACATGCTTAAAATGAGAATGTATGTGAAAGCTCTATAAAAATTAAAATAGGCATTACATTCATATCATTACTAACTGAATCTACTTTTAAAGACAACTTAAAGATTCATTTCATTAGAACATAACAAGTCATACAATGTATATCAGTAGAGGTTCAATCGGGAAGGGGATGGTACACTAAAATTGGGTAATCTGTGAGAGTTTACTTATTAGAAGGACTATTTACAAAGATATAGGCACAATATAGGAGACCCAAAAGGGACAGCTTGGTACACTAGGACTAATAGTGACATATATCTGTTGCCACCCTTAGAAATGAAGAAACGCAGAGAAGAAACCGTTACCAAAGCCCAGAGAGCTGTGTTGAGAGGGCTACATGACAGGAGCTGCGACCTTCAGCTGAGGGATGCGGTCAGTCTTAGCTAACCCTGAAGGGAAGCAACCAGACTAATAAATATGTCAACCTCTCTCCTACCCCTCCCCATGAGCAAGGGTGATCTTAAAATTTCTCATCCAAACTAAGCCACTTCTGAATATGAAAGGGGGCCCTATTAATAATTATAACAGGACATGAGGCACAAAATGGTAAGTATGGTTACCCTACCACCGCCCAAACAAGACATCAAGAGAGGCCACTGATGCAGTCTATAAAGGTTAGCCTTCAAGGACAGGGTGGAATGGTTGGAAAAATGGATCTGGAGGGGCAAAGCGAAGATATCCAGTACATTTAGGTGACATTTTTTTCATACACTGAGGGAAATTATATTCCATGCAATTAGAGAAGAAACTCAGCAAAACCGTAAAACTCCCCCACACACACAAAAAATAGGGGCTCTGAAGAGTAGAGTTCAAGGTATAATTCTATAGGCCAAGTAAAAATCATTAAAATGAAGGTATCATCAAAGTTTGCTAAGTTTGGGGAATTGAAATTGTACTTGGGTTTCTGACTATGCAGGAAGTTGGCACCCCTAACCCCCAGGGTCCACTTTATAATAAACATAGTTCTATCTGCAGGCTTGGGGACACCTCCCCTATTTACCCTTTCTTGGGTAATCTGTTCCACTCCTACAGTGTCAACTTCTACCTAAATACTAATAATTCCAATCCCAAGTCTCTCTCTCCAGCTCTCACCTTCATCCAGATCCCTATCTCAAACTTATTTACTGTAACTTCTTATTATACAACATCAGTGCCACCTGATTGCCTGTGGGTACCTCAAATTCAGCATATGAAGCACTGTCTTTCTCCCCCATCCAGCCTAACCTAATCTCAGCAGCACTTATCAGACAGTGGCCCCAGTCACTGGAGGCAAAAACATGAGAATCATGAATGCCTTCATATACATCAGTTAAACAAAATCAGTTATTTTATTCATGAAATCAGTTATTTTCCTTAATTAGCATGGTCAACTGGACACAATGGAATTTTAATCTGAGTAAGGCTCTTGATTCTTAGAGTTTTGCATCTCCCTATTTTCCTTTTACCAATGGTAATAAATAGTTTTTAACAAAACAAGGTAAGGAAATAAACCTAAGGACCAAAAACCCAAAACAGAATGGGAGATGGGAGGCTTACTCTCATAATCACGGAAGATTGGATATTTAAAAACTAGGATGCAATTTCCAATGGGTAAAAATCCTCAAAGGTTGGATCCCTTTTCTACTACAAATGTTATTTTCATTTTTCTGAAGATTTTGATGTTCTTCCCAGAGTAAATGGCTTCCAAATTTGAGTGATGTGATTTTTCTCAGAAAACATGAAGGAGTGGCAACAATTTTCTAACCAGGTCTTAAAGCATTCCAATAAGATATGGAATGTTTTATTTTTTTCTTTGGACAAGGATGCCCAAACTCATGGGCAAGATGATTCTGAGAACATTTTAAGGTTAGAGATTTTGGTGGAGAGGGGGGGTTCAGGAGTGATGAAACTAACAGTTTATCATATCAAAGGAGGGCTGGTAGTACATGTTTAATTTTATCATGTAAAGGTGTTTGAAGGAGTTCCATGAAAGATGATCACAGAGTGATGAGTAAGCCCAGAAACCAGTTAGAAAGTTCGGATTATCAGGATGAATTACACATTACACCTAAAGCTGAATATTAGTGTCAGATCTGGTCACAAATAATTACTGGAATAAAATAGCCATAATTTTTTCAATTTAAACTACAAAGATCTCTTCACTCAGCTAATTACACAAAATTTAGGTGGGAGGCTTGGTTGCTTTTCACAGTAAACCCTTTAGAAAATGTAACCCACTATGAACAGTAGCCATAACAGTGGTGATTCAGACACAAAATCATACACTTATGTTTTTGAGTTTTCAATACTTTATATGGGAAATAGACTTTAAAACCCATTTCTCTACATAAGCAAATGAGAAACAGAACGTTTATTCTGAATAATCCATGCATAAATATGCCATGGTTATATACTTGAAAAATCGACATAGGGAGAAACAACCATAAAAACATTTTTTTTTTAACGGGAAAGCATTTTACTGAAATGCTTTTAATCCAGAGGTTCCTGTTCTCCACTTACTAGAAGTTATGTAACTTTGGGCCAGTTAATCTTTTCTATACCTCATTTTCTTCTTCAATAATACGGGCATAATAGTATCATCTCCTGTTGTTACGGATTTGTCTCCTTGTGCTCATGAAACACAACACAAAACATGAATCGTATACATCAGTGCTTCATCTAGGTATCTTGCAAAAATGAAGGCTCCGATTCAGTAGACTTAGAATAGGGCTTGAAATTCTGTATCTCTAAAAAGCTCACAGGTGATGCTGACACTGTTGATACATGGACCACTCTGAGTAGCATGTATACCATTATCTCATTTAATCTTCGTATTCACCCCCGTTGGGTAGGAATGATCATTCCAAAAGTGAGGAGCCTGCAGTTGGGAAAAGTTAAGTAACTCGCCCAAGTTCAGAGCGCTAAATAAACGGTGAGGCGGATACAGCAGCCCAGGTTTGTGTAACTCCCATGATTATATTGCTACCACATCACAGCCCAAGGAGAGCATTCTTAAATTATGTAAATTTCTAAATTAATCCCGAACAGACCCGTTCACCAGTAACTCTGGAGTGTCCAGGGTCAACAGACTGGTAGGTGTTACTGAAAGGTGTGGGGCAGCGGGAGCGCTGAGGGCGCACGGAGAGAAGGCAGGGTCCTGAGTGGCCTCCACTCCTCCAATCAGTTCTACCTCTCGCGGCTCGTTTTACCATCTATGGGACGTTGCGGAAACCCTCCGTCCGCGCTCGGAAACTGCTGGGACCTCCCAAGTTTAAACATGCGCGCGCGCACTCCGACAGAGCCGCCGAGCTACGGGGACACCGGAGAGACGCTCTCCCGGGGCCGGTGGGTCACGCCGCGGCCGGAGGGCAGGTCCCCGGAAGGGGCTGCCGCCCAGCCCAGACGCCGGCGCGCTCTCCCCGGACCCTGCTCCTTTCCCGGACGAGGCTGGAAGGGGCCGCCATGGGCGCTAGCTGAGCGGGGTGGGCTCCGGGGGCGGGGACGGGGCGGGGAGGACGGGGTCCGGAAAGGAGGAGACCGGAAGGGGCCGCCGGGGAGGGGAGCGCTGGGGACGGCGGTCACAGACCCCGCACGCCGAGAAGCGCGCTGTCTTCGGCCGCACTCACTCACCTCCCCCGTACACCCCGCCGCTCATAGCTGCTGTCGGCGCGACTCCTACGCTAAAGGATTCTGGACGTAGTGACTGCAACGGCCGCGACAGCAGGTCCGGAGTAGCGCTTGCCCCCAGCCCCTTTAACTTCCACCGCCAGCCCCCTCAGGCAACAAAGCAGTGTCCACACACCCCGGAGCGCAGTCACACTTGCTGTCTTCCCTTATCAGCCAATCATAAGAGGCTAGGCTACGCTTCAGCCAATCAGAACAAGGCTGTGCTGCATTCCCCCGCCGCGGCACAGGCATCTTAGCCAATCGAAAGCAGCCATGGGGGCGGAGAGACGGGAAAGCGACGGAAGGAGGGAAGGAGTTGGGTTGCGGAACTGGAGAGGGCGGAGCTTCCCAATGGGCGGGAGAGTGGGGCGGAGGGAATAGGAGCGTGGGGAGGAAGGCTAAGCGTCCGAGGCGGGTCGGGGGGTGTGGCTGGGCGCCCTGGAGCCGTGGGAATCGGGTAGGTGAAGGTAAATGTCGGGGAAAGAGTCTGGAAACTGAGAGAAAGTGTCTCCTCGCAGTGATTCCCGGATTTGGATTGTGAATGCAGATTTTTTTTTTTTCAGAAATAGTATTTCCACTTTTATGTTGAAAAAATAAAAATATGCTCCACTTTGGGGTGGGGGGAGTCAGTAAATCACGCAAACCAATATGTTTTAAATGGTTATTAATAACTAAAAGCGCTATGATGTCCAACTAAATTTAGGTAGCACTTTACTTTTTAAAGTGTCATCAATTTCTTTTATCCTGTGAGACAGGTACAAAACAATGCAATCAATTCTCATCCAAGCGAGTGCCTAATCCTAAATACATCTCCAGTCTGTCTACTATTCTTAGTCCCCTATTTCTACCAGCCCATCCAGATCACTGTTGTCTCTCCCTGGATTATGGCAACACTTGTGGCTTTGCTTCTTGGCCACAAGGCAGGCAGCTTGATCTATTAAAACGCCAGAATCTGGTCGGGTCGCTGCAACTCAAACCCTTAAGGGTTGTTGTATATCCCTGGAGTTTGCAGCTGTTCTTAAATTGGTTTGTCTAGAGTCTAGACATATAGACTGCTCTTAACCTTAGGAACAATTGAATAAAGCCCTATCAGTCTCAGTGCCAGCAGTGTGGCAGAAACTGCTAGCAGGGTGGGGAACAAGGCTAGTGAGAAAACTCCTTCCCATTTACCTAACAGTTTAATAATCTCAGAATATATGATCATTTAGGAAGCCTCATTAACCCAGTGAGATAATGCAGAAGTCAGCAAACTATGGCCCCAGGGCCAAATCCAAACTTTCTGTTTTTGTATGACCTTTAAACTAAGAATGGTTATTCCATTTTCAAGTGGTTTTTAAAAATATTTTTAAGAGTAATATTTTGTGACATCATATGAAATTCACATCTCAGTGACCATAAACTCCATTTTATTGAAACACAGCCAAGCTTATTCATTATGGTTGCTTGCACTCTGTAAGGACAGAGTTAAGTAGTTACGGAGACCACATGGCACATGAAGCTGGAGAACATATTTACTATTAGACCCTTTCTAGAGTTTATCAGCCCCTGAGATAATGCATGTAACACCAAGTGTCACTAAGTACACCAAGTACACTGTTACCTGTTGTCACCCTGATTATAGCTTTCACTGTAGATATGTATCAAATCCCCAAATAATTCTATTTCCACTCTACATTTTTATGCTGTGTTTGACTAATAAAGCTGATGAGTTATACAATATGTGTACTGTGGTAATAATTAGATACTGAAGAGATACTATTTGTATTTATAATACACAGTAATCTATTTAAGTCACTTTACTATTTAAATGCATAGTAATTCATACATATCAACTTAGATTTATATATATTAATATCTCTTACTGATACTATCTCCAAAATCTCTTATGCATGTAGAAATAAGATGCTCTCTGGGTTGAAAAAAGAAGTAAAATGTTTATCCCACCAGTTCAGAGTTTTATCAGAAAACAAAACAGTTCAGCAGGGTTGATGAGGACCACACCTCTAGCCTTCAGAGAGGCCTGAGATGCTGTGGCTGTCTGCTACCACAGAGAACATACTGACATGCACGGAATCTTCAGTCTGATAGCACAAAGAAGAAAGCTTGAGAAAATACTAGAAAGCCATTCGTAGGTGTTTTTCTTTAAAATAAGAGGTTTTTGTTAAAATATTTTATTTGCTTAAAAATTTTTTTGCTTACATTTTTGCTTCATTTGGTAATTTGGAAAGATATTAGAAAAAAAATCAGTCATTCACTTATAATTTCAGGCCAGCTTGTTCTCTTGATGTATTATTGGACACACTACTTTGTTTTATAATAAACCATTGAGATGAATTTCAAATAAAATGAACTTCAGAGTACATCTGATATATTAGGATTAATCCCATGTTAATACAGATAAAAGTGCACACTTAAGCCTTTCATAAATTTTAATCAGCAAAGAATGTAATAGGGCACTAAGATTATTGGTTCTAAAGTATTGAATTGCTGGAAGAAGGAACTGTTGAGAAAGGAAATCTATTTAGCATCCTAAGAGAAAAATGTCAGACTACTGTGTATTCTCAGTAATAATTGGCATTATTTCCTTGAAGGCAAGACTTATACCATGACAGCCTATTTACTTCCATTTTTCATGATTAGGAAAACTCATAGAAAATACATTAAGAGAACAATACTGACCCAGCAGAATCTACCTTATAAAATACAAAATATCTGAGTGGGGTTTTTTTGCATTAATATTTCTCCTGTGTAGCCTAACATGTTTTTTCTTAAGTCTTGGCTCAGTCTACATTAATGTTACTGATAGGTTAGAAAACATCAAAAATAACAACTAAAGGTTATTGTGTGTACATCAATTCTCAAGGGCATAACACATCAAAACAGTCGATGCTTGCAGTTTTCCTGCCTGAGTCAGAATATTCCATATGTCAACAAAACAATAAGGTACTGAAGAAACGTGTATATAAACTTATCTAGCCCACAGTATGTGCTCAGCAGTTGACTCAGAATTCAAATCTACAAAAATAAGTGCCCTTTCACAAATCCTTTGTAATTTCCAAGCATCAAGAATTTCCTCTCTGTACCTAGTGCAACACTTGATGTTGCCTCACTGGGTCGCTGTTCTTCCATTCCTGTATTGTTACATCCGCACACACAGGATGCAGCACCTTCCTTTTCCTAGCTGATTTGTCAGAATTCAGACTGTGAAATAACAGCAATCCTTAGAAAATGTTACTGATCTTGTCCTCTGATTCAGCCTTTACTAAGTTCAGAGTTGAAAAAAATTTGCAACTGTTACTAAAGCAATCTAGGAAACAAATTCAGGGGATTATCATCTGTTAAAAAGAATGACACAAAAATTTGTGTATATTTAGAATTATTTTATTTCCTGCTACAAAATCTATGGCATTAATAATTTATGAAAAACAAATTTCAATGTGAACATTTTTGTGTGGATATGTGTATGTATAGTCACTGTAAATACAATCCTCTTTTTACTGAAATTCCAAAAATGTGACACTCACTACTGAGATAAAGGATAACTGTCTGGAGTCTGGAGTTTTTCATCAACAGAAATTTGATCTGTCAGATTCACACAACTGTTCCCCATTAGAATAAAAGAAGATCTACAAGCCATTTCAATAATATGACCTAGATATACAAAGAAACAAGTGAAATTGTATTTGGTCATAGCTTATACCTTTATAAGTCCACCAATAAGTTTGTTACAGTGTTAACAATGTGAAATGACAAGAAAAAAGATGAAGTGCTAGATGCTCTGTGGAATTTATGTCTTCACTGTTATTTCATTATTCCTTTAAAAATCTCTTTGTTCATTTGATAAAGCTTTTGTGAGAAATCACAACATGAATAAACACTGTCAACATGTAATCAATTGGTGCTATAAACTGACACCTTGCCACCTTGGAACACTTATGGGCAAGTCATGAACTTCCCACTGAGGCTGGTTAGTGCCAACGCCATGTTACAGGGCTGTTAAACAGCTCAAGGAGCAGCACTGAACCAAGTCCAAGGTTCTTGCTCTGTTTTGCTTCTTTGGAACCTTTGAAACTATTTTGGAATAGGAAGAATTTCATTTGTCATATGGCAATAATGACTACAGATTACTGACCTCATAATATGTGCTATCCTAGGAAATGTGCTTTATATACATTATTTTCCAGGTAATCCACCATCATCCCCATGAGGGTTTTAAATAAGTGGCCCAGATATTCAGTAAGTTGCCCAATATAACACAGCAGCCGGGAGTCAGGATTTGAAAATAGGGCTGTTTGACCCTACTCAACATGTTGTTCTTACTTCCTAAGATATCTTTTCCTTTCCACTTCCTCTACACTTCTAGTAAAGTTTAAAAACATCTTATTATTTATATGTATATATATAATAAAATGTTTTTATACATATATAAATGTATATATACATATATATTTTTTAAACCAAAAGGTACAAAAAGACATATGGCAATAAGCCTCCTCCCTACTGGAGTCCCCAGCTACCCAATCCTCTATTCAGTGAGTTCTGTTAGAGCTTCTACAGGTAATTAATTATGTGGATATATACCCCCCTTCAATTTTTCTGATTTAGATAATTCACACTATGCTAGTAAGTTTTAAAAAACATCGTCTTTGGAGCTAATTTTAAGATGTTTACTTTTGAACATTTTAATTTGAAAATTTTTAGAAGATAGTCTACACACATGGGCAGAAACTGAAACAATACAAGAGCAAAAAGCAAGTTTCTCTCCCTCCAGTCCTCAAAATTCCTTGGCCCCTCCCTCCAGATTGAACCACTGTTGTCAGTTTTATAACCTTCTAGAGACAGTCTTTTCAAATAAAAGTATATATTTGTATCCCTCCCTCCACTCTTTTTTATTTGTTTATTTACATAAGTAGCATACTGAACACATTTCTTTGGCATCTGGCTTTTACAATTAATCATGATACAAGTGGAAATACCATAATACCATTAACCATTGGGGATCATTCTATGTCAGTACGTATAATTCTGTGTTATTCATTTTTAACATCAGATAGAATTCCATTATATATAATGGAATATATATAATGTATATGGCATAATTTATTTCACCAGTTCTCTATACATGTACATTTAAGTTGTTTCTAGTCTTTTACTGGTATAAAGAATGTTGCAAACGCTACTCTTTTCTGTGTGCCTCTGTGAAAGATGCATGAATTCCCAGAGGATGAAAAAGAAGATGAATTCCCAGAAGAGGAATAGCCAGGTCATAAGGTATATGCATTTATTTCAGATTCATTGCCAGTTACACTTACATTCCCACTAATATGTTTGGGAGTACACTTTTTCCTCCAAACCTCAACAACACAGAACTTCATCAAATATCTCTCGAGATGTTTCATTTATTCATTTGCTGCTTAGGAAGAGCACCCAATGTTACTGATTGTACCTTTAATGGTGCACAAGATCCGGGAGTATATTTTGGGGGCTCAAGACTCTGGATGACAAAAGCAAACGAAACCCCTGATCAGCTGATTTACTGAACACTTAGTCTAGGCCAGACACTAGGAGTACATGGAGGAATGAGCCATGATTCCACTCAAAGACTATAACAGTTCCCACATTATATGAAAATGGCTGCTAATACCTTCCAGTTGCTGCTTGAAGGGTGGATCCCAAATGCTCACTTAGACCTAGGCGTCCACCAGAGCTTGAGAAGATGTCGGTGGTGGCTGTGGGATCCTTCCACTTAGTCTTTTATCTCCATTTTGACATATAAATAAGACAGTTGCAAACAAAAGAGAAGGCATTTGCACACCTAATAGGTGGTGCTCACATTTTAATTGTACTGTACACTGTATCTCTAGTTATAGAGTTTGTCCTGTTAGTAGGTGAGGAGAAGGTGGTTATTTTGTTCTTTTTTTTCTTTTTGAGGGGGTAGGAGGGAGAATCAAAGATTTTTAGAAAAAATGTGTGAAAAACAGAAGAATTATTAATTACAAAACCATCACTCTTCAGATGATTCAAGTAATTGCCATCTTCCAGGTCTACCTAAACTGACTATAAGAAAGCTTGTATTTAAACTTACCATTATGTTGATTTCTGAAAAAAATGCCAAAAAGCGCCATATCTAGATGGAAGAACCCAATCGATTAAGAATGTGAGCATTGAACTAGGTCATAATTAGCCTGTTGTACCTGATCAGTACTATGAAGTATGATTCTTGAGTCAAGCTTCTCTTTCCCACCCCTCCCTCTAGCTCATATAGCTTCTGTAAAATCACATTAGGCTATTCTAAGATTACTCAACTTATTAACTCACACATGGATTTAAAAACCTCTGATTTTGCTGCTTCCACCAGCATCAGTACACCACATCAAGAAGGACATTTTGGGGGCTCTAAACTCTGGATGGCAAAAGCAAACACACATTCGTGGGGAAGATGGCAGTGTGAGTAGGGCAGCAGAAATCTCCTCCCAAAACTATATATATTTGTGAAAATACAACAAATACAACTATTCCTAAAAGAGAGACCAGAAGATACAGTACAACAGCCAGACTACAGCTACATCTGTGAGAACTCAGCACCTCATGAAGCGGGTAAGATACAAAGCTGCGACCCGGCAAGACCCGAGCACCCCCCCACCCCAGCACACTGGTGAGAGGAAAAGAATCAGAGTGGGGAGGGAGTGGAAGCACAGGACTGCTAAATAACCAGCCCTGGTGATCTGCATCGGGAGCACAGACACACATCACATGGTGTACTGGAGATTAGAGAAATGCAAGGGCAGGATCCGAGATGGAGACTGCGAGCGGGTCCCCACAGCCGGCTCCCTGGGACAAAAAAAAAGCGGGCACTTTCTTAAAAGTCTTAAAGAGACAAGGGCCCAACAGTGGAACAAAATCGTCGCAGCACACTCAACCCAGCAGGCTGGGAACCTTGAGGAACTTTGGACCCCCTAACCAGCTGCTGGGTAAAGCAGCCCCAAAGCCCCTCACAGAGATCGGCAACCTGCCATTCGCTCCCACCCCTGGCCAGCGATGCAGGGGATCCGCCACAGCTGTGGAACAGCAGGAGAGTGGCCACGCCCACAGCAACCACACAGAATCCCCTCCTGGCAGGTGCGCAGCTAACCGGAAAGGGGCGCAGAAGCCAGAGCAAGGGCCGAAAGGCACCAAGGGGTGCAGAACACACCCGGCGTGGCTGCAAACCCCCACAGTGCTCTAGGCTAGCCTGAGGGCAGACCCGTCCACTGCAGTTGAGGGGATTTTCCCAGAGACTGCCTCCTAGTGTGCGGGTAACTGGCACAGGCTGCAGAGAAGGTCAAGGAGAACAACAAGCAGGAAGGGACTTTGTTCTCCCAGCTGACACACATGGCACCTGCCTGCAACCACTTTTATCGCCATGAAAAGACAGAAGAATCTGGTCCAGTCAAGACTCACTCAGACAACCCCAGAGAGAGGCCAGGTGGGAGAGATTTAAACAATCTTCCTGAAAAAGAATTCAGAATAAAAGTCATAACCATGCTGATGGATCTACAGAGAAATATGCAAGAGCTAAGGGAGGAAGTGAGCAGAGATATTACAGAAATGAAACAAATGACTGGTTGAAGAGCAGACTGGACGAGGTGCAAGAGACTGTTAATGGAATAGAAATCAGAGAAGAGGAGTACAGAGAAGCTGAGGCAGAGAGAGATAAAAGGATCTCTAGGAGTGAAAGATATTAAGAGAACTGTGTGACCAATCCAAATGGAAAAATATTCACATTATAGGAGTACCAGAAGAAGAAGAAGAGAGAAAAAGGGACAGAAAGTGCCTTTGAAGACATAATTGAGGAGAACTTCCCCAAGCTGGGAAAGGAAATAGTTTTTCAGACGATGGAAGCCCACAGATCTCCCAACACAAGGGACCCAAGGAGGACAAAACCAAGACATACAATAATTAAAATGGCAAAGATCAAAGACAAGGACAGAGTATTAAAAGCAGCCAGAGAGAGAAAAAAGATCACCTACAAAGGAAGACCCATCAGGCTAACATCAGACTTCTCAACAGAAACCTTACAGGCCAGAAGAGAATGGCATGATATATTTAATGCAATGAAACAGAAGGGCCTTGAACCAAGAATACTGTATCCAGCATGATTATCATTTAAATTTGAGGGCAGGATTAAACAATTCCCAGACAAGCAAAAGTTGAGGGAATTTGCCTCCCACAAACCACCTCTACAGGATATCTTAAAGGGACTGCTCTAGATGGAAGCACTCCTAAGGCTAAAAAGATGTTAGCAGAGAAAATAAATTCATAGCAAAGAAAACAGACCATCCAAATACTAATTAAAGGCAAAAAAAATTAAATCAACTTTTCACAAAAACAGTGAAAGGAATGCAAAAGAGTACAGAATAAAACACCTAATATATAAAGAATGGAGGAGGAATAATAATAAGAGAGAGAAATAAAGAATCATCAGACTATGTTTGTAATAGCTTAACAAGAGAGTTAAGTTAGGCTGTTAGATAGTAAAGAAGCAACCCTTGAACCTTTGGTAACCACGAATCTAAAGCCAGCAATGGCAATAAGTACAGATCTACCGATAATCACCCTAAATGTAAATGGACTGAATGCACCAATCAAAAGACACAGAGTAATAGAATGGATAAAAAAGCAAGAGACCCATCTATATGCTGCCTACAGGAGACTCACCTCAAACCCAAAGATACACACAGACTAAAGTGAGGGGATGGAAAAATATATTTCATGCAAACAACAGGGAGAAAAAAGCAGGGGCTGCAGTACTTGTTTCAGACAAAATAGACTTCAAAACAAAGAAAATAGCAAGAGATAAAGTAGAACATTACATGATGATAAAGGGGTCAGTCCAACAAGAGGATGTAACCATTATAAATATATATGCACCCAACACAGGAGCACCGACATATGTGAAACAAATACTAACAGAATTAAAGGAGGAAATAGAAAGCAATGCATTCATTTTAGGGGACTTCAGCACACCACCCACTCCAAAGGACAGATCAACCTGACAGAAAATAAGTAAAGACACAGAGGCACTGAACAACACACTAGAACAGATGGACCTAACAGACATCTACAGAACTCTACACCCAAAAGCAGCAGGATACACATTCTTCTCAAGGGCACATGGAACATTTTCTAGAACAGACCCCATACTAGGCCAGAAAAAGAACCCAAGTAAATTAAAAAAGACTGAAATTCTACCAACCAACTTCTCAGATCACAAAGGTATAAAACTAGAAAAAAATTGTAAAAAGGCTCACAAACACATGGAGGCTTAACAACATGCTCCTAAATAATCAATGGATCAAAGACCAAATTAAAACAGAGATCAAGCAATATATGGAGACAAATGACAAGAAGAGCACAAAGCCCCAACTTCTGTGGGACGCAGCAAAGGCAGTTCTAAGAGGAAAGTATATTGCAATCCAGGCTTATTTAAAGAAGGAAGAACAATCCCAAATGAATAGTCTAAAGTCACAATTCCTGAAATTGGAAAAAGAAGAGCAAATGAGGCCCAAAGTCACCAGAAGGAGGGACATAATAAAGATCAGAGAAGAAATAAATAAAATTGAGAAGAATAAAACAATAGAAAAAAATCAATGAAACCAAGAGTTGGTTCTTTGAAAAAATAAAAAAAAATAGACAAACCCCTAGCCAGACTTTTTTTTATACTTTATTTTGGTATCATTAATCTACAATTACATGTGCAATATTATGGTGATTAAAGTACCTCCTTCATCAGGTCCCCCCCAACAACCCCATTAGTCACTGTCCATCAGCATAGTGAGATGCTATAGAATCACTACTTGTCTTCTCTGAGTTGTACAGACTTCCCCGTGCCCCCAAAATTACATCTGCTAATCGTAATGCCCCTTTTTCCCCCTTGTCTCTCCCTTCCCACCCATCCTCCCCAGTTCCTTTCTCTTTGATAACTATTAGTCTGTTCTTGGGTTCTGTGAGTCTGCTGCTGTTTTGTTCCTTCAGTTTTTTTCTTTGTTCTTGTACTCCACTATGAGTGAAATCATTTGATACTTGTCTTTTTCGGCTTGGCTTATTTCACTGAGCATAATACCCTCTAGCTCCATCCATGTTGTTGCAAATGGTAGGATTTGTCTTCTTCTTATGGCTCAATAATATTCCATTGTGTATATGTACCACATCTTCTTCATCCATTCATCTACTGATGGATACTTAGGTTGCTTCCATTTCTTGGCTATTGTAAATAGTGCTGCGATAAACATAGGGGTGCATATGTCTTTTTCAAATTGGGCTGCTGCATTCTTAGGGTAAATTTCTAGGAGTAGAATTCCTGGGTCAAATGGTATTTCTATTTTGAGTTTTTTGAGGAACCTCCATACTGCTTTCCACAATGGTTGAACTAATTTGCATTCCCACCAGCAGTGTAGGAGGGTTCCCTTTTCTCCACATCCTCGCCAACATTTGTTGTTGTTTGTGTTTTGGATGTGGCCATCCTTACTGGTGTGAGGTGATATCTCATTGTGGTTTTAATCTGCATTTCTCTGATGATTAACGATGTGGAGCATCTTTTCATGTGCCTGTTGCCCATCTGAGTTTCTTCTTTGGAGAAGTGTCTATTCATGTCCTCTGCCCATTTCTTAATTGGATTATTTACTTTATGTTTGTTGAGGTGCGTGAGTTCTTCACATATTTTGGATGTCAACCCCTTATCGGATACGTCATTTATGAATATATTCTCCCATACTGTAGTATGTCTTTTTGTTCTACTGATGGTGTCCTTAGCTGTACAGAAGCTTTGCAGCTTGATATAGTCCCACTTGTTCGTTTTTGCTTTTGTTTCCCTTGCCTGGGGAGATATGTTCATAAAGAAGTCGCTCATGTTTATGTCCAAGAGATTTTTGCCTATGTTTTTTTCTAAGAGTTTTATGGTTTCATGACTTACATTCAGGTCTTTGATCCATTTTGAGTTTACTTTTGTGTATGGGTTAGACAGTAGTCCAGTTTCATTCTCTTACATGTAGCTGTCCAGTTTTTCCAACACCAGCTGCTGAACAGGCTCTCATCTCCCGTTTGTATACCCAAGACTCCTTTATCAAATATTAATTGACTGTATATGTTTGGGTTAATGTTTGGATTTTCTATTCTGTTCCACTGGTCTGTGGGTCTGTTTTTGTGCCAAATCCAAATTGTCTTGATTACTGTGGCTTTGTAGTAGAGCTTGAAGTCAGGGAGTGTAATTCCCCATTTTATTCCTCCTTCTCAGGATTGCTTTGGCTATTTGGGGTCTTTTGTGGTTCCATATGAATTTTAGAATTATTTGTTCAAGTTCATTGAAGAAAGCTGGTGGTATTTTGATAGGGATTGCATTGAATCTATAGATTACTTTAGGTAGTATAGCCATTTTGACAATATTTATTTTACCTAGCCAAGAGCATGGGATGCATTTCCATTTGTTAGTGTCCTCTTTAATTTTTCTTAGGAGTAACTTGTAGTTTTCAGAGTATAAGTTTTTCACTTCTTTCATTAAGTTTATTCCTAGGTATTTTATTCTTTCTGGTGCAATTGTGAATGGAATTGTTTTTCTGATTTCTCTTTCTGTTAGTTTATTGTTAGTGTATAGGAAAGCAACAGATTTCTGTGTGCTAATTTTGTATCCTGCAACTTTGCTGAATTCAGATATTAGTTCTAGTAGTTTTGGAGTGGAGTCTTTAGGGTGTTTTTATGTACAATATCATGTCATCTGCAAATGGTGACAATCTGACTTCTTCTTTACCTATCTGAATGCCTTATCTTTTCTTTGTTTTGTCTGATTGCCATGGCTAGGACCTCTAGTACTATGTTGAATAACAGTGGGGAGAGTGGACATCCTTGTCTTGTTCCTGATCTTAGGTGAAAAGCTTTCAGCTTCTTGCTGTTAAGTATAATGTTCGCTGCAGGGTTGTCCTATTTGGCCTTTATTATGTTGAGGTACTTGCCCTCTTTACCCATTTTGTTGAGAGTTTTTATCGTGAATGGATGTTAAATTTTGTCAAATGCTTTCTCAGCGTCTGTGGAGATAATCATGTGGTTTTTGTCCTTCTTTTTATTGATGTGGTAGATTATATTGCTGGATTTTCGAATGTTGTACCATCCTTGCATCTGTGAGATGAATCCCACTTGATCATGGCGTACGATCCTCTTGATATATTTTTGAATTTGGTTTGCTAATATTTTGTTGAGTATTTTTGCATCTACGTTCATCAGGGATATTGGTCTGTAATTTTCTTTTTTGGTGAGGTCTTTGCCAGGTTTTGGTATTAGAGTGATTCTGGCTTCATAGAATGAGTTTGGAAGTATTCCCTCCCCTTCTATTTTTTGGAAAACTTTAAGGAGAATGGGTGTTATTTCTTCTCTCTATGTCTGGTAGAATTCAGAAGTGAATCCATCTGGTCCGGGGGTTTTGTTCTTGGGTAGTTTTTTGGTTACCGCTTCAATTTCGTTGCTGGTGATTGGTCTGTTTAGTTTTTCTGTTTCTTGTTTGGTCAGTTTTGGAAGGTTGTATTTTCTAAGAAGTTGTCCATTTCTTCTAGGTTTTCCAGCTTGTTAGCATATAGATTCTCATAGTATTCTCTTCTAATTCTTTGTATTTCTGTGGGGGTCCATCGTTATTTTTCCTTTCTCATTTCTGATTCTGTTTATGTGTGTAGATTCTCTTTTTCTCTTAATGAGTCTGGCTAGGGGTGAGGTTCTGGGAAGGTGGTGGTGTGAGCAGGGAGGTGGAAATCTCCTCCCCAAACCATATATATCTCTATGAAAATGCAGCAAATATAACTATTCCCCAAAGAGAGACCAGAATACACAGCACAGCGCACAGCCTGCATCTGCACCTTTGTTTCTGCAAAGTTTATGTTGTCACCTTCTCAATATAATTCTGTTAAGAAAAAAGATTACATTCACACCAACGATTATGTAGTATACAAAAGCATAATTGGGGACATATTATGCAATTCAAGAAATTGGTTATCATGTCTGTAAAGGGAATGTCATGCACCAAAAGCATAGTATAGCTCTCACAATAAGCCATTTTTAAAAAATGCTTTTATTTGATAACAAAAACTCTATAGAGCTGCCACTGTGTATTGGATGTTATGTTATGTATTCAGCATCAGGTTTCTAGGAAAAACTTCCTGCTTTGGCCATATCCACAGTACTGTATCTGAAACAGGTAGAATTGTGTGTGCCTGTGTGTGCATTCCTTAGCAGTTGCTCTCTGTTTTCCTCCTAATGCTTCCCACACCTAATGCTTCTATAGGGTTGCACAGCTGCTGAGAGCCTCCAAGGAGAATTCAAACCATCTCCCCTAGTGTTGAAATAGTACAACATGTTGGCTGATCCAGGAGTGTTAGAAGCCAAATTCCAAAGCAATTTCAAACCCCGCCCCCCCCCAGGAAGAATTCACCTGAGGCAAGAATGAGCCAGGACTGATAAGTGAGGGCAATAAGAGCTTCTGGGAGTTCCAGGGAAATGGTGGCTTGGGGCACTTGGGGAGGGCTCCTTCTTGAGCCTGTAGACACTGAGCCACCACCCAGATACCACAGGTTCCTGATTTTCTTCCTGTCTCATTGACATCCCCTTTATGGAACCCACCTCCCCTTTCCCACCCCTAAATATGAGGGCTCTAGGGGGTCAGTCCTCGAATCTCTTTTATTTTCTACCTCTTCTCACTCCAAAGTGATCTTATCCTGTCTCAGGGTTTTAAATTCAGTCCAGGTCCCAACGGGAAACAGGTCGCACACTCAAATTAAGGTAATTCAAGAGGGTTCTCTAAAGGAACTATTTATAAAGACATAGGGATAACAGTACTCTGAGGCTAGTACAGGGAAGAGCTGTTAACAACCGCTGGACCTGAAGGGGTGAAGAGATGGAGTAGTTACTGACTCTGGAGAGAGACAGATTTGTAGAGACCCACCTTCAGGAGCAGGGAATTTTCATGGAGGGACTCAGGCAGCTGAAGAAGGGAGCTGGGGAATAAACATGCCACCATGTTCTCCTACCTTCTGATCTACTGCCTGGGTGCCAGCTGGGAACCAGAAGGCTGGAGTCCATTGGTTTAACCTGTATAGGTTTATCCGTATGGAGGCAGAGAGCAGGAGAGCGGATCTGGGAGGCCTGCCAGGATGTCCAGCACGCTATCACAGGTTGTGACTCCCAGATTTGTAGAGCTCTGATCCTGATCTTTTGAGTTGAATCATAATGGCCTACTGGGACATCTCCACCTGAAATATATTCTAATAGTGGATGCATACCATTATACCTTTGCCAACACCTATAGAATGTAAGACACTGAGTGAACTCTAATATAAACTATGGACTTTGGGAGATAATGTGGGTTGATTGATTGTAACAAGTTCACCACACTAGTCAGTGATGTTGATAGTGGGGAGACAATGCATGTGTAAGGGAAAGGGGTATAATGTAACTCTCAGTATTTTTTGATCAATTTTGCTATGAACCTAAAACCATTAAAAATGAAGTCTAATAAAAAAGAAGAAGAAAAATATGTATGGAGACTCTCAAGAAAAAAGACCATAAATCTCGAAAAACTGCCCCACTAAACTCTGAAAGTCATCAGAACCCTGAAAAAATCTTGGTTTGGTATTTGTAAAAGCATACAATATATAGGGGAGAGGTTGAGGTAGGAGAGGTGGGGAGGAATTGCTTCTGCAGCTCCAAACACAACAATCACAGGGAAGATCTCTGATTACTCTAGCTTGGGTTACAAGCCTACTTCATGACTTACTGAGGGGATAGGTTACTAAGAAAGGTTGAGCCTGATTCACTTGCCAGGGACTAAGCTGATCTTCAGCAGGTGGACACCAGTAAGGCCATCCCCAAGGCTGAATCCTGATGCACCCATATGTTGTTATACAGACTGTTATGCAGCCACTGCTGGAATCCCACAACTACCTGTCTGCTACCCACTACCCTGGCCCTTTGCCATGTCCCCTGGACCCCCTCATCATCCAACTACTAAAAGAGTAGCTCTATAACCCAGCTTGGTTGATTTGGCTGGACTTCAATTTGATCAAGTGGGCCACACCCGTAACAGCTGTTAAATGTTTTAATCGAGGCCAGCTTCATGGTGAGAAATCTATGCAATCAAAATGGCCCTGTGCTTGGAGGGGCCTTGCACTCAGTTTAATGCTAGGCTGTCACCATCTTGAAATTCTTAATAAATTTTGAACATGGGTTTTATATTTTCATTTTGCACTGGAACTTGAAAATTATGTAGCATTTTCTGATTTTGCCTTTCATACTTGTGGTTATATGGTTGAAGTGGAGGGAAAGTTGTAACAGAGGAAAAGTAAATGCTGGACACACTAATATTACATGTCACTGATAATGTACACTTGCAATTTGAAGGATGAATGAAATCCTTAGGACAGTTCAGGGGAGGAGGCTTTTAAAAGTAATAAGCCCTAGTGTAAGTCTCTTAAAAATACTTCCAGAAATCAGAAGGGTGCCTGCCTATAGAGGATGGTTGACAGTGGGGATTGAATGAGAAGAGGCATGTGGTCCATATCTGGGGCAATAATGATGTTTTAGATCTTGATAAGATTTTGCACGCATTTTTTTCAAAACTTGGCAAATGTACATTGAAGGCTTGTGTATTTCACTGTTTGTAAATGTTATATGGAAAGAAAACTTATGAACAAATATTGAACTCTAGTTAGTGATATGCATGCTGAAATATTTAGAGGGAAGTGTACTTATGTCTGAAATTTTGATGTTTGAAATGCATTTAAAATTAAGTGGATTAATGTATGGGTAAGGGGATAGCTATATGAATGGATGGGTGGATGGACAAACACACAGGTATATGATAAGGCCAGTGGAATAAAAGATAATAGAAAACTCTGGGAAGAGTATATGGGTGTTCACTGTAAAATTCTTTCATCTTCCTATGTCTGAAATTTTAATACTGAAATGGTGAGGGAAAAAAAAGCTTTCAGAAGAAAAGGGAAACTTCCATTTGTTTTTGGGATTTACTAGTGCCAAACATTTTAATGGACTTGGCAGTTATTGTGAGATAGAACACTTAAGCTAATGGCTGAATTGTATTTTATTTAGATTAAAAACTCAAACAGGATTCAAGATGGCAGCATGACAGGTGAGACAGAGAACTCCTTCCAAAACCAAAAACAGAACAAAAATAGAGTTAATTAATACAACTAACCCTAAAACAGAAACATGAAAGAAGGCTGCACGAGACTGCATACAGACAAC
Organism: Smutsia gigantea; assembly: GCA_032199065.1. Classification (NCBI taxonomy): domain Eukaryota; kingdom Metazoa; phylum Chordata; class Mammalia; order Pholidota; family Manidae; genus Smutsia; species Smutsia gigantea. Next base: position 114,090 of record JAVSCE010012773.1, on the reverse strand, counting down.
ATGAACAGAGCAGACCTCGAGAAACAGGGAAACGTACCAGAGCCTTGATCTGGTGGGACCCAAGTCCTTCCTTCACCCCAGCTCACCAGTGGGGGGAAGAGAAATGGAGTGGGGAGGGGGTGGAATCCTGGGACTAATGAAAACCTAGCCCTGGAGATCTTCTTTGGGAGCAGAAACCTACAGTGGGTGGTCCTCTGGAGGTTGGGGAGCTGGGACAGGCGGAGTGCCTGAGAGACTGCCATTCCAGCTGTTTGAGGAGGATGGGATCCACATCTGGCTGCTCTGTGACAGGGGAAAGGCAGGCAGTGTGAGAGGCTTCCCAGCAGCAAGAGGGCTGTTGAAGAGGCAGGGTTTGTGTGGAGCTTCCTGTGCAGGAGAGGGAAGAGCTGGACAAGGTTGTCTGAGTGTGCTTTGCCCAGCAGATTGGGAACTTTGGGGAGCTTCAGGCGCTTCATCCCCCTGGCTGCCTGCTCAGCTCCAAGACCCCCCACTGGGATACGCAGCCTGCTGTGCCTTCCTCCTGGCCTGACTGCACAGGCTCACATATTGGCAGTCACTGCTCTGGCATCAGGCCAGCCAGAGGGAGGCCCCACCAACAACATCTAGAGACGCCCGAGCACAGAGGCTTACACCTGTGTGCTCGGCCCACTGGCTGTGATACTGGAGACAGGCACCACAGACAGGAATCAGGAAACAGATCTTTCCTCCCCCCAGGCATGAACTCTGCTCCCCAACGACCCCCAACCTCAATCTAGGGGCTGAGCAGCTCCAGAGACCAGAGCTTCTGGGCACTACTGGGCACCACATAGAAATATGAAACGTCAAAAGAACCTGGTTCAGACCAAAATCTCAAAAACCCCAGAGAAAGGACCAAATGAAACTGAACTCACCAATCTTCCTGAAAGAGAGCTCAAAATAAAAATCATAAACATGCTCACAGAGGTACAGAAAAATATTCAAGAACTCAGAAATGAATTTAAGATGGAGATACAATCATTAAGAAACTCCATATCTGAAATGAAACATACAAAGGAGGGATTTAAAAGCAGATTAGATGTAGTAGAAGACATGGTAAATGGAATAGAAATTAGAAAAGAGGAATACAAAGAAGCTGAGGATACAGAGAGAAAAAAGGATCTCTAAGAATGAAAGAATATTGAGAGAACTGTGTGACAAATACAAACGGAACAATATTTACATAATAAGGGTACCAGAAGTAGAAGAAGAGAGAAAAAGGGATAGAAAGTGTCATTGAGGAGGTAATTGATGAAAACTTCCCCAATCTGGGGAAGGAGGTAGTCTCTGAAGCCATGGAGGTGCACAGATCTCCCAACACAAGGGACCCAAGGAAGACAACATCAAGACATATAATAATTAAAATGGCAAAGATCAAGGATAAAGACAGACTTTTCAAAGCAGCTAGACAGAGAAAAAAGATCACATACAAAGGAAAACACATCAGACTATCAGCAGATTTCTCAACAGAAACCTTACGGGCCAGAAGGGAGTGGCATGATCTATTTAATGCAATGAAGCAAAAGGGCCTTGAACCAAGAATACTCTACGCAGCAAGGTTATCATTTAAATTTGAAGGAAAGATTAAACAATTTTCAGGTAAGCAAAAGCTGAGACAACTTACCTCCCACAAATCACCTCTATAGTGCATTTTGGAGGAACTGCTTATAGATGGAAGTATTCCTAACCTAAATAGATGTCACCCAAGGGTTATACAAAGAATACAGAATATGACTCATAACATACAAAGAATGGAGGAGGAAGAAAAAGATTAAGGAGGGGAAAAAAAGAACCTTTAGGTTGTGTTTGTAATAGCATATGAAATGAGTTAAATCAGACTGTTAGATAGTAAGGGAATTGCCCCTGAACCTTTGGTAACCACAGATCTAAAGCCTGCAGTGGCAATAAGTATGTACCTATCAATAATCACCCTTAATGTAAATGGTCTGAATGCACCAATCAAAAGACATAGAGTTACTGAATATATAAAAAAACAAGACCCATCTATATGCTGCCTACAAGAGACGCACTTCAAACCCAAAGACATACACAGACTGAAAGTGAAGGGATGGAAAAAGATATTTCATGAAACTAATAGGGAGAAAAAGCAGGAGTTGCAGTACTTGTATCAGACGAAATAGACATCAAAACAAGAAAAGTCACAAGAGACAAAGAAGGACATTACATAATGAAAAAAGGGTCAGTACAACAAGAGGATATAACTATTATAAATATCTATGCACCCAACACAGGATCACCTACATATGTAAAACAAATACTAACAGAATTAAAGGGGGAAATAGAAGGCAATGCATTCACTTTAGGAGACTTCAACACACCACTCATTCCAAAGGACAGATCAACCAGACAGAAAATAAGTAAAGAGACAGAGGCACTGAACAATGTATTGGAACAGACGGACCTAACAGACATCTACAGACCGTTCCATCCAGAAGCAACAGGATACACATTCTTCCCAAGTGCACGTGGAACATTTTCAAGAATAGATCATATACTAGGCCACGAAAAGAACCTCAATAAATTCAAAAGGATTGAAATTGTACCAACCAGCTTCTCAGATCACAAAGGTATGAAACTACAAATAAATTATACAATGAAAACGAAAAAGCCCACAAACACATGGAGGCTTAATAACATGCTCCTAAACAATCAATGGATCAAAAACCAAATAAAAACAGAGATCAAGCAACATATGGAGACAAATGACAACAATAATTCAACACTACAAAATCTGTGTGATGCAGTGAAGTCCTTGCTAAGAGGGAAATATATCACAATACAGGCCTACCTCAGGAAAGAAGAACAATCCCAAATGAACAGTTTAAATTCACAATTATTGAAACAAGAAAAGGAAGAAAAAATGAGGCCCAAAGTCAGTAGAAGGAGGGACATAATAAAGATTAAAGCAGAAATAAAAAAAATTGAGAAGAATAAAACAATAGAAAGAATCAATGAAAGCAGAAGCTGGTTCTTCAAGAATATAAACAAAATAGATAAACCCTTAGCTAGACTTATCAAGAAAAAAAGAGAAACTATACACACAACCAGAATCAGAAATGAGAAAGGAAAAATCACTACAGACACCACAGAAATACAAAGAATGATGAGAGAATACTATAAAAAACTATGTGGTAACAAATTGGATAATCTAGAAGAAATAGACAACTTTCTAGAAAAATACAACCTTGCAAGGCTGACCCAGGAAGAAACAGAAAATCTGAATAAATCAATTACTAGCAAAGGAATTGAACTGGTAATCAAAAACCTACCTAAGAACAAACTCCTGGACCAGATAGTTTCACTGCTGAATTTTATCAAACATTTAGTGAAGACCTAATACCCATATTCTTTAAGGTTTCCCCTAAAGTAGAAGAGGAAGGAATACTCCCAAACTCATTCTACGAGGCCAGCATTACTCTAAAACCAAAAGAAGACAAAGACACCACAAAAAAAAAAGAAAATTACAGACCAATATACCTGATGAACATAGATGCAAAAATACTCAACAAAATATTAGCAAACCGAGTTCAAAAATACGTCAAAAAGATCATCCATCATGATCAAGTGGGATTCATCCCAGGGATGCAAGGATGGTACCACATTCGAAAATCCATCAACATCATCCACTACTTCAATAAAAAGGACAAAAACCACATGATCATCTCCATAGATGCAAAAAAAGCATTCAACAAAACTCAACATCCATTCATGATAAAAACTCTCAATAAAATGGGTATAGAGGGCAAGTACCTCAACATAAAAAAGGCCATATATGACAAACACACAGCCAACATTATACTTAACAGTGAGAAGATGAGAGCTTTTCCTTTAAGATCGGGAACAAGACAAGGATGCCCACTCTCCCCACTTGTACTCAACATAGTTCTGGATCTCCTAGCCACAGCAATCAGACAACACAAAGAAATAAAAGGCATCCAGATTGGCAAGGAAGAACTCAAACTCTCCCTGTTTGCAGATGACATGATATTGTACAAAGAAAACCCTAAAGAATCCAATCCAAAAATACTAGATATAATATCTGAATTCAGCAAAGTTGTGGGATACAAACTTAATACACAGAAATCTATTGCACTCCTATACACTAACAATGAACTAGCAGCAAAACAAATCAGGAAAACAATTCCATTCACAACCGCATCCAAACAAATAAAATACCTTGGAATAAACCTAACCAAGGAAGTGAAAGACCTGTACTCTGAAAACTACAAGACATTCTTAAGAGAAATTAAAAAGGACACTAATAAATAGAAATTCATCCCATGCTCTTGGCTAAGAAGAATTAATATTGTCAAAATGGCCATCCTGCCTAAAGCAATCTACAGATTCAATGCAATTTCTATCAAAATACCTACAGCATTCTTCAATGAACTAGAGCAGATAGTTCTAAAATTCATATGGAACCACAAAAGACCCCGAATAGCCAAAGCAATCCTGAGAAGGAAGAATAAAGCAGGGGAAATTATGCTCCCTGCCTTCAACCTCTATTAAAAAGCCACAGTAATCAAGACAATTTTGTACTGGCACAAGAATAGACCCACAGACCAATGGAACAGACTAGAGAGCCCAGATATAAACCCAAACATATATGGTCAATTAATATATGATAAAGGAGCCGTGGATGTACAATGGGGAAATGACAGCCCCGTTAACAGCTGCTATTGGCAAAACTGGACAGCTACATGTAAGAGAATGAAACTAGATTATTGTCTAACACAATATACAAAAGTAAATTCGAAATGGATCAAAGACCTAAATGAAGTCATGAAACTATAAAACTTAGAAAGAACATAGGCAAAAATCTCTTGACATAAAAATGAGCAACTACTTCATGAACATATCTCCCCAGGCAAGGGAAACAAAAGCAAAAATGAACAAGTGGGACTATATCAAACTAAAAAGCTTCTGTGCAGCAAAGGACACCATCAGTAGAACAAAAGGACATCCTACAGTATGGGAGAATATATTCATAAATGACATATCCGATAATGGGTTGACATCCAAATTATATAAAGAGCTTACACACCTCAACAAACAAAAAGCAAATAAGCCTATTAAAAAATGGGCAGAGGAGCTGAACAGACACTTCTCCAAAGAAGAAATTCACATGGCCAACAGGCACATGAAAAGATGCTCCACATCAGTAATCATCAGAGAATTGCAAATTAAAACCACAATGAGATATCACCTCACGTCAGTTAGGTTGGCCGCCATCCAAAAGACAGACAACAAAAAATGTTGGTGAGGATGTGGAGAAAGGGGAACCCTCCTCCTACACTGCTGGTGGGAATGTAAAATAGTTCAACCATTGTGGAAAGCAGTATGGAGGTTCCTCAAAAAACTCAAAATAGAAATACCATTTGACCGAGGAATTCCACTCCTAGGAATTTATCCTAAGAATGCAGCAGCCCAGTTTGAAAAAGACATGCACCCCTATGTGTATCGCAGCACTATTTACAATAGCCAAGAAATGGAAATAACCTAAGTGTCCATCAGTAGGTGAATGGATGAAGAAGATGTGGTACATATACACAATGGAATATTATTGAGCCATAAGAAGAAAACAAATCCTTCCATTTGCAGCAACATGGATGGAGCTAGAGGGTATTATGCTCAGTGAACTAAGCTTGGTGGAGAAAGACAAGTATCAAATGATTTCACTCATCTGTGGAGTATAAGAACAAAGAAAAAACTGAAGGAATAAAACAGCAGCAGACTCACAGAACCCAAGAATGCACTAACAGTTACCAAAGGGAAAGGGATTGGGGAGGATGGGTGGGAAGGGAGGGATAAGGGGGAGAAAGGGTCATTACGATTAGCATGTATAATGAAGTAGGGGACAAGAGAAGACAAGCAGCGATTCTATCGCATGTTACTATGCTGATGGACAGTGACTGTAAAGGGCTATGTGGTGGGGACTTGATAATAGGGAGAGTCTAGCAACCATAATGTTGTTCATGCAATTGTACATTAATGATAGCAAAATTAAAAAATATATGCTCAAAAAAAAAAAAAAAGAATATAGACGCAACCCCAGAAAAAGAAAAGAGTGTGTATCAATAATACCTTGATTTTAAAAAGTGCTTTGACTTCCTTTAAAATAAATTCTTTAAGACATCCAAAAAAAAAAGATTGTTGTAGGTATTCAAGGACTTGGGTCTTTCCATATAAATAATAAAATAAGTTTGTCTTTCTACAAAAAAAAAAAAAAAAAGAAAACATTTCTGGGACTTTGGAAGGAATTTCATTAAATGTACAAAAAAAAAAAAAAAGAAAAACAACTCATAGATGATCTCTCAGATCTTCAAGTCCTTAAAAAGTTTCTGAGGAATGTTTGTAAAATGGAAGATTGCTGTTGTTAATCTGAAACCCAGTTAGCGCTTGTATGAGCCTAGCACTCTGAGTTCCCAGAATGATCTATAATGCACGAGGTGTGAGCTCTCAGCAGTGTTTTTCCTCTTTGCTTGACTCCAGTTGCCATTTGTAAGGGTTGCCAAGGTAATGACCAGACACATCTAAAGGCAAGCCTACAGGAAAGGCCAGCATACTTATTTTTTCCCTTTTAGCATAAAATATGTTTAAAATTCATAACACATTCGGTTTGATGAAATTCTACTTCACAGAGAACGGAACTTCACAGGATAGAGTAGAGCTCCCCACTCCCCTTGTCTTTGCAGCTCTGCCTTTAATGACTAGATTTATTAAAAAACTGCATATGGACTTTTACATATGCCACCGTTTTTTTCTGGGAAAAAAAATGTAAGGGAGACACTGGCTGCATTTCATAAAATCCTTTTGATAAAGTCAATAGAAAGACTTACCTTACCTCAAAGGCAGGCATAGGAATAATTGGGATCTGTTCAAATAAGAAATAGTTCATGTTCCTTGGAAAGTGTGGGATTTTAAAAAATTAATTAAGAAATAATACTTGGGGTTATTCACCAACATGGTTAATTGGTATGTTTCTAATGAGACAGAATTGTTATATCTCACAAGATCTAAGTTTTAGATCAATAAAAGGTTAAGTGTTAACAGTTTTATACATTAACAAATATGTTTTTATTTTGTGGCAGCAGCAAGTAAACCATCCTGGGCTGAGGTCAAACCAATCACAGTTAAGTTTCATTTAATTCTGTTTTGAAGTGAACTCAATCTAATAGTAGAAAATTAAGTTCTGGCATGCATTTCAATATTCTATTTCTGTTGGTGGCTCTTTTATTTCAAAATAAGTTCTTAATATTGTATACTCCTAAGTGCGTCTGTTTTAGCTTTATTGAAGTTCATTTATTTACTTTTCAAATGAAATTAAAAGCATTAAACGAAAGCTGTTCTCTAGGGAAATCCTTTGCAAGATACAGAATTCTTACGTTGAATAAACATTTAAAAATATTTTATATGGAGGGACTTGCAAGATGGCGGTGTGAGAGACGAGACCGAGAGTTTCTCCCAAAGCCACAAATTGTACAAAAATATAGTTAATTAATACAACTAACCTTAAAACAGCAAGAAGAAAGAAGGCTGAACCAGACTGCAAACAGACCTCACGAACAGAGCAGACCTCACGAAACAGGGTAAAATAGGAAAGCCTTAATCTGGCGGGACCCAAGCCCTTCCTCCACCCCAGCTCTCACTGGTGGGAGGAAGAGAAATGGAGCAGGGGAGGGGTGGAAGCTTGGGACTGCTGAACACAGCCCTGGAGATCTGCTTTGTGGGCAGAATCCTATAGTGTGTGTTGCTCTAGACGTTGGGGAGCTCAGACAGGCAGAGTGCTTGAGAAACTGACATTCCGGCCACTTGTGGAGGACGGGATCCACACCTGGCCACTCTGTGTCAGAGGAAAGGCGGGCAATCTGAGAGGCTTCCCAGCAGCAAGAGGGCTGCTGAAGGGGCGGGGTTTGCACAGAGCATGCTGTGCGGGAAAAGGGAGAGCTGGACAAGGTTGTCCAGGCACACTCTGCCCAGCTGGTTGGGAACTTTGAGGAGCTTCAGGTGCTCCATCCCCATGGCTGCCTACTCAGCTCCGAGGCCCCCCCCCACTGTGACACACAGCCTGCTGAGCCTTCCTCCTGGCCTGCAGGCACCTGCTCACAAACCGGAAGTCACTGAGCAGGCGTCAGGCCAGCCAGAGGGAGGCCCGCCTACAACAGCTAGAGACTCAAAGCACAGAGATTTACACCTGTGGCTTTGACACTGGAGACAGGCACTGCAGATGGAAATCAGGAAACAGATCTTTCCTCCCCCCAGGCACCAGCTCTGCTCCCCTACGACCCCCAACCTCACTCTAGAGGCTGAGCAGCTCCAGAGACTGGAGTTTCTGCGAACTAGTGGGCACCACACAGAAATATGAAACGACAAAAGAACATGGTTCAGACCAAAATCTCAAAAACCCCAGAAAGAGGGACAAATGAAACCAAACTCATGAATCTTCCTGAAAGAGAGTTCAAAATAAAAATTATAAACAGGTTTATGGAGGTACAGAAAAATATTCAAGAACTCAGGAATGAATTTAAGTTGGAGATTCAATCATTAAGAGATTCATATCTGAAATGCAACACACAATGGAGAGATTTAAAAGCAGATGAGATGTAGTAGAAGAGACAGTAAATGGAATAGAAATGAGAGAAGAGGAATACAAAGAAGCTGAGGCACAGAAAGAAAAAAGGATCTCTAAGAATGAAAGAATATGGAGAGAACTGTGTGACCAATCCAAACACAACAATATTTGCATTATAGGGGTATCAGAAGAAGAAGAAGAGAGAAAAAGGGATAGAAAGTGTCATTGAGGAGGTTATTGCTGAAAACTTCCCCAATCTGGGGACGGAGATAGTCTCTCAAGCCATGGAGGTGCACAGATCTCCCAACACAAAAGACTCAGGGAAGACAACATCAAGACATATAATAATTAAAATGGCAAAGATCAAGGATAAAGACAGACTTTTCAAAGCAGCTAGACAGAGAAAAAAGATCACATACAAAGGAAAACACATCAGGCTACCACAGATTTCTCAACAGACACCTTACAGGCCAGAAGGGAGGGGGATGATGTATTTAATGCAATGAAGCAGAAGGGCCTTGAACCAAAATACTTTATCCAGCAAGGTTATCATTTAAATTTGAAGGAGGAATTAAACAATTTACAGATAAGCAAAAGCTGAGAGAATTTACCTCCCACAAACCACCTACCTCTACAGTGCATTTTGGAGGGACTCCTATAGATGGAAGTATTCCTAAGGCTAAAAAGATGTCACCCAAGGGAAGAGAAAGATACAGAATATGATTCATAACATGAAAAGAATGAGGGAGGAAGTAAAAGGAGGAAAAAGAAAAAAGAACCTTTATGTTGTGTTTGTAATACTATAAGAAGCAAGTTAAGTTAGACTGTCAGATAGTAAGGGAATTGCCCCTGAAACTTTGGTAACCACAAATCTAAAGCCTGCAATGGCAATAAGTACGTACCTATCACTAATCACCCTTAATGTAAATGGCCTGAATACACCAATCAAAAGACATAGAGTCACTGAATGGATAAAAAAACAAGACCCATCTATATTCTGCCTACAAGAGACACATTTCAAATCAAAGACATTCACAGACTGAAAGCAAAGGGATTGAAAAAGATATTTCATGCAACCAGTAGTGAGAAAAAAGCAAGAGTTGCAGTACTTGTATCAGACAAAATAGACATCAAAACAAGAAAGTCACAAGAGACAAAGAAGGACATTACATAATGAAAAAAGGGTCAGTACAACAAGAGGATATAACTATTATAAATATCTATGCACCCAACCCAGGATCACCTACATATGTGAAACAAATACTAACAGAATTAAAGTGGGAAATAGAATAAAATGCATTCATTTTAGGAGACTTCAACACACCACTCACTCCAAAGGACAGATCAACCAGACAGAAAATAAGTAAAGAGACAGAGTCACTGAACAACATATTAGAACAGATGGACCAAACAGACATCTACAGAACACTCCATCCAAAAGCAACAGCATACACATTCTTCTCAAGTGCACATGGAACATTTTCAAGAATTGATCATATATTAGGCCACAAAAAGAACCTCAGTAAATTCAAAAAATTGAAATTGTACCAACCAGCTTCTCAGATCACAAAGGTATGAAACTACAAATAAATTACACAAAGAAAATGAAAAAGCCCACAAACACATGTAGCCTTAATAACATGCTCCTAAATCATCAGTGGATCAATGACCAAATAAAAACAGAGATCAAGCAATATATGGATAAATGACAACAATAATTGAACACTGCAAAATCTGTGGGATGCAGCAAAGGCCGTGCTAAGAGGGAAATATATCACAATACAGGCCTACCTCAGGAAAGAAGAACAATCCCGATTGAACAGTCTAAACACAATTAATGAAACAAGAAAAGGAAGAAAAAATGAGGCCCAAAGTCAGTAGAAGGAGGGACATAATAAAGATTAAAGCAGAAATAAAAAAATTAAGAAGAATAAAACAGTAGAAAGAATCAATGAAAGCAGGAGCTGGTTCTTTGAGAAAATAAACAAAATAGATAAATACCTAGCCTGACTTATCAAGAAAAAGAGTCTACACACATAAACAGAATCAGAAATGAGAAAGGGAAAATCACTACAGACACCACAGAAGTACAAAGAATTATGAGAGAACACTATGAAAAATTATATGGTAACAAACTGGATAACCTAGAAGAAATAGACAACTTTCTAGAAAAATACAACCTTGCAAGGCTGACCCAGGAAGAAACAGAAAATCTGAATAAACCAATTACTAGCAAAGGAATTGAACTGGTAATCAAAAACCTACCTAAGAACAAACTCCTGGACCAGATAGTTTCACTGCTGAATTTTATCAAACATTTAGTGAAGACCTAATACCCATATTCTTTAAGGTTTCCCCTAAAGTAGAAGAGGAAGGAATACTCCCAAACTCATTCTACGAGGCCAACATCACTCTAAAACCAAAAGAAGGCAAAGACACCACAAAAAAAAAGAAAATTACAGACCAATATCACTGATGAACATAGATGCAAAAATACTCAACAAAATATTAGCAAACCGAGTTCAAAAATACGTCAAAAAGATCATCCATCATGATCAAGTGGGATTCATCCCAGGGATGCAAAGATGGTACAACATTCAATAATCCATCAACATCATCCACTACATCAACAAAAAGAAGGACAAAAACCACATGATCATCTCCATAGATGCTGAAAAAGCATTTGACAAAATTCAACATCCATTCTTGATAAAAACTCTCAATAAAATGGGTGTAGAGGGCAAGTACCTCAACATAATAAAGGCCATATATGACAAACCCACAGCCAAAATTATACTTAACAGCGAGAAGATGAAAGCTTTTCCTTTAAGATCAGGAACAAGACAAGGATGCCCACTCTCCCCACTTGTACTCAACCTAGTTCTGGAGGTCCTAGCCACAGCAATCAGACAACACAAAGAAATAAAAGGCACCCAGATTGGCAAGAAAGAACTCAAACTCTCCCTGTTTGCAGATGACATGATATTGTACAAAGAAAACTACCTAAAGAATCCACTCCAAAACTACTAGACCTAATATCTGAATTCCGCAAAGTTGTGGGATACAAAATTAATTCCAGAAATCTGTTGCATTCCTATACACTAACAATGACCTAGCAGCAAAAGAAATCAGGAAAACAATTCCATTCACAATCGCATCCAAACAAATAAAACACCTTGGAATAAACCTAACCAAGGAAGTGAAAGACCTATACTCTGAAAACTACAAGACACTGTTAAGAGAAATTAAAAAAGACACTAATAAATAGAAATTCATCCCATGCTCTTGGCTAGGAAGAATTAATATTGTCAAAATGGCCATCCTGCATGAAGCAATCTACAGATTCAATGCAATTCCTATCAAAATACCTACAGCATTCTTCAATGAACTAGGGCAGACAGTTCTAAAATTCATATGGAACCACAAAAGACCCCGAGAAGCCAAAGCAATCCTGAGAAGGAGGAATAAAACAGGGGGAATCACACTCCCTGACTGCAAGCTCTACTACAAAGCTACAGTAAGCAAGACATTTTGGTAACTGGCACAAGAACAGACCCACAGACCAGTTCAACAGAACAGAGCACCCATATATAAACCCAAGCATATATGGTCAATTAATATACGATGAATAGTCATGGATGTACAATGGGAAAATGACAGCCTCTTCAACAGCTGCTCTTGGCAAAACTGGACAGCAACATGTAAGAGAATGAAACTGGATTACTGTCTAACACCATACACAAAAGTAAACTCAAAATTGATCAAAGATCTGAATGTACGTCATGAAACCATAAAACTCTCACAAAAAATGTAGGCAAAAATCTCTTATACATAAACATGATCAACTTCTTCATGAACATATCTCCCAAGCAACAGAAACAAAAGCAAAAATGAAGAAGTGGAACTTATCAAACTAAAAAGCTTCTGTACAGCAAAGGATACCATCAGTAGAAGAAAAAGACACCCTACAGTGTGGGAGGATATATTCATAAATGACTTATCTGATAATGGGTTGACATCCAAATTATATAAAGAGCTCATGCACCTCAACAAACAAAAAGCATATAAGCCAATTAAAATATGGGCAGAGGAGCTGAACAGACACTTCTCCAAAGAAGAAATTCAGATGGCCAACAGGCACATGAAAACATGCTCCACATCACTAATCATCAGAGAAATGCAAATTAAAACCACAATGAAATATCACCTCACACCAGTTAAGATGGCTGTCATCCAAAAGACAAACAACAACAAATGTTGGCAAGGATGTGGAGAAAGGGGAACTCTCCTATACTGCTCATGAAAATGTAAATTAGTAAAACCATTGTGGAAAGGAGTATGGAGGTTCCTCAAAAAACTCAAAATAGAAATACCATTTGACCCAGGAATTCCACTCCTAGGAATTTATCCTAAGAATGCAGCAGCCCAGTTTGAAAAAGACATATGCACCCCTATGTGTATCGCAGCGCTATTTACAATAGCCAAGAAATGGAAGCAACCTAAGTGTCCATCAGTAGATGAATGGATAAAGAAGAGGTGGTACATACACAGAATGGAATATTATTCAGCCATATGAATAAATCAAATCCTTCCATTTGCAGCAATATGGATGGAGCTAGAGGGTATTATGTTCAGTGAAATACGCCAGGCAGAGAAATACAGGTATCAAATCATTTCACTCATATGTGGAGTATAAGAATTAAGGAAAAACTGAAGGAACAAAAGAGCAGCAGACTCACAGAACCCAAAAATGGACAACAGTTACCAAAGGTAAAGATCAGGTAAAGACTGGGGAAGAGGGGTGGGAAGGGAGGATATGGAGGAAGAAGGGCTATTACAATTAGCACATATAATGTAGTGGGGCTCTGGGTGGGGTGGGGGGATATGGGGAAGGCAGTACACTGAGAAGAGAAGTAATGATTCTATAACATCCTACTACGCTGATGGACAGTGACTGTAAATGGGGTATGTGGTGGGGACTTGATAATAGGGGGAGTCTAGTAACCATAATGTTGCTCATGTAATTGTATATTAATAATAGCAATAAAAAAGAATTGTGAAAAGAAATATATTTTATGTGATATACAAGGACGTTCTGTTCTTGCACATGTTTGCCCTCTTGGATGCCAACTCTAGAGGGTCAGAAATATTTCTGTCCTCAAACACCCTCAGATCCTCTTAATAACCCATTGTGAATTTGAAGATTGAATATATTTATTTTTTAAGACAATTTCTATTTCCAGCCTGGATCACTTCTTGTGCAAAAGACTCCAATCAACTTAGTATTGAGTGTGTAAGATTATAGTATATCTCTTCAATGCATCTTGAAAATGTAAGATTCAGGCTTCACATTATTTTGGTATGGAGTTTGATGGCAAATTCTGTGTCCATCTATCCAGTCTACTCTTTCCTTACTTTGTGAGATGGGACCGTTCTGTTCTGTTAAGTTTCCACCACCATAGGTCCAGGACTCAGAGTCCAAACCCCTGGAGCTCATTTTCTCTCCTTTGGTTATTTTGGAATTTCTGCTTTGGAACTTCCCCAGCTGCATTATATCTTCCTTGGGAGTAATCAGCATTTCATGAATGTGTGCAGATCAATTTTAGTTTGAGCTTAGAACAATGAATGGATTAATATATGTTGAGTGGTGACAGCTTCACAGGGTGGAGAAATTGCTGGTGTGGGAAACGGCAGGGAAGAGAAAATTACAATTCTAAATACTCACTTAGTTGTGTTAGCCTTCTCAAATTCTCTGAACCTCTTTTGCTTGAATTTTAAGGGAAGAGACATCTATTAATGAATCCTTTATGGGAGTTAGTCAGTCATTGAGTATCGATTGCACCCCTGCTTTGGTGCCCAGCACTGCACTGCCGTATTACAGTACGTGTGCCTTCCTGGGACTTGCCAAGCATCAAGCTCCAGAGCCCATGAAAACCAACATGGCGCTATGGTGCGCAGGCACAGTTCCCAACCCTCCGATCTCCCCCCAAAACTCCTATCCCTCAGAGATTCTCTGACTCTGGGTTCCTTTTTTGGGCTCTCCTTCTAGCAGTGACCTGCTCAGACCTCCTGTCTGGCTTCACCAACACCGACTGCCCTTCTGTAGCCCATCTCACTCTCAGATGCCTGGTTTGCTTCGTCCTGGCAGAACTCCTGCCACAACATCCTGGCCACCTCTCCCCACTCACCCCAGCTTCAGGGACCAATCCTAGCTCACTGCCTTCTCTACTCGTAGCCTTTTCACCAAAGGAAAACGTTAGAAGCAGGCACAGGGGGAGTTACAGAGTTCACAGAGCATTAAAATCTGGAAGCACTAGAGTTCAGAGCTGTGTGACCTTGGGCAAATCACTTAAGAATTCTGATTTGTCTTTTCTTCAGTAAAATGAAGATGATAATTCTCACTTCATTGGGTGACTGGAGGGATTAAATAAGAATGTACAGATAGAACATAACAAATAGCAGGCTTTTAAAAAGATGGTAGCCATTATTACTTTGAGATTATTTCTGAATTATGGTGTGTAACATATGTGTGGAAGTCAAAGCCTACGTTTAAAAACAACTACAAAACAACACAATGACAACAAACAAAACAAAAATTTGGCCCACAGAAATTTAAAGTGCAAATGAAGAAATGGCCTATGGCCACTCTATTTATTTAAGCTTCTAATTTGTATGCATATCAATTCAACTAATATGTAATAAATGCTTTCTCTTTGCCAGGTGTTATGCTGGCCATAGATAGCTGAGTACATGTTCCTATCCTCCAAGAACGCAATGTAGCTGAGAAGACAAACATGTAAAATAACCATTTAACAATATGTGACAGATATTGAAGGAATCGTCTTACTGTGAGAAGGTCTTAACTCTGCCTGGAAAGTTCTGGAAAGGCCAAATCCCTGTTCTCAGTTCCCTGTAGAAGAAGCAGGGCAAAGGGGAAAATTTCTACACCGACTTAGCCAGGGATGAAAACTGGTTGCCTGTGGGCCCTAGCAGGACCGGGTATTTGTTTGGTCTCTACGTGGTTTTTAAAAAGATCAAGACTGTCTTACATAAAAGTTAAGATTATGGATTTTCCTGCAAAACTACAGGATCTGGCAATTCTGGACTATAAACTACTGTATCAGGACTAGCTGCTTTTAGTTAGTTTTATAACCAACCACTTGACCCATCTATTTGACCTACCTAGCCTCTGTAGGCATTTGAGATTTCAACCTTTCAACGGGACACACTCGGGTCCAAATCCCACTCTTACCTCTGACTACTTGTATTGCCTTCAGCAGCAGATCCTCAGTTCCCTGTCTGTTAAATGAGATTGATAATACCAACTTCGACTTTCCAGATTCCAGGAGATTTTGGGAGGGATTCTACAAGAGCATGGATTGGAGCTGTGCTTTTCAAAATGTAGTCAACAAACCACTTGGTTGGCATCACATACACCAGTGATTCTCAAAATTTCCTGTGCATATGAATCACCTGGTATTCTGCAGATTGTGCTCTTTCAAAGTCCAAAAGCTGTGTTATCTAACACAATCCAATACAGTAGTCATTAATTATGTGTGATTATTTAAATTTAAACTGATTAAAATTCAGTTCCTCCATCACACTAATCACATTTCAAGAGCTTAATAGCCATATGTGGCCTGTGGCTACCTTACTGGACAGTTAGAACATTTCCATCATCAAGGAAAGTTCTATTAGTGCTGTAGACAACATTGTCTAATAAATCCACCTGAGATCACCCAATATCTGGGGGATGTAATTTTGTTTGAATCACTATGTTTTATTGATTAGGGTTTCAAGTCTTTAAAAGTAGATATTAATGTCTAGAAGATAATAAGTTGCAAAATATTTTTGTTCTATTGAGATACAAATTATTTATGTCCAACTGAGAAGAACCCTAAAGGTTTTGGTTTTATTGCTCTCTAGCACATTAGTCAGTTTTCTATTTGCTATCTTACTTTGCATTCTTAACAGCATTCTTTTCTTCCACTGATAAACCATGCATATGCACACACACACACAACCTTGTGTTCTCCCCTTTGAACCAGCTGTTTCCTCATAAATGAGGTAAGTAAATTCTTGGACATTATATATATTTGTAGGAAGATTATGTTTCTTACTTTAAAAAAATTGTACTATCACAGGGGCCAACTATCTAAATTTATACTTTGGGTAAGCTAGTTAACCTGCAAAGCCTTGGTTGGCTCATTTATAAAATGAGGAATAATTTCTAAAACAGGGACTCTCTTCATAGGGTTGAAAATTAAATGGGATAAGAAATTAAAACATTTAATTCAGCTCATGGCATGTAAATATTGCTACATGTTAGGTATTATGATTATTACTTAAGAAGGCTTTATCGACTGTATTTCTAGATGTCTAAGCATCTCAATTCCTATTTTACATAGTTCCATTCAAGTGAGGGAAGTTCCAAATGTATTCTGGCACAATGCCTGTACCTCCCAACTTTGGATTCACTCAAACTGTACTCAGCATCTCTTCATCCTTTCTGCAGAAATGGGAGAAATTTTCTGGCCAGTTATCTGGCTTCAGATTGTGAAAGTTTTCCAGGCTGAGAACAACTAAAATTGTTGTTCCCCTCCAGGCCGCCTCTCCCTTTTCCCTCCCCTTTCTCCTCAACTCCTTCCTGCCAGCAGAAGTCATTGACTCCATACTTCCTGCCTTGTACTATAAACACTCCCTCCAGCTGCTGCCTGCATTAACTTGAGGTTTAACTATTTAACAGCTAACGGCCCCTTTTCCAGAACAATTCACATACTTACATTCCTACAGATTCTCTGGATTGGAGGATTGCTCACAGAATTTCTCTCCCCTTTCCATTAAGCCTCCTTACACATTCTACGATATCCGTTTGTATCGTTCATATATGAAATTAAGCTTTTTTGTTGTTAGTTCTGGGAATGATGCCAAAAGTAATTTTTTTATAGCTCAGTTTGTTGAGGATCTTCTATGTGTGTAACACTGTAATTTATTTATCATTTAAGGAACTAGTCAACAAAGAAAAGAGAGAGAAAAATTTTGTTCTCTTTTTTTCCAAAGTTTATACAGCTAGACTATGAAAACTCAATCTAGAGTATAACTTGACAGCATCTTGGTACAGAAGCACAGTTCAGATTTTTGTGATAAAGATAAGAAAAGCTGTTGAGTTTGAGAGAGAACAAAATAGAGATGCCCAGGAGAAAGATCAGTAGACCACTCAAGCAGAGCTTTATAGAGTGGCCCTCCAAGTTACAAAAGTAGCCCTCAGCTTTATGGGCCCAGAAACTACATTTTTGGTTTAGACATTAGAATCTTGTGAGGGATATTTGGTCAGATATCTGCAAATGGGAGGGTAATATATATATATATATATATTTTGGCATCATTAATCTACAATTCCATGTGTAACATTATGGTGACTAGACTCCCCACATCATCAAGTTCCCACGACATATCCCATTACAGTCACTGTCCTTCAGCATAGTGAGATGCTATAGAATCACTACTTGTCTTCTCTGAGTTGTACAGCCCTCCCCGTGCCCCCCCCCACATTATGTCTGCTAATCATAATGCCCCTTTTCCCCCCTTGTCCCTCCCTTCCCACCCATCCTCCCCAGTCTCTTTCCCTTTGGTAACTGTTAGTCCATTCTTGGGTTCTGTGAGTCTGCAGCTGTTTTGTTCCTTCAGTTTTTTTCTTTGTTATTGTACTCCACATATGAATGAAATCATTTGATACTTGTCTTTCTCTGCCAAGCTTAGTTCACTGAGCATAATACCCTCTAGCTCCATCCATGTTGTTGCAAATGGTAGGATTTGTTTTCTTCTTATGGCTGAATAATATTCCATTGTGTATATGTACCACCTCTTCTTTATCCATTCATCTACTGATGGACACTTAGGTAGCTTCCATTTCTTGGCTATTGTAAATAGTGCTGTGATATACATAGGGGTGCATCTGTCTTTTTCAAATTGGGCTGCTGCATTTTTAGGGTAAATCCTAGGAGTGGGATTCCTGGGTCAAATGGTATTTCTATTTTGAGTTTTTTGAGGAACCTCCATACTGCTTTCCACAATGGTTGAACTAATTTGCATTCCCACCAGCAGTGTGGGAGGGTTCCCTTTCTCCACCTCCTCACCAACATTTGTTGTTGTTTGTCTTTTGGATGGTGGTCATTTTTACTAGTGTGAGGTAATATCTCATTGTGGTTTTAATTTGCATTTCTCTGATGATTAGCGATGTGGAGCATCTTTTCACGTGCCTGTTGGCCATCTGAATTTCTTCTTTGGAGAAGTGTCTGTTCAAATCCTCTGCCCATACTTTAATTGGATTATTTGCTTTTTGTTTGTTGAGGTGCGTGAGCTCTTTACATATTTTGGATGTCAACCCCTTATCAGATGTGTCATTTATGAATATATTCTCCCATACTGTAGGATGTCCTTTTGTTCTACTGATGGTGTCCTTGCTGTACAGACGCTTTTCAGCTTGATATAGTCCCACTTGTTCATTTTTGCTTTTGTTTCCCTTGCCTGGGGAGATATGTTCATGAAGAAGTCGCTCATTTTTATGTCCAAGAGATATTTGCCTCTGTTTTTTTCTGAGTTTTATGCTTTTGTGACTTACATTCAGGTCTTTGATCCATTTTGAGTTTACTTTTGTGTATGGGGTTAAACAATGATCCAGTTTCATTCTCTTACATGTAGCTGTCCAGTTTTGCCAACAGCAGCTGTTGAAGAGACTGTCATTTCCCCATTGTATATGCATGGCTCCTTTATCGTATACTAATTGACCATATATGTTTCGGTTAATATCTGGACTCTCTATTCTGTTACACTGGTCTGTGGGTCTGTTTTTGTGCCCGTACCAAATTGTCTTGATTACTGTGGCTTGGTAGTAGAGCTTGAAGTTGGGAAGCGAGATCCTCCCTGCTTTATTCTTCCTTCTCAGGATTGCTTTGGCTATTCGGGGTCTTTTGTGGTTCCATATGAATTTTAGAACTATTTGTTCCA
This sequence comes from Smutsia gigantea, assembly GCA_032199065.1. Taxonomy (NCBI): domain Eukaryota; kingdom Metazoa; phylum Chordata; class Mammalia; order Pholidota; family Manidae; genus Smutsia; species Smutsia gigantea. Next base: position 94,475 of record JAVSCE010012773.1, on the reverse strand, counting down.
GTTCGTTGAGGAATGCTGTTGGTATTTTGATAGGGATTCCACTGAATCTGTAGATTGCTTTAGATAGTATAGCCATTTTGACAATATTTATTCTTCCTAGCCAAGAGCATGGGATGAATTTCTATTTGTTAGTGTACTATTTAATTTCTCTTAGGAGTGTCTTGTCTTTTTCACGGTATAGGTCTTTCACTTCCTTTGTTAGGTTTATTAGTAGGTATTTTATTCTTTTTGATGCATTTGTGAATGGAATTGTTTTCCTGATTTCTCTTTCTGTTAGCTCATCATTAGTGTAAAGGAAAGCAACAGATTTTTGTGTATACATTTTGTATCCTGCAACTTTGCTGAATTCTGATATTCTTTCTAGTAGTTTTGGAGTGGAGTCTTTAGGGTTTTTTATGTACAATATTATGTCATCTGCAAATAGTGACAATTTGACTTCTTTACCAATCTGGATGCCTTGTATTTCTTTGTTTTGTCTGATTGACGTGGCTAGGACCTCCAGTACTATGTTGAATAACAGTGGAGAGAGTGGCAATCCCTGTCTTGTTCCTGATCTTAGATGAAAAGCTTTCAGCTTCTTGTTGTTAAGTATAATGTGGGTTGTGGGTTTGTCATATATGGTCTTTATGATGTTGAGGTACTTGCTCTCTATACCCATTTTGTTGAGAGTTTTTACCATGAATGGATGTTGAATTTTGTCAAAGGTTTTTTCAGCATCTAAGGAGATGATCATGTGGTTTTTGTTCTTGTTTTTGTTGATGTGGTGGATGATGTTGATGGATTTTCGAATGTTGTACCATCCTTGCATCCCTGGAATAAGTCTCACTTGATCATGGTGTATGATCCTCTTGATGTATTTTTTAATTCCGTTTGCTAATATTTTGTTGAGTATTTTTGCATCTATGTTCATCAGGAATATTGGTCTGTAATTTTCTTTTTTGGTGTGGTCTTTGCCTTGTTTTGGTATTAGAGTGATTCTGGCTTCATAGAATGCGTTTGGAAGTATTCCCTCCTCTTCTATTTTTTGGAAAACTTTAAGTAGAATGTGTATTATTTCTTCTCTATACTTCCGGTAAAATTCAGCAGTGAATCTATCTGGCCCGGGGGTTTTGTTCTTGGGTAGTTTTTTGATTACCGATTCAATTTCATTGCTGGTAAATGGTATGTTTAGATTTTCTGTTTCTTCCTTGGTCTGTCATGGAAGGTTGTATTTTTCTAAGAAGTTGTGCATTTCTTCTAGGTTTTCCAGCTTGTTAGCATATAGATTTTCTTAGTTATCTCTAATAATTCTTTGTATTTCTGTGGGGTCTGTCATGATTTTTCCTTTCTCATTTATGATTCTGTTTATGTGTGTAGATTCTCTTTTTTTCTTAATAAGTCTGGCTAGGGGTTTATCTATTTTGTTTATTTTTTCAAAGAACCAGCTCTTGGTTTCATTGATTTTTTTCTATTGTTTTATTCTTCTCAATTTTATTTATTTCTTCTCTGATCTTTATTATGTCCCTCCTTCTGGTGACTTTGGGTCTCATTTGTTCTTCTTTTTCCAATTTCAGTAATTATGTCTTTAGACTATTCATTTGGGATTGTTCTTCCTTCTTTAAATAGGCCTGGATTGCAGTATACTTTCCTCTTAGAACTGCCTTTGCAGAAGTTGGGGCTTTGTGCTCTTCTTGTCATTTGTCTCCATATATTGCTTGATCTCTGTTTTAATTTGATCTTTGATCCATTGATTATTTAGGAGCATGTTGTTAAGCCTCCATGTGTTTGTGAGTCTTTTGTTTTCTTTGTACAATTTATTTCTGGTTTTATACCTTTGTGATCTGAGAAGTTGGTTGGTAGAATTTCAATATTTTTGAATTTACTGAGGTTCTTTTTGTGGCCTAGTATGTGCTCTATTCTGGAAAATGTTCCATGTGCACTTGAGAAGAATGTGTATCCTGCTGCTTTTGGGTGTAGAGTTCTGTAGATGTCTGTTAGGTCCATCTGTTCTAGTGTGTTGTTCAGTGCCTCTGTGTCCTTAGTTATTTTCTGTCTGGTTGATCTGTCCTTTGGAGTGAGTGGTGTGTTGAAGTCTCCTAAAATGAATGCATTGCATTCTATTTCCTTCTTTAATTCTGTTAGTATTTGTTTCACATATGTCAGTGCTCCTGTGTTGGGTGCATATATATTTATAATGGCTATATCCTCTTGCTGGACTGACCCCTTTATCATTATGTAATGTCCTTCTTTATCTCTTGCTACTTTCTTCATTTTGAAGTCTATTTTGTCTGATACAAGTACTGCCACACCTTTTTTCTCCTTGTTGTTTGCATGAAATATCTTTTTCCATCCCTTCACTTTTAGTCTCTGTCTATCTTTGGGTTTGAGGCGAGTCTCTTGTAAGCAGCATATAGATGGGTCTTGCTTTTTTATCATTCTATTACTCTGTCTTTTGATTGGTGCATTCAGTCCATTTATATCTAGGGTGATTATCAATAGATATGTACTTGGGAGGGTAATATATTTTATCTTCAGTGATACTGGGGTGGAGAGAGGCAAAGAAAACTTGAAGTTACTTTGAAGCCAAATACTCATATCCTGTCTTTGACTAATGTCACATGTAGCAATTAGTTTCACTCCATAACTTATGTTCTAATTAAATTCCGAGTTGCAACTGAAAAAAAAAAACAACAAATTATCCTCAACACATTGTCAAATGGTAATACACCCTATTAGAATGTTTATAATATGAACAAATGCCTAGGTAAATTAGGTTTATTTCAGTTATATGAATCTCATTTCTGCATTTTTCAGCTATACAACTTGGGGCAAGTTAGTTAACCCCCCATTCCTGGTTTCTTCATCTTTGAAATGGGGTTACTAAGTGTAACTACCTGACAGGATTGTTGTGAGGATTAATGAAATGCATGAAGAGCATTTAGAATAGTGTCTGTTAGTTCGTAAGCACTCAGTGTCAACAGCTATGTTAATTTTATTTTGCTTTTCTTTATTATTATTAAGTCATTGGACCTGAAATTACTCAGTGTGCTAAGACTGTGACTTTTGAATATTCATATAGAAATTAACCTACAATAAATATGAATGGATATTCAATGCCAGGCTGTCATACTAAAGAACAAGAAAACACAGCAATGGAGTCAGTCTCACTTGTTTAAACAGCGAAGGAAACCATGAGGAGATAAGAACGATTCCATCATTTTAAGATGTGACCATTCCAAAGTCTATTCTTTAGTAAGAACTAAGATGTATTTGCTCCTTTGCTTACAGATGGCCACCTCCTTGCCATGCCCTCACCTGGCCTTTTCCCATAGCGTGCACATGCTTCGTGTCTCTTCTCTTCTAGGGACACCAGTCCCAATAGATTGTGGTCCCACTCTTCTAATCTCATTTATCCTTAATTACTTTCTTAAAGGTCTTATTTCCCAATATAGTCACTTGAGAGTTAGGGCTGCAACACAGAAATTTGGGTAGGGAGACACAGCCTAGTCCATAACACTCTGCCTCACTCCCTTGCTTTGAAACCAGCTTCAGAGAAGGTCCAACCTAAGTCATGATGACTAAGGGTTACTTCCCACCACACTTCCCCATAGGCTCCTTCTATATCTTAAGCAAAATTAATCATACATTGTTTTGCTTGAGGTATGTTCCTCTTTGTCTGTACTTATCCTGTCCCTACTCATAGAAGGCCTTTCCCCATCTCTGTATGGTCTTGTCATACCAACATCTCCGAACCCAGCCTAGCTGCAGCTTCCCCCAGGACGCCCATCCCAAACCTCCCTGATGGAAATCCTCCCTGCTTAGCTGAGCTCCCAAAGCACAGCATTTCCCTTTCAGAGCTTCTCATTTTATAACAGTCTGTACGCAGCTTCTCTATGAGGAGTTGGGTGCCTACAAGTTCCGATTCACCTGCTATAATCTTTCCCAGTATAGAGCATTACATGTGTTTAAGGAAATGTTGATCACATGCCACTGGCAACAAGATAGGTGTAGACAGACTGTGAGGGATCAGGAAGGTTAAACACCAAACTTTAACTGCGGTTATCCATAGAGGGATGAGTTTTTAGAGGTCTTTCATTTTATATTTTCTGTATTTCTTCATTGTTTGAATTCTTATGATATATATGCATTACTTTTTTAATAAGAAAAAGTATAGAAAATGTAAGTCCGGGGACAGGAAATCCTGGGGCAAAATACCTCTAAAAACTGAAATCAGTCAAAGGGAGAAACAAACTTTAAAACCCGTTTATTTCTTACAAACTGCAGCCCGGGCCCTTCTCTCTTTCCTGCTCCAGCAGAAGCAAAACTGGCACCGCCCCTCACCTCTCAGATACAGATAAGCCTTCCGTTGCCCAGGTAATTACCCACTGATATGAAAACGAACTTCTCTCCACCCCTAAGATATGCAAGTGCACTAAAGATATTCTAGAAATGTTACAATTTTACCCACATAAAATTTCAGACATTTTTAAAAAGAGGTAGATGGGGAGACAAGACTGATATTAGGAAGGAAACATGTCTATTTTTCCTAAAATGCATTGTCCATGTGGCCAAGACAGTGGAGAAGGAGCACTTTGGAGGCACCTGCTGGAGGTATGTACATATGCAGAAGTGCCCATCTGAAAAAAATAATTTACAGGGTTTGTGGAATTATTTGACTATTTAAAATATGTGCAAGTATAGCTGTTGAAAATGAACCTGAAAAAAAATGCTGTGCATGATAAATGCCTTATACTTTCTGCGGCATTAAAAAAAATAAGTATATGTAATGCAATCCATTCTGAAATACAACTTTTACCACATATTGAGCCTGCAACTTATCATTTCTTATTTTCTTCTTCTGGTCTTCCCCACTACATAGAAAGCTATTGTAGAGTTCCAGAGGAAAAAGGAGAGATTGTTCATGAAATTTAAAAGTGTAAAGTCTTTCAGTGATGATCAGGAGAAATAGATTTTAGTAGACTAAATGATAACATGGTTGGGGAAAAAAAAGATGGTAAAATTTATTTCACAATGTACCTTAAGCTTTTATGGATTAAGCTCCTTTGGGATTATCTACATGAAGCTGAATGAACACATACACATATATTCGCATACATTCATACATGCATTTCCCCCCCCACCTCCTCCTAAGAAAAGCTATGGATATTTATGCTCATTATTCTTAACAACACACATGTAGAACCTAAAACTATGGTTGGTTACTTTTACTCTGCTTTGAACCCAAAGTAGAAACGAGTCCAGAGAAAACATGGAAGTGTGCTTTCCCAGAGTCCAGTCGTGCCGTAGAACACAGTGAATGTGGTCCCCTGGGAGAGAGGCAAGCCATTTACATTCAGAGAACAGACTCTCGACACTGGCAAGCTATTTTTAGCTCAAGCTGTAGCTTAATTTGGAATCCAACCAGTTGATGTCTTGCCTTTTTCTTGGATTGATTTTTTTTTAATGGCAGTCAATATCTGTACATATGGAAAAGGAGTTCTTCAAAAGTAGCATTTTAAATGTTCTTAAATATACATTCTGAAACTGGTTGAAAAATATGTCCATGCTAGAGCTTTGAAGGTTCTTGTTTCTCTGTAGACTGTTGTTGTTTTCGCATTTTTGCGTATGGCCCTAAAAAAAAAAAAAGGAAGATGCTCTTAATTGGTTTATTCAGCCACAGTTCTGAAGGGTGTGCCAACCTGCACAGCTACCTGATGGAACAGCATCCCTGCCTTGGTGCTGGGGGCCTGGCCTGGGTGTCCCGACCAAAAGAAAGATGGGGGTTCTCGGCTTCAAGCTCCTGCTCTAAAGAATCTCCCTTACGGGGGTGCCAGACACCTGTTCTACTAGCCAAGATGACGGGGCTGCTGCCAGGAAGCCTGCTCCTGACTGCCCATCAGAGTAGTCTGAATTCTGAGTCTAATTAATTAAAATAAAATAAAATAAAGAATTAATTTCCTCGGTCACACTAGCTGTATGGTCAGTGCTCGGCAGCCACGCGTGGCAAGGGGGCACCATGACGGGCAAGATACAGCCTTCGCATCATGACAGGAAATTTTATTGGACAGCAACCAGCGGCAACATAACATGACACAGTTTTGTGAGAAGCACCAGGTTAGAGTCAAGAGACCCAGAATTTGGTCCTACTCCAGCCTCAATTTTTTTTCTTTGGACACACACATACATAGTGCTTATTACGTACCAAGTACTATTTTAAATGCTTTATAAATATCATTAAATCCTCATAATAACCCTATGAGCTGGTACAATTATCCCCATTTTCCAGATGAGAAGACTGAGGCACAGTGCCGCCGTTAAGTAACCTACCGAGCCAGTGAGTGGCAGAGCCAGATACGAACCCAGGCATTCTGTCTTCAGAGTCTATGGTCTTAACTACTGCTCTGAAAATCCACCTGGCTTGGGAAAATTACTTCCCCTCACTCATCAAATGAAGAAAGTGAACAAAATGGTATCCAAAGTCCTTCCCACCACCAATAGTCGAGAATTCATTCCCTTACACAACTGTTGAGTGTCTGCTTTGGGTAGGGAGTATATTAGATGCTGGATATACATCCGCAAACACAGCAGACGTGGTCCTTGCCCACACAGTGAGAGAAGTAGGCATTAACCAAACTCATAAATACTTGGACAACTGCAGTGGGGAGCACGGTGACAAAGACCTGGCTTTTGCTTCTGGGAGTGTTTAACAGGATTTGACCCTGCCTGAGAGGCCAGATGTGGCTTTTTTGAGCAGGTGGAGCTGAGCGGTGCGGCACCCAGACAAGGGGAGATGAGGAAGCCCCCGCGGCGCTGGCCGCTGCCTCCCAGTGGGACTCAGCTGTGCCCACATGCCCCTGCGGTAGGGGGGGCAGCTAGGGGGGGCAGAGGGTGCTTACCATGGGGCTCTGTGGGTGGGGGGCAGGAGTGAGGGGGGGGAGGTTCGAGGCTGTGGGTGGGCGGGATCATAGGGAAACCACATTTGCCCTCCCTCAGGACACACTTCCCCCTGGCTTACCCAGATTCCTGTCTCCTGGGCAACCAGTGCCTATGCCTACGTCAGAGTTAAAAATGGAATGCAGGCTAACATCTGTAATGGGACCAAAAATAATTTGGGTTTCAGCCTGTACACAACTTACACAAGGGGATAGTTGAGCACATGCCTATGTCAGGTTATGGCAAATGTGTGCAAAACCTCAGCTAGGAAACTAAGGCCGGAAACTTGGTGTTAGAGATTAGCTTCAGGGCTTCTGACCACGGACACTGCTCTGGAAAGAGAACTGATTCTCAATTCTCTAAGTGGGAAATTTTAAAAGAAAAACGAAAAAGAAAGAAAAGAGCACGTAGGAAACAAACACATTCTGCAGAAGATTCTTTTCCTCCGCTCACTTTCCCGCTGTGGATTTTCCCCAAAGCCTAGCCTCAGTTTCTTTCTCTTCAGCAAACTCATCCTATTTCACTGCTTTAACCAGCACTCAGCAAATGGTGCACATACAGACAGGGAGATAGTCCACTGGCCTCGAATCACGGTACCAGAAAGAAAGTTTGCCTTGTGAGAGTTGACTCCCAAACAATAGCAGCGGCTCAGAAGAGTCACTGATCCTATAAAGGCACCTTAAGACCGAGGTTGCAAACTCAGTAACTATAGAGGCAAGACAGGTGACAGAAACAAGGGAGCTGGAATAGTGGAGTCCAGGGTGAGCTGGGGATTGTACGCTGCTTCTAATATTCCAGCAAGTTGTGTGCCCAATCCTTTTCTCTGTTGTTGTTTTTTCTTTATTTTAAAAGGAAGTCAGAAACCTACATTTTCATGCGAAATGTGGGCAACTAAATTACGTTAAGTGATAAAGCAACACGTCTGCAGGGACAGTTGTGATCTTTTGCTCGTAAGACTTGATAGTCTCATCATATCTAAAAGAAGAGACTGCCCATCTGGGGCGGGGAGTAGCCTGGAGAAAAGCATAATGAAGGGACAGTCTGAGAGTGAACAGAGGCCAAGAGTCTGTAACACTGCAATACCAGGTGGGAAGAGCAAGAAGGTCCGCTCCACGTAGCAGGTGTGTATTGAGCTACCTGTGCGGAGATGGATCTCTCAGATGACCATGGCTTGGTAACTTCCAGCTGATTCGATTTACTCTGCCTTGGGGATCACCAGGCTCCTACTTAGGATTAGGTTTTCCAAGATCTGTCCACAGGTAGAGGATACAAATATGAATATCCAGTTTATTTGGTAGTTTTAGTTCACTTTCTAAATAAATGGGCATTCTGTTTTTACCACATACCTTGTTTGTTGAAGCCCAGAACCTCATCACCTAAGACATATTGAATAATTCAATTTCTTTATGATGATCATATATATATAGATACATATATATGTATATATCTCAGGTCTTAGATCTGGAATCTCATTCCCCATGGAGCCTTGGCTTCTTGAGTGGGAAATGGTATTTAAAGGCCACAATCTGTGCTGTCATTTCATCTAGGCCTTGTCAGTGGTCAGAGTGAGGAAATACATATTTCTGGAAATTGAAAAAAAATTCACAGGCTCATACTGATATTTTCAATTCAAATTTAACATTACAGGGGTAATATATACATATACTACTGTGGAAAATCTTGATTCCTAACAACATTAACTTAGTTGTTTGCTTTATCTTGAAATCTAAAAAATAACTTCAAAATAATACTAATGTTACTTCTAACAATAAAACTAATGCATGAGGTTTATAATTTCTTTGCAGCTCTATTTGTCCTTAAAATATATTCCACTGAGTATATATAGTCAAAACACTGTATTAACAACATGAAGTAATTCTTTTCTCTGTGTAGTTATACCACCAACTTGATATAGGTTAAAAATAGTAAAACATTCATTTCAACTTTTTAAAAAATTTCTAGAGCTTGATTTTTCTTTTTGTTTTATCTTTTGGATATATAAAATATGAACAAGATAACAAATCTAAGACTATATAATAAAGAACACTCTGGGAAAAATTATTTCAGTCTTCATTTTTATTAGCTCTTGTTTATCTTTGCAGTGTTTCATTTTTGCAAATATAAGCAGACAACTATCTATTTTTACTCTATCCCCTTCATGTGTAATACTGAGAGGAGGGGTGCTTGTGGGAGCCCCACACTGTCCTGGATGCCGTCACTCCAGTGAGGGGTCAGCTGTGCCCATGTGTCCTCCATGATGGTGCATGTGCCATGGGTCTGTGTGGATGAAAGCACTATTGTTGTATAAGAAAGCGTCTTCAAACAATGCAATTAAAAAATGGGCAGAGAATCTAAATAGACATTTTTCCAAAGTAGACATAGAGATTTGGCTACCAAACACATGAAAATGTGCTCAACATCACTAATGATCAGGGAAATGAAAATCAAAACCACAATGAGATATCACCTCACACTGACCAGACTGGCTGTTAACAAGAAGACAAAAAATAGCAAGTGTTGGGGAGGATGTGGAGAAAAGGGAACCTTCATGCACTGTTGGTGGGAATGCAAATTGGTACTGCCTCTATGGAAAATAGCATGGAGGTTCCTCAAAAAATTGAAAGTAGAACTACTATATGATCCCACGATTCCACTTCTGGGTATTTATCTGAAGAAAACAAAACACAAATTTGAAGAAATATGTGCCCCCCTTTGTTCCTTGCAATATTATTTATGATAGCCAAAATATGGAAGAAATCTAAGTGTTTATTAGTAGATGAATGGATGAATGGGTAAAGAAGAGGTGAGATATATATATATATATTAATGGATATATAGTATACATATAAAATGAATATAATATATATTAATATATAATGGATATAATACATACATAATGGATATATAATGGAATATTATTCAGCTATAAAAAAAGAATGAAATCTTGCCATTTGTGATAACATGGATGGAACTAGAGGTATTATGCTAGGTGAAACAGGTCAGACAGAGAAGGACAAATACTGTATGATCTCACCAAATGTGGGATCTAAAAAACAAACAAATAAATGACAACAATAATAAAACAGAAACAGACTCTTTGACACAGGAAACAAACTGTTAGTGACCTGAGCAGAGAGGAGTTAGGGGGCAGGTGAAATAGGTGAAAGGGATTAATAGGAACAAACTTCCAGTTATAAAATAAGTGAGTCATGAGAATATAGTGTATAGAACAGGAATAAAATCAATAATATTATAATAACTTTGTATGGTGACAGATGGTAATTAGATTCCACATGGGGATCGTTTAATAATGTATAAAACTATCAGATCACTCTGATGTACACCTAAAAAAAAAAAGAAATGCATATGTCCACATTTGTCTCTTCCATTTGGGTACTGTCAGCTAAAACTGATTATGTATACAGCCAAAGCATCAGCCTCAAACTCTTCAAACATTCTCCTCAGACTAGCTCTGCCTCCAACCGTCCCGGATCCGCTCCAGTGCCTCAGTTCTCCAAATCACCCAGAAGCAACACTTTGGTTGACTTGGACTGCTCCATTGTGTTTAGTCTTCATACTCTATAAATCATTAAGACATTTGACATCAGTATATTTGCCTTGACTATATGCCAAGCATGTGACAAATGAGACAGGACTGGCGGTTCCAAGCAGCTTACGTTGAGTGGGAAGACGCAGAATAAATAGAATATCCCAGTATGGGATAAAGTGCTGTGACTGAAGTAGGCGGAACATGGTTTGGCAGAACAAAGGAAGTACAGCAAATTCTAATGAAGGAGGACTGCACAGAGGAGGTGATGCCTGAGCTGAGTTTTGAGGAAAAGCGGGAGTAGGACTTAATGAAAAGAAGAGGATGAATATGGGAAAAAGCACTCCAGACAGAGAGAGCTCAGAGGTAAAGGAGAGCAGGGTGGTGTGCCAAGAACAATAGATTTTTCGATACGCTTGGCATGTTATTGTTAGACAGAAGAAAGATAATTAGAGAACTTACGGTAAGGAATTGTGTCCATTTACCATGTTTCAGATTTTTTTTTTTTACTTGAACTCTCGGGGAAGCCCTCGAATGATTTAGAATTGTGTAGTCATGTAATCAGAATTGCATTTTTAAATCACCCTGGAGGTTGGTCAGAGAAGAGTGGAATAAAAAAGGAAAAATCTGGAGTCAACCCTACAGCAGTAATTCAGGAGAGAAACGATGAATGCCTCAAGTAACGGCAGTGGCAGAAAAGATGGCGGGGAAACCGACTTGAGAGTCATAAAGGAGACAGAACAGATGCCTCTAATAGAGGCAGGCTTGGCAAGAGGATGGTGACTCTAGGACACTCTCAGACTTCTGGTTCGTCCAACTAAGTGGGTGGGGGCACCTTTCAGTTAGAGTTAGGAGCACAAGGGGAGACACAACAGGCTGGAGGGTGGGGAGCGATGATGAGGGTCTCCAAGCGGAATAACACTGTGAAAAAAGTATTAATTTAACAAATGTCTATTGAGCATCTACTATGTGAAAGGCACAACGTTTTCTAGGGAGTGAGGAAACAGATTCTAAGATCAGGGCAAGGATATGCAGGAGTTTATTTACAATAGAGAGGGATTAGAGAGGGGAAAGAGGACAGGGATCAGTATTATGGGGATAGGGGTTCGGAGATTGCATTTGCGAAGTGTGACGGAACTCATCTCAAGGGTCCAAATAGTACATTGGCTTAAAACTGCTTCAGTATTGATACATGTATTTTCCTTGTTCTTTATGTTCTCCTTTATGAACTGGATTTTGTGGAACAAAATTATTAAATAGCTTCATTTTTCTTGCTGTCTTTCAAATATGCCAAATGGCATCCCCTTTCCCAGCTAAGGGTATTATCTGGGGCAGATCTAAAGCTTTTCCTAAAACTGTGTCTTCACAACTTAAAAAGTTCAATTTGATCAAAATAAAAACTTAAATCCCTTTTTCATTTTAAAGCTCCTTCTTTCTTTCAAAATGTTTGATCACACCTAGGTGTGGATATGTGCAATAAGAACGTCTGCTTTTCCCTTCTTGTTCTACCTCTCCCCCTAATTATTTTGCTGATTGGTGTCACATTGTGTAAGAGATGGAGAGTTCCTGGCTCTTTCTCTCATGAGATGTTTTTGAGAGCTGTTTGAAGACTCACTGCTAGAGCTGTCCACTGCCCTGTTCCCTGATGTGCGAGCATCTGCCCACTGACCCCACAACTGTCTACAGAGCTCCTGCTTCTGACTTCACACCCCAGGACCATTCTTTCTCTTAGGACCATCTTGTTAGGCAGACAGACCTCTAGAATGAGGACTCTTTAAGACAACTCATGCTGGCCACTTTCTGCACTGTCCACTCTGCTTCACTAGAAATATTCATATTTTTGCTCCCCCCAGTTCTGAAAATGCTGGCTAATTCCCACTATAGCCTTCACTCTCACTTTGTCATCAGAGGCAGCTCTTGCCAGACCTTTTTAGACTTGCAGGTGCAAGTCAGCTTCCGGATTCTCCAAACACCTCAAGCCACATAGCAAGTTCTCTGAGATGTCTGCTTACAGCCTCTTCTCTCTTTTAAGGTGGGGTGGGATGGGAAGGCTTTGATGCACAGCATTCTAATAACCATTTCCAAAAGTGACTCTCATTCCCTGCAGTCCTTATCTCATCAATAGTCTGGAGGTGAGACATGGGTTTAGAGTCACAGAGTTTTCCAACTTCTTAGCAGGTTCTAAAAGCTACGTTCCTTTTGTTTACTACTTTGGGGCAATAACCAAAACAAAGACAAGAAGATATTGTTTCATACATATTTGGAATATACATTTTCCACCTGTGACATATTTTACAACTAAACTAGTTAATATCAGACCTTGGTGAGAGATGGGAAATGTGATATCTGGTAATTTTTATGAAATTTTACCTCTTTCTTGTATCTAAGGTAGCTACATAAAATAATTTCACCATTATGGAAAAAAAAAACAAAGGCTTGTGAAACAACAAAGACTAGAAATTTCAGAATTATGATTAATGTGAATGATAAGGATGATAATATCAAAGGAAAGCAGTTATGGAACTTTATGTGTCTCATCCACTCCTGGAAACCATGATCAGTTGGGAAAGGGTACACTTAGAAAGATCTGGGACTTCAGAACTTACAATCATCCCCCAGTTTAGTTCAGCTTAGCTTTATCTGTTATTAATCTTACAAGTAAAAGAAAGCAATGCAGAGAACTGGGATAATGTTTCAGATCTTGGCTGCCAGCAAATGAAAAACAGATTGAACAAGTTTGGCTTGTGCTTCATTCCACAATTTAAAGCTGCTGCCCTTTAATTTAATCTTTGAGTGCAACTGTACTAGGTTTGTGTCCTTGCATTTGGATAACGATCCAACCCCCCATGAAGGCTGAGGAGGCTGGGTCTGGGGCTGCTTGCTGGCACTAGTTAACACTGGGTACTGTAATATTATGCTCCCAAGAGTGTTAATTGTAAGGGTCTTAGAATAGAAACATAGAACAGAACATAAAAAATGTTCTTACTTTACCACTAGTCAATGAATGGCAGGCCATGTATGTCAGAGGCTTTCTTTGTTGGAGATAAAACCACTGAGATATTGACCAGCTGTTGAAGCCCAGGTACTTCAACAGACTGTGCAGTTAATAATGGGAATTTTTTCCCAACATTGTATCATGAAAATTTCAAACATACCAAAAGGGTGATAAAATAGTAGTAACCTCTTATGTAGTCACCACCTAGAATCTATAATTAACATTTTGCTATATTTGTTTTATTAGATAGATATCTACCTATTTATTCATTTTTCTATCCATCCACCAATCCATCTTATTTTTTATGCACTTCAAAAAAGTTGCAGACATCAGTATACCTTACCTACAAATACTTCAGTATGTCTACTATTAACTAGCGTTTGATTTTTGTGATTTTTTTTTTTGTGGTAAAATTTACATACAGTGAAATGCACAAATCTTAAATGTACCATTTGACAAGCCTGGAACATTGAGCTACAATCTCTAATTAAAATGACTATGTTTTACTTTCAGGGTTGCATATTTCATCTTATCAGAAGATTTTAATGAAGTTCAGTTTTTTTTTTCAGAAGTTTGAATTTCAAAGACCAACAGAAGGATAAACTATGGGCTACTACCACCTACTCAATTATTCCCTCCACTCATCAGCAATGGCAGACTAGAAAATACAATGATAAGAATGATACTGTCCACAATGGCATTCAAAATATAAAAGTACCTCAGAATAAGTTTACAAAAGAACTGTGTGACATAAAGGAAACTATAAAGCTACTGAAAGATAAAAAAACGATTTTAATAATATGAAAAAAATGACCATATTCCTGAGTGCAGAGATTAAATTGTAACAATGTCAGTTCTCTCCAAGTTAGTTTATAGGCTTAACACCACTGGAATTGAAATACTGAATTTCCTTCTGTAATATAACAAAATGATTATGGGATTTATGACAGAAAAGTCTAAAATAGAAGAATAAGAGGGGACCTAACCCTGTTTAATAAGTACATGTGTAATTATCATAGCAGATGATGATGGTGTTTGGAATGAGGAGCTAATAATGGAAATGGTGAGAAGTGGTCAGATTCTGGACATTTTACTGGTAGAGAAAATAGACTTTGAGGATGAATTGAATATTCAGCAGGAGAAAAAGAAAGAATTCAAGGGTGGTGCCAAGTGTCTTGCCTGGGCTGTGTGTTGAGATGAGGGAGACAAACATAAAATATTAGAAGGGAGAAAAGGGAATTAAGAGTTCAATTTAAAATTTTCAATGTTAAGTTTTAGATGCCCATGAGATCCTACAGGAAATAAGACATAGGCAACCGGATATCTGGTTCATGTCCAGCACATGTCCAGGCTAGAACTGTAAAGGAAGAAGAGAAGAGGTCTGAAGACTGGCAGCATGGTAGACAAGGAGAGGTGTGGCCCAGAGTCCCCTTTAAGGAAAGACTTGTGACCTTGCTGTAGGCAGGGTAGTCAGCAGGCACCCTCCAGATACGGGCTTCTTTAGGAGTTCCCTCAGCTGAGAGAACCCCTCACCCAAGGTCCTGCCCTTTCCCAGGCAGCCTAAGTCAGTGGTTGAGTGAGGCTGGGGTATAAAAGCTAGACCATTTTGTCCAATGGTAGGTAACTCTGACCAGTAATATTTGTTCCATGCAACCCACTAGGCAGATGACAGCTTTGTTGGGCCTGCAATGCGGTTTGAGTTCTCTTTCTGCCCATCCCTGCTTTCTCCTCCTTCCTTTCACAGACACTGATCCCTAAGACACATCTTATATACCAAACTCTGCTTCCAAGGAACTGAAACTGTAACAGAAAGATAAGGAGAAACAGAAACCAGCTAGGAGACAGGAGGGGCCTTTGAAGCAGGAGAATAACCAAGAAAAAGGGTCACTTAGAAGCTAAGAGAAGCTGAAATGGTTACTCACGAAACCTATTGTATCAGAGATCTCTGGGTGCCTGTCAGTATCTGTTCTTGTCTTCTTCCTCAGTCTTAGAACTCTCAGATTTCAGAAGGGTATGGGACTGTCCAAAATGAAGACAAAATTTCACAATTTCTGTGAAAGCTAGGTGTGGCAATGTGACTAAGTGCTGGCCAGTGATATGTTGGGCTGTTTTAGGGACTCTTCCTTTAAAAAACAAAAACCCAAAAACAGCTGGGCAAAATCTTTGCCTTTTCTGTCCTTCCTTCCTGCTGCTTTGAATATGTCTGGTATGGCTAAAAATCCATCCTGGACATGGAAGACAAAGGCCATACATTAAGGATGGTGGAGCAAAATGTTTCAGTCAGTCTGGATCCAGATGCTGGTAGAACCTCTATACTAACTCTAGAAAGCTTCATCCAGACTTAGAAGAGCAAAAGGTAACTGTCATGATTTTTTGAGTCCCTGTCACTCTTGGGCCAGCCTTATCCTAAATTATTTATCTAGCCTAATCCTTCTCCATCACTTCCCACTCCAGGATTGACCCCTCCCTCTTTCGGGCCCTGATGCCCATTCCACAATGGGTTGTCATGATTTAAGTGTCTTAGTAGATGCTTTGAGTTTGCTGAAATCTGTAATTGAATTTCAATCTGTTAATTTGGATCTTTATTTTCTTAAATATTACTGTAATTAAAATTTTTCTTATCCTTCCAGTTAGATTGCAAGAACTTTGAGCATAGGGACCTTTTTTTATTCATCTTTGTAAAATTTCCATTTGCCCCTTTTTATAGTTTCCATTTTTTTGCTGAGAATTTCCATCTTTCTATCTGTTTCAGGCGTGTTCATCCTTACTTTTTGGAACATTTTTACAACAGGTGCTTCAAATATTTTGTCATGTAATTCTAATGTGTGTGTATGTGTCATTTTGGTGCTGGCATCTGTTGACTGTTTTTTCCCACCTGAGTTGAAATTTTACTGGTTCTTTCAAAGCCAAGTAATTGTGGCAAGATCTGCACACTTTGAATAATATAGGGCTCTGGGTCTAATTGAAATCCTGTGAAAATGTTGATATTTTTGTTTTAGCAGGTAACTGACCTGGCTGGGTTCAGACTACAGATTTTGTCCACACTTCTGGGTTTAGGACTGTCTTCAGTTCAGGCTAAGGAATATTGGAGTGATTAAAATGGGAAAGTCACTGCCAGTTCAGTGATACTTCAAATTTTGATCTTCTCCAGTCTGTCTGCTACTGTCTACTTTTCAGAATCCTCAAATAGCTGTTCCATACATTCAATCTGTACTTTATAGTTGCATTCAGTGGGTGAAACAGAGTGAATTGTGCTTATTCCATCTTACCCCAAACGGAAGCTTACTAAATAATTTTTTAAATGTATGTCCTCTTTTTTGAAAGAGGAAGAGAAGAAATGACCATACAAAGAAAGGTTCTGAGTTTCTAATAAAGTCCTTAAGATGTATCCCAATCTGTTATAGGGTTTCAAGTGTTCTGTGCCCAGCAGTTGGAAAATGTGAGAAAGCATAAACCTTGGAATTTAACAGGCCTAAATCTGAATCTACATTTCATAGAGTGGAAAACAGATTAAATGCTGCTCACTGAGATGATTAAATCATACCATCTCTGTAACTCCCTAGCATACATAAGAGAGAAAAATAAATGTTAATTCCACTTCTTCTTTAGAATTTAGTATCAGGAAAAGATTGCCTGAAGAAATAGTCTGCTTCTTTTTGTTCTATGTTAAGACTTATGTAACTTGTATTTTTCTTTATGCTTTGGCTGACCGGGAGGCTCAGAGCTAAGTGTAATAAGTGTAACAAGTTATGATATCATAACTGTATAAGTGAAATACAAATTTTCCAAGGAGTAGGAATAGCAGAAAGGGATTTGAGAGTCAGTGATATGTACACTTAAATATGTATCTAAAGGAACAATGTTTATAATACAGAAGACTTTGAGTTTTATGTGTTGGGAGACAATGCGATTCTGGAGTTAGAAGGGGGAAAATTCATTCCACGTAGCACTGGTCAAAACGTTAGCAGAGAAATATATCCTGCTTTATGTTTCACAACTTAAGGAAAGAGCAGAGGACTTTAGTAGGGTAAGGTGTTTTCCAAAGCTAAATATTATCAGAAATATGATCTGAAATTGGGAAATAGGCAAAAGAGCTACCGGGTGTTCTTGCTGTGAGTGTTATATACAGACACACAGGCACACCTTGGAGATATTTCAGGTCCAGTGCCAGACCACTGTAAGAAAGCTAATATAATAAAGGGAGTGTAATGAATTTTTTGGTCTCCCAGGGTATACAAAAATTATGTTTATACTAAACTATAATCTATTAAGTGTGTAATAGCATCGCATCTAAAGAAATGATGTACTTACCTTAATTTAAAAGTATTGCTAAAAAAAAGCTATCACCTGAGTTTCAGTGTCATAATCACTGGTCACAAGTCACCATAACACATACAATAATAATGAAAAAGTGTGAAATATTGCAAGAATTACCAAAATGTGATACAGAGACATGAAGTGAGCAAATGCTGTTGGAAAAAATAGTGCCAATAGACTTGCTTGGTGCAGGGTTACCACAAACCTTCAGTTTGTAAAAAGTGCAATATCTTCAAAGCACAGTAAAGTGAACTGTGATCCAACAAGGTATGCATATATATTTAATTCATTAACATTGAACTTGTGCCAACAGTACTGTAAGTCATGCTTGAACAAAACTTATCTAACATACGTAAGACACTTCACAGCCTTCCTGAGGTAGGAACGCTAGACGCACTGCAGTGTGCTTGAGGGCTGTTTTAAACGGCAAGATCATCACCAATAAAAAAAGCACAAAAATGCAAAACACCAAGGCATGAAAAAGACTGCGTAAAGGATGCGTGTTTATAATGTGAAGGCTGAAACAAGAAGGCCACTTTGACCTCAAGGGGGAATGTGCGTGTCAGGCTTCTCAAATTTTTCACTGCTACATGTATGTCCTCTTGAGACAGGGACCGTGGGTGTAGTCAGAGTAGGGTGAGGGCCTCCGGAAAAAGCAGGGCAGGATATTTACAGTCAGAGCAATATAACAATGGGCAAAGAAGTCCCTTTTGAAACTCTGTGTTAAGCATTATGCAAAGTCAAGGTCACACTAATTCTCTAGGATCAAGATACCAGACTAAGAATATAGACGTCTTCAGTGACATCAGTTAAGGTCAAAAGGCCAGGAGCAACTTGGCCTAGAATGCTTAAGTGTTTCACAAATAAAGAAGGGTATCTCAGTATAACCCATGACTTCACTGTAAACAGCCCTAGCAAGCAGAGAACAACCCAGCCCACCTTGAGGGCAGGGCAGGTGGTATAAGTCCACACCCCTAAGCCTTTTTTTCATGTTCTTGAAAAATCCTCATTTGCCTATAAAACCCCCTAGACAACGCACCACCCGGACTCTCTTGTCCCCTCCTGGTGTGACCTGGGAGCTCTTTCCTCTTATCTTTAAATAAAAGCCTGTACCTTGCTCTACTACCTTGAGTGTTTGTGAAGCTCATTCTTCAGCTTCGTGAACAAGAACCCCGGCATCCCTCTGATGACTATGAAAGCATGGTATTGATTTTGGGATTACATATAAATTTTAAAGAGTAGGTGAATTCAAAGGTATGGAATTTGCAAGTAATTTATTTTTCCAGTAGAGATTCAAATAATTTCTATCTAGTGGAGCAGAACCCCATCAGTTATGGTATGTGGCCCTGCTAGAGGGATAACCAATTTTATACCAAAGACAGAAATCAATTAGATTGCCTATATAACTCTAGTTTCTCAATTGCTCTTTGAACCAGTTTTAATGTCCTACTGGTTCCCTCATTCATCAATGAGTTAAATAAAATCTTGGACTCATGTTCATTTTTATTTATCTGAGAGTCATTTTTTTACAGTCTCAAAGTTGTACTTTATTAATTTTCAGAGAAAATCATTTCTCAGTGTCTGAGAAAACATGCCCATAATCATTATATGAGGAGATTGAACTAAAAATTTCTAAGGTCCTTTGTTTCAGGTCTAATTCTTCAATTTTGGGAGACTAAACATTTTCAAGAAGGAACAGGTGAGGGATAATTCAAAATTATTTAAACTATATGGATTGTAACAAAACCTGTTAAATATCTTTACTTTGATCAGTTAACATTTTCTAACCTTAATCTTTACTACAACACTATCAGGAAAGAAAAAACTCAAAATGGAAATAGCCATCTAAATAATCTACAAATAAATGATGGTATTAGTTTGGAGAATATTCTTATTAAAGGATGCATATAGAAGCAAAAAACAATAATCTATATATAGTAGCAAAAGATTACTCAAATGATTATCTAGTAAAAGGTAACACTTTTGCAGTTTTAATAATAGAAGTTATATTTAGTATCAAGAGAAACAATTGCCAATTTGTCACAAGTTTTCTGCCAATTGTGATTTCAATACTTGCTTCACCATATAAATCTACAATACAGTCTCCCACTGAATTAATGAAGGAAAGTGAAATTATGCTGATTGTTTCTTTCTTTTAGCTTTAATTGCCAGGCAGCTTAATGTGAAATTTGAAGCTCAACTATAACAACTGTATAGTTTTTCAAGACTTGTGCTTTTGTAAGCCTTTTCTTCCTCCTAATCTTTCTGTAATTTATACTATTTGTAAATTGGCTAATATAAATTTATTTTTAATATAGCATACAACAATTAAAAATTTACTGTTTATTTATACTTTTCTTAATCCTGACTTTGTAATTCCTATTTCTATTTTACTCTTTTATTTTACATGTTTTTTGTTGTTAGCCATACAATTCTGGAATCAAAGGGGAAAAATATTCTCCTTTGTGGAAGAAGCCAGAGTACACATGGAAAAATAAATAAATAAGTAAAAGAAAGGAAGAAAGAAAAGAAAGCATTAAATTGCCCCTTAGGTAGAAAGAGAATGAGCCATTATTTGCCTGCAGGCAGAATTTTGTCTATGGCTTCTTATTTATGTGGCATCGTGGTTTTATTATCATGAACCAGAGGTGACCTTAATAGACAACTAGCTGATTATTGCTAGTGTGGGTAAAATTGCAGTATTTCCAGAAACTCTCGCCTGGCCTTAGTGCATCTCCATATCAATAGGTGTTTCTAAGAGGTGGAGAGAAGTAGGCCAGCAGAGCAACATCCTGCTGCCAGCCCTAACTGCATGAAACCCTGGAGACACTGTTGAGTGGATGTGGCGCTGGACATTTTGACACATGGACCCGTGATGGCTGGTCCTTATGGCACCTTGGGAAAAAGGCCTGGAAGCTGGTCTTGTGTGTATTCTTGGAGTAACAGCAGAGTTACAGCAATATATTGACCCATCTGTAACTCCCACAGGGAGATGGGTGAAGGTCTGGTATAGTAGACCAGAACGAGATCCCATTCCTGCCACTGTCCTATCACAGGACCACTCTCTTGCATGCATCCTACCTGATGGACAAGACTGGCCTATGCTGGTGTCATTAAAAATGTATCTTATTGCCCTTAAGGTTTTTTTCTTCTACAGTCTGTGTGGCCTGGATGCTCCCCCTGGCTGCAGCTGCTGGCTCTGAGTTCCCTACCTGTTCACTTACTGACTGCCTATTGAATGGGCAAGCTATGGACTCAATCTGCATATGACTTTGAACCTAGCTGAATCCTCTGGCTTGAGGATTATCATGATTTTACTGCTGTTGCTATTGTATGTTATTAGTCTGGTTACGATGCTCCAGTTTTCCTGCACAGGTGCCATTGCAGAAGATAGGGAACATGTAGATTGTCAGGTGAGATTTCTGGAGGGATAGACTCTGGGTAAAACTGCAGTATTTCCAGAATCTCTCTCTTGGCCCTAGTACATCTCCATATCAATAGGTATTTCTAAGGGGTGGAGAGAAGTAGTCCATCTCCATATCAGTGGGTAATTACAAGGTTGAGGGAGGGCTTATTTGGACTGGAGAGGTTCATGGGGCCCCTTCTCCTGCAGCTGGGTCATGAGAGTCATGGGAGAGTGGAAGTGGATGACTGCTGGTAAACAATAAATGGGTTTCTCTCACTTTATTTCTCCCTTTGACTAATTTTGGTTTCAAAGGTATTTTGCCCTGGGATATTCCCCCAGAGTTGTGATACCAAAGCACAATTATCTCTGTCATGGGTTCTTGACGTTAAAAATGGTGGACCCATTGTAGGTAATCTCCCAAGTAAATTTCAATGTCTACATTAAATGAACATAAAAATGTTAAGATGTGCATCTGGTTATGGGAGCCAAGCACAGGGACAGACAGGAAATTTTGTCAATTGGTCACCTGGAGATGTATGTTGAGAGGAGGGAATTCTAACTATCTAAAGACAAGTGGACGCCAGAGATGGTTCAGAATCATTTGCTAGAGGCTAAAATTGAAGAGTACCTTGGTGTTTTGTAAGTCAACATTTGCCCCGCTTAACCATTGACTCCTGCCATCTCTGTGCTGTGGTGCTTTTACCATAAGCAATTTGGCAAAAGAAGTAGTCAGGTTTTCTCTTTTTTGTTTTGGTTTAACCTCATCATCAGGCAGAAGTCATTTAATAGGGTATTTTTTTTAATCCTCAATGTTTGAAGTTTAAATTATGTTGAACCCTCACCACATTAAAAGTAGTTAGAGAAGTTTGTATCAGGATGGTCTTTTCTATCCTCTTTCTCTTCACTCCTTGGATCAGCTAAACTGAGCAGAGCAATTGCCAGGCACCCGGGAATTCTTGTCCTCTTGAACTGAAACTGCAACTCAGTGGTTACATTTACACTGTGATATGGCAGAAAATATACAATTTAATAGGATGAGATTTCTTGTCAAATATCTATAACTCAGGGTCAGCAATGGGAAGTTAGGAAAAAAGTTATTTCCCCATTTTCAAAATAGAGAAACCAAAGGGATTGAACTTACCTGTAGAACTGATGCCGCTGCTGCTCAGCCCTGATCTCATACCGTAAGAATAAATAAATTAAATCCATCACATAATTCATGTTTAAAAGTTGCTTCTTTTGAAGAGGAAAAAAAAGAGGAAACTGGGTAAAGAGCACAATGGTCTTCTCTGTATTATGTTTGAAACTTCTTGCGAATCTATAATTATTCCAAAATAAGAAGTTTTAAAAAAAAGTTCCCCCTGTAAAGGAAATGGACTCTTACCTTGGAAACAATTACTGTTGTATTCTTGGATTTAGTAGAATAAGGGTGGCCCTTATGTGTCTGTAGTCAGATTTTTGTCATTTTCAAAGAGTATATTTGGTCTCCATGAAGGATCCCTTCTTCCAAATCAGTGGCAGCAAGCAGAAAAAAGTGTAGAATGTTCTATCAAAAACATTTTCCCTTTTCCAACCTAAGACTTGAAATCAGATGCAGTAATCAAGGAGTAGCAACTATATATTTTATTGTTATTTAAATTTTTCCTAATGTTAGAAATAATGCATATTATTAAAAATTTGGTAAATATTGAGAATCTTAAATAAATTAATAAAAAATTCCCACAATTTAAAACTGAGTGATAACCACTGTTGATATTTTGGTATATTCCTTTTAATTTTCTTTCAATGTGTAAATATTTTTGTATAAAATTTAGATCATACTCCAATTTTATTAGGTGAGCTTACCTTTATATATTGAGCTTTTCCTAAGTGAAAAAGATTTTATTGGCTGCATATTATTCCATTATGTGACTACATCATAACCTATTCAATCATTCCATTGTTGTGTTGAATATATATTTTTGATTTTTTGCTAATACAAATAATAGCACACACAAAATTTTCATTCATTACTCTTTGTGTGCATCTTTGATTATGTATTCTAGATACATTTTTAGAAATGATACTACTGGTCAAAGAGCTTTAGTGTTCTTAACACACACAGCCAAATTGTCCTGAAGAAAGGATATAGTACCAAATAACCACTTGAGTTTGAAGTTCTGTTAGCAATGGTCTCTCCATTTGACTTCCTCAAAGTCTGTTTCACCTGTCTAACCCACAGCTCTGTTATATGAGACTAATACCAACTCACCCCAAAGGTCAGCTATAGGTGATTAGAAAAGCACTTCTAATTATAGGCTACCATTCTTGACCTCAATATAGTGAAAAAAAGATGCCATCCTTTTCAGAACCTTCTTTTAATCATATCAACATTAGTATGTTTTTGCATTTTTCAAACCCAAATTAGTCCAAATGGTTACTGGACATTAAAGAACACCAAGTGACTAAAATTGAGGTGGAAAGAGAGAGGAAAAAGTGATTTCTTAATGTTAAGGATCTTAGAATCTTCGAATTCTAGTAGAAAGGACTTTATTCACTAGTGCTTCTCAAACTTTAATGTACTTATAAATACATGAGTTTCTTTTTTCTTTTCAAATTGAGGTGTAATTGACATGCAACATTGTATTAGTTTTGGGTGTACAACATAATGACTTGTTATTTGTATATATTGTGAGATGATCACCACAGTAAGTCTAGTTAATATCCATCACCATACATAGTTACAAAATTTTTTTCTTGTGATGAAAACTTTAACATCTACTCTCTTAGCAACTTTTAAATATGCAATACAGTATTATTAACTATAGTTGCCATGCTGTACACATCCCCAAGACATGTTTATTTTATAATTGGAAGTTAGTACCTTCTGACTCCCTTCACCCATTTCATTTCCCAACCCCCTGCCTCTGGTAACCATTAATTTGTTCTCTGTATCTATAAGCTTGGGTTTGTTGGTTTTTTAAAGATTCCACACATAAGTGAGATCATACAGTATTTGTCTCTATCTGGCTTATTTCACTTAGCTTAATGCTCTGAGTGTCCATTCATGTTGCCGTAAGTGGCAAGATTTCATTCTTTTTTATGGCTGCATGATATTCCATTGGTGTGTGGTGTGTGTGTGTGTGTGTGTGTGTGTGTGTGTGTGTTTTCTTTATCCATTCATCTGTTGATGGACGCAGGTTGCTTCCATATCTTGTCTATTGTAACTAATGCTGCAATAAACAGAGGTGAATATATCTCTTTGAATTAGCATTTTTGTTTTCTTCCAATAAATACCCACAGGTGGGATTGCTGTGTTGTATGGTATTTCTATTTTTAACTTCCTGAGGAGCCTCCATACTGCTTTCTATAGTGGCTACACCCACTTACATTCCCACCAACAGTGCACATGGGTTTTTTTTTCTTCATATCCTTGCCAACACTTGTTATTTTTGCTTTTTTGATAATAGCTATTCTGACAGGTGTGAAGTGATATCTCATTGTAGCTTTGATTTGCATTTCTCTGATGATAAGTGATGTTGAGCACATTTTTCACATGTTTGTTGGCCATCTGAATGTCTTCTTTGGAAAAATGTCTATTCAGATCCTCTGCACATTTTTCAATTAGATTGTTTAGGTTCTTTCTACTATTGAGTTGTATGAGTTCTTTATATATTTTGGATATCAACCCCATATCAGAAATATGATTTGCAGATAATTTTCTCTTACTCAGTAAGTTGCCTTTTTGTTTTGTTGATGGTTTCCTGGAGACCTTTTTAAAAATGCAGATCCTCTCCTGTAGGTTGAGGAACAGGGGTTGTGATTTTACATTTGTAACAAGCTCCACGGACTGCTCTTTAAGTAGCAAGGTTACTCAACTATTAAGAAAGACAACAGTTTTGGGTGCCAATTACTTAATAGGCTCATACTAAACATCTGACAAATATCAACAGTTGTCATTTTCAGTATTACTCATGCGCACATTAGTTCTTCTCCTTCCCTGCAGAAGCAATGGCATATTTATTTCAGGAAATTGTCCTTGAAAAACATGATACATTTCTCCTGTTTTGGGAGACAGAATAACTAATCTCCCAAAATATGCTGATTGGCATTTTCTTTTCAATGTTTTATTACTGAAAGACATAGTTAGAGGAAGGACCGATTCAGAGAGAATTAAGTTTGACTTATTTTTTATTTCTAGGGGCTATTTTGCTTTGAATGACTACAGATATTGATGCCTGACTCAGTGAATGTATAGACCACTGATAAAACTCTTTTAAGAAATTGAAAAGAAAGTCTATTCTTTTGGTCTTTTTTTTTCTCAGATAAACACCTTTAACTCATTATTTTCTTCAAACTTTCGTTGACACTGAGTACGAGTTTCCCATCTCTTTTCATTCTTTAGCCTCTGTTTACTCCCTTCCATCTTTATCACTCTTTGTATTTACAAATGGGGTGGGGTAAGGTAGAAAGATGTTTCTTTTCAGGTACGATTTTGTGAAAAGTAAAAGCACGACAGAGAGGGAAGTGAATCAACGACTTATCTATAGATGGAAAGAAAAACCCAGAAAGGTAGTTTACATGTCCAAAATCATGTGGCTCATATGTGACAGAAGCACTATATGAATTTAGATTTTTCCACATAGCTCATTTTCTTTCAAGCATGCCATGCTAACTCTCAAATCTGGGAGCTAAAACAAGTGCACAGATTTTTATCATTTAAGCCAACGTGGGCAGTAGTGACATAGTACACAACAGTAATATAAACCAAGCACTGCAAAGATCAGAAACAAGGTGAGATATGTTCAGTTGGGAGGATAAAACATGACTTTGTGGGTGGGTCTTTGTATGAGGTATTCTAGTTTGTGAGAATAGCACAATAAAAAGGGGAAATACAAGGACTTCTTCTCAGAAGTAGGGAAAGTCAAGTTTCAATGGAAAGTACATAGAGATAAGACTGGAAAGGACAGGTTAAGGCCAGATAACGGAAAGCTACAAATGCCAGGTGAAGCAAGAGTGTATAATTCAGTAAAATACTAGAAGCCATTCTTATCTATGAAGTTCCCTAAGCAGAACTGGACTTAAGAAAATAAATTTGACAGTAATATATATTGGACAGGGTGGGTAAAATTGCAATATTTCCAGAAACTCTCACCTGGCCTTAGTGTATCTCCATATCAATAGGTGTTTCCAAGGAGTGGAGAGAAGTAGTCATCTCCATATCAATAGGTAATTACGAGGGCAGGGCGACTGAGGGCTTATCTAAACAGGAGAGGTTGGGTGGAGTCCTTTTCTGCATCCCCATCGAGAGAGATGTGGGACCACTGCTTTTAAGCAATAAACGGGTTTCTCCCACTTTATTTCTCCGTTTGACTGATTTCAGTTTCAAAGCTATTTTGCCCCAGGACTTTCCCCCTGGAGTTACAAATGGATTGGGGTAGGAAAAGTCAGAATGCTCTGATGCCATGAGAGATACACGAAGGTTTAGACTTGGCTTGTATGTCTAAGACTCTTATTACACAATCACACAACCCCAGTAAAATGCAAAATTTAATAAATGTCATTGAAATGTACAAATTGCCATGGTACTTGTAGGCTGAGGAAGAAAAAGATCTGGAAAGTTCTATGTTTTTAGTTGCTCTAGGATAGATTTATCAGCCAATCATTGTCAGTGCAGAAAACAACAACAAGGTATAATTTCATGGAAAATAATTCAATCTGGAACATCTAAACTTCCTTGAAATTTACATTTCAGCTCATATGTGGACCCAAACAACTAGGACACCACACCCAAACCCAACAATTCCTTCCAGATACTAATACTTGAAGTCAATTTTAAAAATTATATATTATTTAAGTATGCAAAAAGGCAAAGATAGGAGTTTGTGTTTAAAAGAAAAAAGAACAAAAGTACAGTAAATTGTATTTTTAGAGCTGCTCCATTATCAGAAACAGTCACTCAGTAGATGGCAAAGTTTTTTTTCTCCTTAAATTCATTCCTGAGTTAATACAAATCTGACTCATTGTTACCAAAGAAGAGGAACCTTCTTGCAGAGACTTTGCAGCTGCCTCAGGGCTGATCTCCACAGAAAATAAACTTACTTTGAGCAATGCTAATAATGTAAATGCTAGTTAGTTGAATTCTGGATTTGATTGTAACTAAATCAGGGTTTGTTTGTTTTTAAATAGTAACATATTGGACTAGAATTTTCTTTGAAAAAAGATTTTTAAATGGAGGCAAACTACTTGTTACTTGAGAAGATGCAAATTCCCAAATACAGACTCATTTGCAATGACAAAGTCCATGACATTCTCAGAAAGACGGAGCCTTACAAATATCCATAATGAGCAATAATGCCCTCTTGCAGAAAAGGTAGGATTAACATCATTCTGATTCAAAGCTTTCAAGCTAGGAAATCCATCCACTAGAAGGGATAAGAGCTCAGGTTCATTTCAATGAAAGCCAAACAGGAAGAGCAATAACTAGCTTATCCTGATAAAGGAGGGCCAAAGAAGAATAGCAAAGAAGTTCATGTTCCCAGATTGAAAGAATTGTTAGTCTTTGGAATTTGGGTAAGTGTTGGGGCAAGTTGGACAGGGTGGAGTGGTTAAATTCTCCACCTGCCTGATATATATTTATATGATACAACTGAAGAGTTAGAAGAACTTCTGAGGCATTTGTTAACTGGAGGTTTTGCCCTGATTTATTTAGAAGGAAATGCAACATTCAAAATGAAACCTCAGTGAAAGCAGTTGTGCTGCTCCTAGGAGGCTAGGCTGCTAAGAGCAGGGAAAGGAACACACCCAAGCAGCTGGTCAAAGTTCTGGCTCCACATGGCTGCTCCACCATTTATTAGATGTTTGATTCAAAATACAGGAGAGTTTCAGGGGCTAAGGTGCTGCTGAAGGAGGGCCATAGTTCAAAGCTACATTTGCATAACTTTGCATAACCTTTTTCTTAGGTTGTATAGTTACTGGGGAAGCTGGGAGGGCTGTTGAAGTTGGGGTGAGGAAAAGGTAGGAAGAATAGAGACCTGAACCCCTAATTTCCACCACCTGGCACTGCCTTGGGACCTTGAGAAAGATTCTACTCTCTGAGCATGAATTTCCTTCTTTGCACAATGGAAATTATAATATTCCCTTATAAGTCTGTTGTAGATAGTAAGTGAAATAAAGGATGTGAAGTGCTGCCTCCTAATTCTCAATATGTTTATAAACCTAAAAGATGTCAAAAGGGAAATACTAAATTAGGATACCTGTTCCAAAGAAGATTGTTTCTTTTAGACAAAGTTGCCTTGTTAGATATTTTAGATATTTAAGTTCAGATATTTAGTCCTAATGTTGTTTTTTTTCCCTGAAGGTACTTCAAAGAACAGAAAAGCAGTTCTTGTTTAAACCATCACTACCCTGCTAATATTCTGGCTCAAATGCAAAGGGCTAGGCTTTGGCACAGAGCACATGAAAACAAGTGACAATATATGGGTCCATTAGTGCACTCAGCACATGCTGTGAGATCAAAAGCTGGCTTCTTCCATCCTTAGGCCCTGAGGAGAGTGAATTGCTCCAGAAGCCCTTATTAGCAGCTGTCATTTGGATGGCAAAGTGTTAGAGGGGCCCTTCTTCTCTCCCCACGTTAAGAATTAAATGACAACACCTAACCAAGGAAGTGAAAGACCTATACTCTGAAAACTACAAGAAACTTATGAGAGAAATTAAAGAAGATACCAATAAATGGAAACACATCCCGTGCTCATGGATAGGAAGAATTAATATTGTCAAAATGGCCATCCTGACTAAAGCAATCTACAGATTCAATGCAATTCCTACCAAAATACCAACAGCATTTTTCAATGAACTAGAGGAAATCATTCTAAAATTCATACGGAACCAAAAAAGACCCCAAATAGCCAAAGCAATCCTGAGAAGGAAGAATAAAGCTGGGGGGATTATGTTCCCCAACTTCAAGCTCTACTACAAAGCCACAGTAATCAAGACAATTTTGTACTGGCACAGAACAGATCCATAGACCAATGGAACAGACTAGAGAGCCCTGATATAAACCCAACCATATATGGTCAATTAATATATGATAAAGGAGCCATGGACATACAATGGGACAAGGACAGCCTTTTCAACAGCTGGTGTTGGCAAAACTGGACAGCTACATGTAAGAGAATGAAACTGGATTATTGTTTAACTCCATACACAAAAGGAAACTCAAAATGGATCAAGGACCTGAATGTAAGTCATGAAACCATAAGACTCTTAGAAGACAACATAGGCAAAAATCTCCTGAATATAAGCATGAGCAACTTCTTCCTGAACTTCCCTTGAGCAAGGGAAACAAAAGCAAAAATGAACTCATGGCAGCACATCAAACTAAAAAGTTTCTGTACACCAAAGGACACCATCAACAGAACAAAAGGGCATCCTACAGTATGGGAGAATATACTTGTAAGTGACATATCCGACAAGGGGTTAACACCCAAAATATATAAAGAACTTACACACCTCAACACCCAAAAAGCAAATAACCCGATTAAAAAGTGGGCAGAGGATATGAAGAGATAGTTCTCCAAAGAAGAAATTCAGATGGCCAACAGGCACATGAAAAGATGCTCCACATCACTAATCATCAGGGAAATGCAAATTAAAACCACAATGAGATATCACCTCACACCAGTAAGGATGGCCAACATCAAAAAGACTAAGAACAACAAATGCTAGCGAGGATGTCGAGAAAGGAAACCCTCCTACACTGCTGGTGGGAATGTAAGCTAGTTCAACCATTGTGGAAAGCAATATGGAGGTTCCTCAAAAAACTCAAAATAGAAATACCATTTGACCGGGGAATCCCACTCCCTGGAATTTACCGAAAGAATACAACTTCTCAGATTAAAAAGACATATGCACCCCTATGTTTATTGCAGCACTTCTTACAATAGCCAAGATATGGAAGCAACCTAAGTGTCCATCAGTAGATGAATAAATAAAGAAGAGATGGTAATATACACAGTGGAATACTATTCAGCTATAAGAAAGAAACAAATCCTACCATTTGCAACAACATGGATGGAGCTGGAGGATATTATGCTCAGTGAGGTAAGCCAGGCGGAGAAAGACAAGTGCCAAATGATTTCCCTCATTTGTGGAGAATAAAACAAAGCAAAACTGAAGGAACAAAATAGCAGCGGACTCAGACTCCAAGAAGGAACTACTGGTTACCAAAGGGGAGGGGTGAGGGAGGGCAGGTAGGGAGGTTTGGAGAAGGGGATTGAGGGGTATTATGTTTAGTACACATGGTGTGGGGGATCACAGGGAAAACAGTGTAGCACAGAGAAGGCAAATAGTGAATGTTTGGCATCCCACTACACCCAAGGACAGAGACTGCATTGGGGAATGGGTGGGGACTTGATAATATGGGTAAATGT
The DNA here is from genome assembly GCA_032199065.1 of Smutsia gigantea. Lineage (NCBI taxonomy): Eukaryota > Metazoa > Chordata > Mammalia > Pholidota > Manidae > Smutsia > Smutsia gigantea. The sequence continues at coordinate 63,888 of JAVSCE010012773.1, read as the reverse complement.
AGTAACCACATTTTTTTTTCATGTGAAAAAGAGTGTATATCAATAATACCTTAATAAAAAATATATAATAAAAAAAGAAAAGAATCAAATGACAACAAAAGGGAATGTAAGCTGTGAAAGTAGCTCAGTGCTCATCTGTTACCTTGAAGTGAAGGAAAAGTGTAAAAACTGTTGCAGGCCTTAGAACGTGTACCCTATTTTCACCCCAGCTTGACCACTTCACCTTCCAGAAGACTCAGTAGCTCCTAGAAGCATTGATTTTGAGTCAAGCATTTTGTTAATCTGATTCTAGTCATTCCTAAATAGCTATGAATATATCTTTTTGTCTGAGAACTCATGAAATACTTACAAATGGATGAATGAATGAATGAATGAATGAATGAATGAGTGGAGCTCCCAGTGATCTCACCTTAGAGTTCTGCAGTCATACATTCACTGAACAAACATGGAGCAGTCCCTCCTATGTTCAGGTGCTGTTACAGGATTATGGATATAGTGATAAGACTTGAGTCCCCCAGGAACAAGATTTTGATATCAAACAGTAATGCAATTAGAAACCTCTGGATCATTCAAAATAATACATTATGCTCTAGACACTGTAATTATGGGCATAATTATACAAGAGGGAAGCTATGTAAATGTAACTTGAATACATCATACACTTGACCTGAAATGAATTTGCTATCATTAACAATTTCACTTGACTTTCTTAGAACTTACATGGGCTTTGGAAACATGATTTACATGTCCCAGTTCACTTTGAGAAGATGGCTAAGGAAGTCTGAATTCATTAAGTCCTTTTTCTGGTAAATAGTCCTTAGAGCAACAGAGGTGTTTGTTCACAATCATTCCCTCAATCCCAGAGGTTTGTTTCAAAGAACCAGTTCATTAATTCTTGTTGTTACTGATACTGAGAATGGTGTTTCTATCACCAAATAAAAATGTTTGGAGTAATAGTTATATACATATCTCCTTTTCATCTTTTTTTACCTCTGTGTAGATTCTGAAGTCCAGGCTAAGTGGCTTGGTATCAGACCAAAGCAATTGTTTCCATCAGGAAATTATTAATGTTATTAAATTATTCTTTCTCAGCTTTCATTGCTGAAGGGAAGTGACATATTGTTGACAGCTTTCAGAGCTCTTCATGCTTTCTTAAAGAGTCATTTCAAAAATTACCATATCATTAAAGTCACTTCACAAAAATGTTTCAAAAAGCTCTCAGAGAACTGCTAAGATAGGCATAAGATAGTGTCACCACTGTATATTCACTCTTTTCCTTCTAATGTTCAGACACTGGTTATAGAGGGGACAGGTTTGGGGAAGGAAATGTTCTCTGTTCATGAAGAGAGGCTAACCCCCTACCTAACGCCCCTCTTCTCTGCAAGAGAGGGGAGCCCAACAGAATCACTTGGAAATTTGTTGGTCTCTATAAGCAAAGGAGACTCATTCCCCAGATGGATACCTGCCCTGTCCTGGATTTTCTGACCTGTGCAGGAAGGTAGGAGGTGTTCTAAGAGCCTGGGAAGAGTGTCTGGGATATATTGCATGGTATCCAAGCACAGTCCCCTCAAGTTTTTGGTTCTTGAGAGACACAGAAGGAAGGACAGAGGACCCAGTGTGGGGAATAGCACTGATGAAGATTTGAAGGCACAGAACATATTCTTGTAAGAGCAAAGGAACTAGGTAGAATGAAAAATAGAAGCAAAGTTTTAGAAGATGGTAGGTTTGAGCCAAATTATATAAGGCCTTGCAAGCCAGGGCAAAGTAGGTTTATTCAGTTCAGTAAATAATTGGAATCCATTGTAGGTTCTCCGAGCCAAAAAGGGATCTAATCAGTGCTGTGTTTTAGGAAAATTAATTTCACAGAAATGTATGGACTGGATCAGGAGAGGGAAAGGCAGGAGATAACATGCATGTGTAATGCTGAAGAAGATACCAAAATAGGCCACCATTTTGAGATACCACTACAACGTCTGTTTGAATGGATAAAAAAAAAAACAAAAAAACAAAAAACAAACATTGACAATATCAAGTGCTGGTACAGCTCAGCGCAATTGGAACTCCCATACATTGCAGGTGAGAGCGAAAAATGGAGCAGCCTCTGTGGAAAATGATTTGTCAGTTTCTCAAAAGGTTAAATGTACATTAACCATATAACCCAACAATCCCACTCACGGCTATCTACCCCAGAGAAATGAAAACCTATGTTAACATAACAACCTGTATGTGAGTGTTTATAGAAACTCTATTTGTAATTGTCCCAAATTAGAAAACAGCCTAAATGTCCTTGAGTGGATGAATGGATAAATGAACTGCAGTACTTCTGTACCATGCAATACTGCTCAGCGACAAGAAGAAACAACACACTGTTCCTTGCTGAGGGAAAGAAGCCCATCTCAAAAGGTTTTGTATGGTATGATTGCAGTTCTATAAAATTCTCAAACAAAACTACAAGGATGGAGGACAAATTGGTGACTGCTAGATTATTAGGGGAGGGAGGTGAGGTGATAACAACAATGGGGTAGCCTGAGGAAGTTTTGGGGGGTAATGGAACTGTTCTCGTATCTTCATTGTAGTTACCACGATGACTATTACATGAATCTGTACTTGTATTTAAGATTATAGACTCTTACACCAAAAGAAATATGTCAATTTTATATTATGGTAACTTTTACAATCCATTTTTCTGTTTATTAATAAGGTTGAATATATTTTCAAATGCTTATTTGTACAATATAATTTTAAAAATTGAAACTAGAAAAGAAAGCAAAGCCAAAAAACAAAGAAGCAAGATATTTCCCATTGTTTGGAATATCTCTCAGACAGAGAACATTAGCATAAACCAAGTCAATGCTAAATGTGATGAAGGAATGGAAAAACAGATTCTTAGACTCATAGATTAATCCAGGGTTAGCAAATATGTTTGTTTATAGCAGATTGTATTTCCAAAAATGTCTGCAAGAATTATGTGTCAGCCTACATGCTCTTCTGGAACTTTGCTACTCCTCCATTAAGAGATCTACGCCCCCATCATTTGAATTTGTGACTGCCTAGGCCAAGAGAGTATGGTGGAAACCATGGTTATGTCTTCCTGAGGTTCAGTCATAAAAATGCTATGTATTTTCTCCTTGTTCCCTTAGAACACTTGCTCTTGGAATCCAGACATAGTAGTGTGAGGAATTCCAAATAGCCCATGGAAAGACATTTGTGAAGAGGAATGGAGGTCTCTGTCCACAGCCCTGTTTGCTCTTCCAACCAACAACCAGCACCCACTACAGCCATACGAGAAAGCCATCTTGAAAGTGGAGTAAAAGTGCCTAACACAGCCTAGAGCAGAGAAGAGGTATCAGCAAGGGCCTGCCTACTTTAGCTATTCATTAGCAAAATAAATAGTTGCTGTTGCTCTAACCTACTTCTTTTTGGGGTGGCTTGTACATAGCAATACACAGCTAATATAATACTCACTTTCCAATAGCTAATACTCATTGTTTTTACTCACTTGCCAATACCAACAGGTCAGAGTGCCTTACTGGTGTGTGGCATTCAGAATTCTTGGGATGGGATGAGACAGGATTGATTAGTGAAGTGATGAATTGGGCATAGCATTAAGTGATGACATCAGTACTATTTGTCAATCCTGCTGGAATCCAGCACTCTCATTTTATAAATTAAATAATACAAAATGCAAGTGGGTTGTGATCTGCTCAATATCACACAGATATTTAGTACCAGAGCAATCAGGTCTGCTGACATGCAGTTTAGTATTCTTTTTACTTTGCCTGTCCCTTCCCAATAACAGATTCCAGAGGCCTGAACCATGTACCCAGAACAGCAAATATATACCCAAGGGTACTCTCACTTCCGCCTCCCATGCCTGTGACAGACATCATTAATTAAGTACCTTGCTCTCCTAAGGTCACCGATGTGCATGCGGATGACAGACACAAGTTGCCCTCAGAGAACCTGAGCAGAAAGATACAAAAGCTAGCACTGATTTGTATCAGGAGTGGCAGCAGAATACAACAAAGGTGACTCTATACAGAGCTGAAGAAAGATTAGATATCAAAATGCACTGTGTGTGAGCAAAAAGGAAGGCTTTAGACGTGACTATTCGTGATCAGGATGTCTGAAGTGACACATAAACTTGCTTCTTACAGAGTCTGCTAAGGAATCTCTTTTCACATCCTTGAGGAACTCTGCCATGGATCCTACTAGATAATTTCCAGTTAGTATTTTTAAATTTATCTTGTTGTTGAGGGAAGAATGCCTGTTACTTTTGGTTCTATAAAGTAAATTGCATGCGTATAATTTGGCCTAATCCTGAATACATAGAACCGAATGCATATGACACAGATGACAGGGCAGTATTGGAATATTGTACACTTTAACAGCTCCATTCTTCATAATGTGCTTGGCATTGTCTGAGAGAAAATAGGCTCAGAAAAAAATAGATGATTTCTAGGGTTTATTTAAGGGCAGAGATTACAAACCTAGGGCACTCTGGATTTTAGGGTGGCTCGCTGAGAACAGGATTCAGAATCGTCCCATATAAGACCGAGAGCAGAGCTGCTCTGAACTTGAGCATAGGAGAGCAAAACACCCTCCAGAAGCAACTGCAACTCCACTCCTAGAGACAGAAGGATCACTCTTCACCTTTTTCTGATTCTGTGCAGGGCATGGGGGGTGGGGTTAGGTATGAAGGTTATTGGAGTAAAACAAGTAGCAGAGTGCCCTCATGCATTCATTTGTTCACAGAGTAACTAGGGCATGCAGAGTATTCTGTCAATACGACAAGGAATACAAGGATGAAATAGACAGGGATTTTGTCTTAGAGGGACGAGCAGACATTCCAATCTCTGAACAGAGTAGGATTGGAGAACATGAGCCTAATGAGTTAGTAATCAAAGTATCAGCCAGCGGTACCCAAACACAAGAACATTGGGTTTAGTGATTAGAAGCAGGATACATCACTGAAATTGTCTACACAGTTCAGCAGGCTCAAACATCTTTCTTTCTTTCTTTCTTCCTCACTGGGTTTCTCTTTTTTTCCTGCATGGATTACATTATCATTTGCAAAAGTACTAATTGCTGGATCACTTAGATGCATCACTATGCTTTTAGGAAATTATTCCTGATAATGAAATTCTTTCATCAGCTCCACTTTCAGATTTGCAGTACAGGCTTTTCCTTTGATAAATAAGTAAGTGCTCTTTTCAGAAAAGTATGCAGCACATGTGGCAAAACAGAAATATATATTCTTGAAGTGGACTAGTTTAGGTAATAATTAAACTTTCTCTTTTTGTTCTTGGGCTTTATTGTTATTTCTCTGCATCAAATTTTCAGGAAGGTTGAAGTGTAATTCATTATGTGTAAATTATTCTCACATCTTCAAAGGTCAGTAAAACTCTTATTATATTTTTTCAGGTTTTTGAGCTAAGAAACTGTTAATTTTTATTTCCTTGTGTCTTTTGGAATAGAATATCTCAGAAATTTCCACTGGGTTTTCCTAAATAGCTGCAACTTGTTTTTCATCTAATAATCTTAGCTACCTACCACTCGAAGTCCTATATCGGCTAAGAGCCAGTGCCCAAGAACAAGACAGAGAAGAATCTAAAGAAAGTGGATTTTGGAGCCAATCCAATCTGGGTTCCATGTAGGCTCTGCCACTCCCTGTGTGACTCTAAGTAAATTACATAATCTCACTGAGCCTCAGTTTCCTGATCTGTAAAATGGGGATACAACACACATTGTAAGGTCATTATGAGAATTAAGTATGAGATAAGAAAGCAGACAGCCTGGTACATAATAAACTCTCTTTAAATAACAATTTCCTTTTGCTTCTCCCTAAAAATGATCATGATTAAGTACAGATTTAATCATTAAAACATAGCAACAGTTACAGATACAAACCCTGTAGGTTCCAGTCAACCTTCTGACACTTTGTTGTGTAGAAGATTTGGCATTTCTCCTCTTTCTTTTTAATGGAAAAAAGCACTCCACATTAGGGAAAAGGAAATTTTGTATGGAACAACCCTAGAGTTTCATCATTTTAGCACCAGGATTGTTTCCTTTTCTGTCATGGTTGGGTTTTTATACTAAAAGGCCACATTTTCTCCACAGTTGCAATTGGGGTGTGCATTATCTGTTACTGTACTAAAAGATTTATTCCAGGTGATAGTAGGAAGCTGCTGAAGAAGAAAGGGAAGGCTGCGGAGGTGTTAAGAGTTCTTTTAGGATATTGTCAAACCTTCCTCCAGCACAGAAATTCCACAAAGAACTCCTCTGCAGCTTTCCTTACCCAGGTCTGTTTCTTTAAATTGGTTGACGTCAGAGAAGGAATGCTATAGCAACCGTCTGTCAAACTGGAATTAACTTAGAAGAAAGATGGGGGTGGGGAGGAGAAAAGTGCTCCAGGGCTGCGGTACTGACTTCGAAGGAAGCAAATTGAGTAGATGCATTCATTTTGTGACACTTTAAACATGAAACATCCATAGAAATATGATGTGAAGAAAAAAAAAACTCGGTAGAGAAGCATATGATGTTTAACTCATGCAGTGACTTGACAGGGTTATCTGGAAGGCCTGGTTTCATTAGTGACAATAGTAACAATAACTTCCAAGTACCGATCATTTATTGAAAGACAGGCTCTGTGCAAATGGTATCTCATTTAATATCTTTAGCCCCTTATGAGGCAGTATCCCTCACTGTGTCTGTTTTACCGATGCCGAACCTGACGCGCTCAGACGGTACACAGTCACACAACTGGCGGAGGTAGAGCTGGGACTGCGGTGCAATTTTGTCTGACTCTGGGCCTCAGTTTACTTTCTTGCGATTAGAATTCCAGAATGTTATACCTACACGGGTCCTTGGGATCTTCTAAGTCGGTCCCCCTGTTCCGCCCATGAGCAAACTGACGCCTGTGCTGTGCCAGGAAGGAAACGGGCCGCACCACTTGGGCGCTACTCAGGCGTGTGCCCCGGCGTTCAGGCGCCACACCGACAAGAAAACGAAACTGCCCGGGAATTAATGTTTTTCTTCTCCTTCTAGCAGGAAACGAGAGAAAATAGGAAGCAGGACCTACGCGCGGCGCCGCCTGCCTTCGCCCTAAGTCCCCCCGCTGGGGCCGCGCGTGATCCAGGGTCTGCGCGCGCCCCACGGCGCGTCCCCGTCGGGCCCGCGCGCCTCGTGCCTCGCGCCTCGCGCCTCGCGCCACGTCCCCGCCCCAGCCCGGCGCGCGGCGGAGTTGGCTGCTGGGCGGCTCGGGCTTGGGTGTGGCCGGCGGTCTGGTTGCGCTGGTCTCGGCGGGAGCTGCACTCGGCACACGGGCTCCGCGCGCGAGCGGCTGCTGAGCGCCCAGCGGACCCAGGCTGCACCCGGTCTCCACGGGCCGGAGCTCCCTCCAGGTAGGCGGCGATCGCAGGGCTGCGGCTCGTCAGTGCGCCGGGCGGGAGGATCCCCAGCTTCCCGCAGGGGGCGTGAGGCGCCCCGGGGCCGCCCCGGGGAAACCCGGCCAGCGTGGCGGCGCGGGGCCAGCTGGGGCTCCCCGGATTTGGGGACGCGGGCGCAGGCTGGACGGACGGGGTGGGCGCGCCTTGGTCGCGCTTGCTCCCGCGCGGGGACCAGCCTCTCCGCAGCCCCCTCGGGCACTTCCCGGGTCGTGCGGGCCGCTCGCTCTGGGAAGCGAAGGAGCGGTGCGCTGTCCCTGGCCTCCGGACCCCCAAGTTGCCCTCCTCGTCCCAATGCCTCACCTGGGGCTCAGAGCGCGAGCTCCTGTGGGCCCCGAAAATAGCGGTTATCCGAAACTGCCCAGAAGGGTCATTGATTGGGTGGAGAGCTCTGGGAAAGCTCATAAAAGTTTTCCACTGAGTGCTTAAAATGAGCCCGGTGGTTTCGTGCTAAATTTGTTGTGGAGATGGTATGATGTGTCCTGCATTATGCGGGTGGGGGTGGGGAGGAGATTGATGGAGTTTGAATACTTGTAAATTCTGTACATGATAAAATGTTTTCCTTTTCTCTGCCCATTCTTTTTCTGCTTCAAAACACAAATGATTGTCTAGTACTTTGATATTTATTGGTATTTGGTAAGGGAAGATTGAATTTCCAAAAGTTTAAAACCAGACTTTGATTTGTTTATAGAAGCAATGCTTTGTTACTTTGCATCTTTCTCTTCCCTTTTTTCCCCACTCCTTCCCTTTCTCTTTTAATGAAGGATGTGGGTGCATCTTTATCTCTGCGCCACGGGCAAAATAGCTCGTGTGCATTAGCACCCTATTGGGAAGTTCTCTTAACACGTTCGGAATTTAATTGTTGATCAGAACACTTTATTATCCGTCCTTAGCGTTGCAAATTGAAATGTGACCTTTAAAACATCTTCTAGAATAGAGGCAGAGCAGACACTGCTTATTTAAGATGAAAGGGAAATCTTTTCTAGTCGGCCCGGAAAACAATGGTCTGTATATGTAAAATCGTATGCTTTGAGTCTTTCTGTGCGATTGCACGTTTTTAAGACTCTTCAGTGTGGGTCTTTGGGGTTATTGCTGGTCCCACGTTCTGAAAGCTTATTGTGTATTTAAGATTTTCCATGTTGCATTTTGGTTTGTAGATGAATTTGAAACTCAAATAGAAACTTTTAGATATCGTTTTTTGAATGTCCTTAACTCTTGTGTATACACATTTATAACATTTAAAAATTGGTTACTATGGCCAGTGATACGTATAGATTTATCTCTTTGTGAGCCCTGTGTGTTATTTAGGAGGTTATTTTGAGTCATTGGTCTTTGTTAACCTGTAAGTTGGTTCATTATTATTTTTTCTAGCTTTATTAAGCCATAATTGATATACAAAATTGTATAAATTTAAGGTGTACAACGTGATGATTTGATATACTTGTATGTTGCAAAATTATTATCATAGTAAGGTTGGTAAATACATCCATTAATCACTTAATTACATTTGTGTGTGTGTGTGTGTGTGTGTGTGTGTGTGTGTGGTAAAGACATTTAATATGTACTCTCTTAGCAGCTTTCAAGTATACAATATTGTTAACCATACTACCATGATATACACTAGATCCCCAGAATTTACTCATTTTATAGCTAGAAGTTTCACCATCTGATCAGCATCGGCCCAGAATTGTTTCTTTTAAATCATTGGTGCTTTAGTATGTCAGCACATATTTTTACACTTTAAAAATAGACACTGGGACATTTTGAAAGTTGAGAATTGGAACTAAGGGTTGGACATTTTTCTTCCCTTACCAAATACTGCCTGAGATGGTGTGATTTCTCAGATTTCTTTCAGGCATATTATTGAGGTACACTAACTGTGTCATTAGTTTCTTTGCTGACTAAACTACATTTATTATAGGAACTATTTATTAAACATCTGTTCTGAGCTGGGGTGATGTTATACATTATTTTACTTATATCTCACATCAACTTGGCAAAGGAACCATTATCCAATTCTACAGGTAAGGAAACTGTGCCTCTAAGATATTAAGTAATTGCCAGTGGTCACAAAGCTGTTAAGTAACTAGGCTGGGATTTAAGGCCAGACTGCTGCTCTACCTCTGAAGTCTGTGTGCTTTCCTCGGTGCCAGGTTGACTTAGTGCCAGGGTATGAGGAATGACTAGTAATTACTCATTAGCATATTTGTAAAATTTCCAAGACATGCCAGAGATGTGGGCTTGTTTTTCCAGCATGATTGTTACGATCTGTAGGTGTTAAATAGATCCTCACATCAGCCGTGCTCCTCTAACCTCTCTATTCCTGGCAAAATGTCTAGTGCAAAAGTTCAAAACCTCCCTCTTGCTAGGGCAGAATTTCTTCTGTTGACATTAGTAAGTAGTGAAAGCTTAATTATCCTTTCAAAATAATAATGCCATTTTAATGTGTGGGTTCTCCAGAGCCTTAGCTATAACTCTTTTGGAAGTTCACCAACAGGATGATAATCTATTTTGGAATATGGGAGCCCTTTGATATCCCTCAAATCAAACCAGACGATATTTTGATAGTTCTTCCCCTGCAATTTTCCTGTCTCTTGTACACCTTCAATTTCGATTTCTCCAGAATCATTTATATTATTATATGTTTGTTATATCTTCCATCTTAAAATAAAATTATTTCTTAATCCAATATTCTTCCCCATATTTCTGCTCCACATTGAGACAGAATACTTTTTTGATAGAACAAAAATAAATTCAGGAGAGATAACTACAAACTAGTTACCTATGGGGTTGGGTAGGAACTGAATAAAAGGGATAGTGGAGGGAATGGCAGTGCTCTGATTGTATCTTTTTGTGTAGTTTTGAGTTTTAGAAACTTGTTAATATTTTATGTGTTCAAAAATAAGATAAACAATGTTGGGAGGAAATAAACCTCCAAAATTGAATATAAACAGCAAAAAATGTATTTCAATGAACAATATAAACTCTCAGAAGGAAAAGAAATGAATCCAAGTAAGTTTTTAACACAAGATTTTGACTATTTACTTTTAATTTGAAGATAAGAAGAACTATACTCCCCCTCCCCCAAAATCTTGAACTCTATGTAGCAGGCTATTTTTTTATTGTGGTAGAGGTATAGAAATTCTGGAACTATATTATGTGTATTGTAGAACTGAGCAAATAAGTTCACTGATATTTTGGGACTAGGGTTTCATGGTGGGAGAAGAGAAATAAAAATAGAAAATGGAAGAAGGCAATGAAGAGCTCTCTGGTGTTGGATTGTAAATAGAATTGTCAATATGAACTTGTTAATAAAACATTTTTACATTCACACCTACATACATATATGTCCTTCCTTTGTCTGATGAAAGGGTCTAGAAGCAATGACACCCTAGTAGCCGTTGGTACAAGTAGTGCTCAGATCTAAACTAGGTTCCAGAGCTGGGGCAGGGAAAGTATAAGGTGAGCCTAGAACACAAAGTAAACAAGTGTTTTAAAAAAATGATGGGAGCATGGCAAAAGGGCAAAGGAAAGAAAAATGAAAAAACAAGATAAAAAGTAAAACAAAAAAAGAAAAAAGATTAAAAAACAAATAAAAAAGAAAAAGAGAAAACAAAAACAAAGGAAAAAAAATAGAAACAAAAGGACATAGGAACTAGCTTGGATGGCCAAAGCTGGGAAAATCTGATTATCAAAATGAATAATGATAGTAATGGATTACAACCCTTTGAATAGAATAGGAACCCACAAGTCCATAATAAATAAATAAGGAAAAGGGGAAAGCTCTTCTAAATAGACTAATAATTTTTATGTGGAAGAAACAACAAAGTTAGTAAACTCACCAGTTTACAACCATCAAGGTAATATTGATTCAGGCAAGTGTTACTAATGGAGAAAGTTTGATGGGAAAAAGGATATTTATGCAGTTTCCAGTGACCTCTGTAGAGATTGATGACCAAGGGGAAAACAGTAACTTCACAGCGTAGAAACCTGGCTGACCACCTCAACCAAGTGATCAAAGTTAATGTCACCAATACTGGGATAAACTGTTCTCCTGGATGTTCTTGAACTAGGGACATCATTCCTTTTCTATGGTATTTGTAAGGTACATAACCAAAATCTGAACAGGAAGAAACAGTTGAGGAACCTTCATTGAGGATTGTTCTAGAAATTAACTGGCAGGTACTTTCCCAATATATTACTGTGATAAAAGAAAGGTAAAGGAACTGTTCCAGATTAGGGGAAGTTCAAGAGAACTGACACATACATGCAGTGCATAATCCTGGATTGGTTCTTGGACTGGAAAATCCAATTGTTCTAATAATAATATTGGGACATTGGCAAAATTTGAATATGTTCTGAATATTAAATAATAGTATATCAATGTTAAGTTTCCTGAATTTGATGATTACAACCGGGTTATATAAGAGAATGTCCTGGTTCTTAAGAGATACACCATGAATTATTTAGGAGTAAAAGGTCAAATACCTTTAATTTACTCTCAAATGGATAAGCAATAATTATCACATAGATCTGTAGAGAGATGGATAAGGCAAATGGGGCAAATGTTAACAATTGGTGAATCTAGGTGAAGGGTGTAAGAGTATTCACTGTACTACTTTTTTTAACTTTACATTTTTTAAATGAAAAGTTAAGAATAAACTTCAAAAATAATAAAGCTGCTTTGTATCCAAAAAAAATTTTTGAAGAATTCCACGTAGGCTGTCTACTCCTCAAAAACTCCGCATTTCCCACCTTCCTCTAACCCATTCCAGAGAGACTTCATCCTTCCTATGCCATGAAATCATTCTCCTAGTGGTCATCAGGGATGGCAGTCTCGCCATATTAGATCTCTTAGCCACATTTGACACAGGTGGTAAACGATAACTCCTTCTTTATCAAGTCGTTTTTTTCCCTTGCCTTCCAGGACACTGTTTCTGATTTTCATCCTCCCTCACTGGCTGCCTCTTATTCTACCCCATCTCAGTAAATGGTACCACCAGCCACCCAGTTGCTCAGACTAAACAATCCTTAGGGATACCCATGATTTCTGTGTCATTCATCCTACATCTGTTCCTCCATTAACAACTTTTATGGGCTCTAACTTAAAACTGATTCCAAATTTGGCTCTTTCTTATAACTCTCCTTGTGTCAAACCACCTGCCATCTTTCCTGGCTGGAAATCCTCAGTAGCTCCTAACTGGTCTTTCAGCTTCCAGTCTGTCCCCAGCAGCCAGCATGAACTTTAAAAGATGTAAATCAAATCAGACTATATCTGTCAGTCATCAGAATCCATTACTGTTAGATAAAATCTGAAGTTTTGTCAATGGTCAAGAGGCCTACTTGATCACATGGCTGGGTTCTTGCTCACTCCCTAATCTCTTCTACTTTTCTCACTCCCCTCTAGCCTAGCCATCCTCTTCCTCTTTGTTTAGCATACCAGGTTAGTTTCTGCCTCAGGATCTTTACATTTACGTTGTTTCTTCTGCCTGGAATGCTCTTTCCCCATTTAAGGTATAGCTCGTCATTCAGGTCTTTACCTAATTTATTTTAAAATGTCTTTCCTTGTCACCCTCTAACTTCTTGCAGTTTTTCTTTTTCCTGCATAGTACTTATCTGCACTTGAAATTGTTATTTATTTATATGCTTCATTATCTGTCTCCTAGACAGATATAGAATAAAGCGCCATGACAAGGGGAACTTTGTTTACCGCTGAATCCCTAGAGCTTGGCATGTGGTTGGAACTCAGGTATTTGTTGAAGGAATGAATAAATGCATGAATTTGCCAACTTTTTTGCTATTTTATCTGGTGCTATTTCAAATGGAGAAAATGATCTTAGAATCCTATAACGTTAGTGCTTTTTAAAGTTTTTTCAGTGACACCGCTGAAGCTTCTGTGGCAGCTAACCAGTCACCACCTTTGGGTTTCACAGCTTCATCTTTCTTTTTGTCTGCCCTCTGGTGGCAGCTGGTAAGCAGCAGATGAGTAGAACTGGTCAGTGGGAAGAAACAAAAATGGAAGCACCTGGGACCTCAAATGGATCATTAACTTGCAAATTACAAGTTTGAAAATTTTAACTTTAGGCTAAGCATCGAAATTGACCATAATTATATTGCAAGGAATGAAAAGACAAAGGGCCATTGTTGGGTTTAAAGGGATACCTGGTTTAGGATGAAAAAATAAAATTATTTAGCTCCATGATGTTTTGATTACTTAGAATGATTCCCACCTAAATACACTTCTTTCTTTTCAAATATTTTTTCATCTGTAGTTCAAAGACATCTTTTTCTCAGCTTTACTAATAACTTGAGATAACCTTTGTTGACTGCATGCATGAGTTCCTATGTGCCAGTGGAGAGGCCAGTCAGTACTCATACCCTAATGATGGGTACTAGAGGCATCCCTCCTCATGGTTGTGCTTCACCAGAACCTTCCTGCTAATATCCTATGGATGGTACAGGTACTAAAGAATTTCCTTTGGTGCAGTAATTATGAACAAAAAATGCTTGATAAGCGCCCAGCATGTGTTCCTCAATCATTTTCCCGGTATGCACTATGGAGAGCCTTTTCTTCCAGAATTGCTGAGAACTATATCTTATTAAATCTGATTTGAAGTAGAAATTGCATTAAATTATTTCAACACTCATGTACTACTGATTTCCTAAAACTATATAAATTTAAGGTTTCTCTTAATATCTACATTTAATATTTAAGACGGGTTACAGCTTAAAATTTTTTCTCCCAAATTTGGCTTTAGTAGGGTGGTTCCTGTGCTATATAGTATATACCTTACTGGGTAAGGGCAGACTTCCACTAAAATGTTTATCGTACTAGCAGTTGGAACCCGAAAGGGAGCATTTGTTCAGGGGATATTATTAGTGTAGGTATCTTTACAAGTACTTAGAACTCTAATGGTCTCGTCTCTTCTTAATAGCTACATAATATTTCACTGTATAGATGTGCTGTATCTGCTCTCCTCTTGATTTATATTTATAATTTTTTGTTATATAAACTAGAGTAATGACTGTCCTTAAGTATTCATTCTCACCTATTCAAAAGTAGCTTTTTTTTAAAGAAGTCTTACTGTTTCTTTTTCATCGTCTAATTTTCTTTTATACTTGTAGTATACGTGTTTTATACGTGTAATAACCTTTTTTAGCTATAGAAAAATTGGTAGAATCTGTACCACCAAGAAGAGAACACCTACTTTGGGAGGGACAAGGACGAGAACAGTGGTCCCTGTTCGGTATCTTCTAGTAATGGCTTAACTCAGTTTGTTTCCCCCTCAGTTTTTATGAGTTCCCCACCTACACACCTTTACTCAGGAATTGTTTAAAATACAAAAATTGGGCCTTAACTATTCAGTAATATGAAATTAAAAATCCAGTAATGCAGTTTGAGCTGAGTGAGGCTTTGTTGCCTAACTGGCAGGTGACACAGAATATACATTGTATTTAGGATAGTTAAGGAGGCTAATAGTGATGAGGTTTTTATAAGGAAATAATTTTAGACATTTTTACTCTCTAGAATTCTGTAAATTATGTATTTAAAAGGAAAAATGGTAGATAGGTAATTACTTACATAAATTCAAATTCATCAACAAGGGGTCTTCATTATGTGCATTACTTACTAAATGGGCTTCCAGGGAAGCTGTTGGGGGGAATAAACTTTTTTAAAAAGGTTGTCTCCATGCCATATGGTATAAAAAGCAAATGCAGTTGGTATAAAAATCTTTTCAATTTAGAAGCTAGTTTTCATGGCTGTAAGTTAACTTTTATGGTAATTAAAATTTATCAACAAGGATTACATGATCATTATTAATTTGCCAGTAGGGAAGCGTCTGGGGCAAAAACAAATTAACACACACACACACACACACACAGACTCCTCTTGTTTCTTAAGATACAAGCAAAGAAATGTTGGTATGTAAATTTCACCCATGGTTATGTGCTAACTAGTCTTAGTGAGGAAATATCTTTGTAAAATTTTTAGAGATGATAGTGAGATTATTATGAGGGCATGGTGAAGCATCAGCAATAATGTGTTTCCTTAAGGCTGCTGAAGAGTAATGTTGTGTGTGATATCGTTACAAGAAGAAAATATCAGTAGGAAAATCAGAGCAGTAGAATAAAACCGAATGTGACTAAATGTAACTAGAAATGAATGCACTGTTCAGGCCTCCTGGTAGAGATAAGCCCACCTTGATTAGTGAGTTTTTGAGACAACTAGTGATGGAGGTAGGGAGATGGGGATAGAGTGAAATCCCAGAGAACTAGTTGGGGTTATTAGCTTTAATCTAAACCCAAGCAGCAGTTAATGACTTTTTGGTAAGTGAACTGTGATCCGAGTAGCATTGGTGGGTATCTGCTCATCTTGGACCAGTATCACACTGCTTTTCAATTAATTAAACATCCAAACTTTTATCTTGTGCATAGGCATTGTGGTTTTATGTTAGAAAGAATGAAACCTGTACTGGAATACTGAATGTTATACTCTATTTCTACTTATTATTGGTAACTTACAATTTTTTTTTAAAGCTATGAACACATGGAATTGTAACTGTCTTTCCATTAATATGTTAATTGCACAAGTTATATTTTGTCCTATGAAGCCAAGTCAGCAAATAAGCAGAATCATGCCTATTAGGCACTCATAGACATTTGTTGGATGAAATTCTGTTATCTCCAGTTGTCTTATTTTCATCTTTAATGATGGGATTAATTTAAAAAAATTTTACATATAATCAAGAGTAATACACAATTAAGTCTGGTAAGTTTATGGAGTTGTTTTCTGGTAAAATAAAAGCAAATTATGTGACTTTAAAGTGATATAAGACTGTGACTAAGTGATAGAGATGAACCACACATGGACCTATAGAAAGATCCCAGAGTTGATAAAACTTGAGTAGAGTAATACAAGAAAAGACAGGCTGACAAAGTCATTATTTGTAATTTTATAATCATAACTTATTTACCTAATGTTTGGTTCACAAAGTCTTAAAAATATTAAATAAAATAGAAGCATTTCAACTTATAAATGATAGTTTTAAGACTAAGTAAAAGGAAATACCCTGCTATTTTACATAGCTTACAGTGAATTTATAGAACTTGTTGCTTTAAGAGGCAGTACAGCTAAATATATACAGCAATTTCAGTGGATTCACCCAGAATTGGTTTCAAAATATATTGTATAAAGTTTAAGGGAAATCCTTACTATGTTTGGTTCAGCTGTAATCTCATGGAACATTTGTTTTTGGCGGCTTAACACTTTAAATATGTGCTCTATTGTAGCACTTACATCTAATTAGTTATTATTTATCTTTCTTGTGAAAAGTGAACTTTCCTGATTGGGGTGGTTTGGTTCCTATGCCTAGCTCAGGGTAGGTGTAAAATACACATTTGTTGAGTGGAAGAATGAATCACATGGTGATTTGGATTGACAGTAGGTAGGGATAGTGGTCATTTTTTAGATACTTTAGAACTACAGATAAAAATAATAGGAGTGAGAGTTCCGGGAAGATGGTGGTGTGACCAGGGTGGTAGAAATCTCCTCCCCAAACCATATATATTTATGAAAATACAACAAATACAACTATTCCTGAAAGAGAGACGAGAAGATACAGGACAGCACTCAGCCTGCATCTACACCTGAGAGGACTCGGCACCCCGCAAGGCGGAGATCAGCAGCCTCCCATTCGTTCCTACCCTGGCCAGAGCTACAAAGGGCCCTGTGAGGCGGCGCAGCTGCGGCCAAATAGTGGAGCAACAGTGCCACCTACAGCATCCTCACAGCATCTACTCCCGGAGGACATCTTTTTTGTTTTGCTTTTTGTTTTTTTGGTGTGTTTTTTTCTCTTTTCTTTTCTTTCTTTCTTTTTTTTTTAAAGTCTTAAAGAGCCCAGCTGACATACGTGGCACCTACCAGCAACTACTTCTTAGAGGAATATGGTACAAACAAAGCTTATCCAGACCCAGACACCAGAGAGGGAGTCTGAAGGGATGGAAATGCACAGTCTTCCTGAAAAAGAATTCAGAATAAAAGTCATAACCATACTGATGGATCTACAGAGAAACATGCAAGAGCTGAGGGAGGAAGTGAGGGAACTGAGGAAAGACAATGCAGAAATGAGACAAGCTGTCAACGGATTTAGCAGCAGACTGGACGAGATACAAGAGACTGTTAATGGAATAGAAATCAGAGAACAGGAATACAGAGAAGCTGAGGCAGAGAGAGATAAAAGTATCTCTAGGAATGAAAGAATATTAAGAGAACTGTGTGACCAATCCAAACGGAACAATATTCACATTATAGGAGTACCAGAGGAAGAAGAGAGAGAAAAAGGGATAGAAAGTGTCTTTGAAGAAATAATTGCTGAAAACTTCTCCACGCTGGGGAAGGAAATAGTCTCGCAGTCCACGGAAGCCCACAGATCTCCCAACACAAGGGACCCAAGGAAGACAACACCAAGACACGTAATAATTAAAATGGCAAAGATCAAAGATAAGGACAGAGTATTAAAGGCAGCTACAGAGAGAAAAAAGATCACCTACAAAGTAAAACCCATCAGACTATCATAAGTCTTCTCAACAGAAACCTTACAGGCTAGAAGAGAATGGCATGATATATTTAATGTAATAAAACAGAAGGGCCTCGAACCAAGAATATTGTATCCAGCACGATTATCATTTAAATATGACAGAGGGATTAAACAATTTCCAGACAAGCGAAAGTTGAGAGAGTTTGCCTCTCATAAACCACTTCTACAGGATATCTTAAATGGACTGCTATAGAGGGAAACACTCCTAAGGCTAAAAAGATGTCACTAGAGAAAATAAAATCATAGCAAAGAAAGCAGACCATCCAAATACTAACTAAAGGCAAAGAATAAAACACCTAGTATATAAAGAATGGAGGAGGAAGAATAAGAAGGGAGAGAAATAAAGAAACATCAGACGGTGTTTACAATAACTTAACAAGAAAGTTAAGTTAGATTGTTAGATAGTAAAGAAGCAACCCTTGAACCTTTGGTAACCACGAATCTAAAGCCAGCAATGGCAAGAAGTACATATCTATCGATAATCACCCTAAATGTAAATGGACTGAATGGACCAATCAAAAGACACAGAGTAATAAAATGGATAAAAAAGCAAGACCCATCTATATGCTGCTTACAAGAGACTCACCTCAAACCCAAAGATATCCCCAGACTAAAAGTGAAGGGATGGAAAAAGATATTTCATGCAAACAACAAGGAGAAAAAAGCAGGTGTTGCAGTACTTGTATCAGGCAAAGTAGACTTCAAAATGAAGAAAGTAGCAAGAGATGAAGAAGGACATTACATAATGATAAAGGGGTCAGTCCAACAAGAGGATATAACCATTATAAATATATATGTACCCAACACAGGAGCGCTGGCATATGTGAAACAAATACTAACAGAATTAAAGGAGGAAATAGAAAGCAATGCAGTCATTTTAGGAGACTTCAACACACCACTCATTCCAAAGGACAGATCAGGCAGAAAATAAGTAAAGACACAGAGGTACTGAACAACACACTAGAACAGATGGACCTAACAGACATCTACAGAACTCTACACCCAAAAGCAGCAGGAAACACATTCTTCTCAAGTGCACATGGAACATTTTCCAGAATAGAGCACATACTAGGCCACAAAAAGAACCTCAGTAAACTCAAAAATATTGAAATTCTACCAACCAACCACTCAGATCACAAAGGTATAAAACTAGAAATAAATTTTAGAAAGAAAACAAAAAGGCTCACAAATACAGGGAGACTTAACAACATTCTCCTAATTAATCAATGGGTTAACGACCAAATCAAAACAGATATCAAAGAATATATGGAGACTAATGACAACAACAACACAAAGCCACAACTTCTGTGGAACGCAACAAAGGCTAAGAGGAACATATATTGCAATCCAGGCTTATTTAAAGAAGGAAGAACAATCCCAAATGAATAGTCTAAAGACACAATTACTGAAATTGGAAAAAGAAGAACAAATGAGACCCAAAGTCACTAGAAGGAGGGACATAATAAAAATCAGAGAAGAAATAAATAATATTGAGAATAAAACAATAGAAAAAAATCAATGAAACCAAGAGCTGGTTCTCTGAAAAAATAAACAAAATAGATAAACCCCTAGCCAGACTTATTAAGAGAAAAAGAGAATCAACACACATAAACAGAATCAGAAATGAGAAAGGAAAAATAACAACGGACCCCACAGATATACAAAGAATTATAAGAGAATATTATGAGACTCTATATGCTAACAAGCTGGGACACCTAGAAGAAATTGACAACTTCTTAGAGAAATACAACCTTCCAAGACTGACCAAACAAGAAACAGAAAAACTGAACAGACCACCAGCAACGAAATTGAATTGGTAATCAAAAAACTACCCAAGAACAAAACCCCTGGGCCTGATGGATTCACCTCTGAATTCTACCAGACATACAGAGAAGAAATAACACCAATTCTCCCTAAAGTTTTCCAAAAAATAGAAGAGGAGGGAATACTTCCAAACTCATTCTATGAAGCCAGCATCACTCTAATACCAAAACCGGGCAAAGACCTCACCAAAAAAGAAAATTACAGACCAATATCCCTGATGAAGGTAGATGCAAAAATACTCAACAAAATATTAGCAAACCGAATTCAAAAATACATCAAGAGGATCATACACCATGATCAAGTGGGATTCATCCCAGGGATGCAAGGATGGTACAACATTCGAAAATCCATCAACATCATCCACCACATCAACAAAAAGAAGAACAAAAACCACATGATCATCTCCATAGATGCTGAAAAAGCATTTGACAAAATTCAGCATCCATTCATGATTAAAACTCTTAACAAAATGGTTATAGAGGGCAAGTACCTCGACATCCTAAAGGCCATATAGGACAAACACACAGCTAACATCATACCTAACAGCGAGAAGCTGAAAGCTTTTCATTTAAGATCGGGAACAAGACAGGGATGCCCACTCTCTCCACTGTTATTCAACATAGGACTCGAAGTCCTAGCCATGGCAATTAGACAAAACAAAGAAACACAAGGCATCCAGATTGGTAAAGAAGAAGTCAAATTGTCACTATTTGCAGATGACATGATATTGTACATAAAAAACCCTAAAGACTCCACTCCAAAACTACCAGAACTAATATCTGAATTCAGCAAAGTTACAGGATACAAAATTAACACACAGAAATCTGTTGCTTTCCTATACACTGATGATGAACTAACAGAAAGAGAAATCAGAAAAACAATTCCATTCACAATTGCATCAAAAAGAATAAAATGCCTAGGAATAAACCTAACAAAGGAAGTGAAAGACCTATACTCTGAAAACTACAAGACAGTCCTAAGAAAAATTAAAGAGGACACTAACAAATGGAAATGCATCCCATGCTCTTGGCTAGGTAGAATAAATATTGTCAAAATGGCTATACTACCTAAAGCAGTCTACAGATTCAATGCAATCCCTATCAAAATACCACCAGCTTTCTTCAATGAACTTGAACAAATAATTCTAAAATTCATATGGAACCACAAAGGACCCCAAATAGCCAAAACAGTCCTAAGAAGGAGGAATAAAACAGGGGAAATTATGCTCCCTGACTTCAAGCTCTACTACAAAGCCACAGTAATCAAGACAATTTGGATTTGGCACAAAAACAGACCCAGAGACCAGTGGAACAGAATAGAAAATCCAAACATTAACCCAAACATATACAGTCAATTAATATTTAATAAAGGAGCCTTGGATATACAATGGGGAGATGACAGCCTCTTCAGCAGCTGCTGTTGGAAAAACTGGACAGCTACATGTAAGAGAATGAAACTGGACTACTGTCTAACCCCATACACGAAAGTCAACTCAAAATGGATCAAAAACCTGAATGTAAGTCATGAAACCATAAAACTCTTAGAAAAAAACATTGGCAAAAATTTCTTGGACATAAACATGAACGACTTCTTTATGAATGTATCTCCTTGGGCAAGGGAAACAAAAGCAAAAATGAACAAGTGGGACTATATCAAGCTGAAAAGCTTCTGTACAGCAAAGCACACCATTAGTAGAACAAAAAGAGATCCTATAGTATGGGAGAATATATTCATAAATGACGTATCCAATAAGGGATTGACATCCAAAATATATAAAGAACTCACGCACCTCAACAAACAAGAAGCAAATAATCCAATTAAGAAATGGGCCGAGGACATGAATAGACACTTCTCCAAAGAAGAAATTCAGATGGCCAACAGGCACATGAGAAGATGCTCTGCATCGCTAATCATCAGGGAAATGCAGATTAAAACCACAATGAGATATCACCTCACACCAGTGAGGATGGCCAACATCCAAAACACAAACAACAACAAATGTTGGCGAGGATGTGGAGAAAAGGGAACCCTCCTATGCTGCTGGTGGGACTGCAAATTAGTTCAACCATTGTGGAAAGCAGTATGGAGGTTCCTCAAAAAACTCAAAATAGAAATACCATTTGACCTAGGAATCCCACTCCTAGGAATTTACCCTAAGAATGCAGCAGAGCAATTTGAAAAAGACATATGCACGCCTATGTTTATCGCAGCACTATTTACAATAGCCAAGAAATGGAAGCAACGTAAGTGTCCATCATTAGATGAATGGATAAAGAAGAGGTGGTACATATACACAATGGAATATTATTCAGCCATAAGAAGAAAACAAATCCTGCCATTTACAACAACGTTGATGGAGCTAGAGGGTATTATGCTCAGTGAAATAAGCCAAGCAGAAAAAGACAAGTACCAAGTGATTTCACTCATATGTGGAGTATAAGAACAAAGAAAAAAACTGAAGGAACAAAACAGCAGCAGACTCACAGAACCCAAGAACGGACTAATAGTTACCAAAGGGAAAGGGACTGGGGAAGATGGGTGGGAAGGGAGGGATAAGGGGGAAAAAGGAGCATTACGATTAGCAGATGTAAGGTTGGGGGGGGGCACGGGGAGGGCTGTACAAATCAGAGAAAAGAAGTAGTGATTCTATAGCATCTCACTACGCTGATGGACAGTGACTAATGGGGTTGCTGGGGGGGGGGGGCTGATGAATGGAGTAGTTTAAGAACCATAATTTTGCACATGTAATTGTAGAATAAGGATACCAAAATAAATTATTAAAAAAAAAGTCTAGGAGAGATAAGCTGGGTGTTTTCCCACAATGGAAGCTAAGCTGAGAATGTAATGTAGCTTAGTAGATACAGACAAGGACAGGAGAGAGGACTCTGGAAAGAGATACTCAGCAACAACCGAAGAAATGTGATGGTCATAACTAGGAATTTCCCAAGGCAACCGGGTTTGCTACCTCCTATGTTATTTAGTATGTGGAAGGCTTAGGGTCTCCTTTATATAATAAAAATAATAAAACCCTCAAAAAAGTAACATTAGTGATCCTAAATAATAATAATAGGAATAACGTGAGAAGAAAAATCTTTTTGAAGGCTTTTCCAGAATTCTGACTGGAAAAAAACTGAACATTCATTTTAAACTTGCATTCTATTTCTCTCTATATATGTATGTAGAAATTTAAGAAAGATATACTCAAAGAATAGGAACATACTCACTGTGTTTAAAACATGCACTCTGCATCGGATTTCATGTAGTACCTGATATTACTGTAATTAGGTTTTGTTTGCCTCAAGTACTTCTTCCCCCTCTTTTCCCTATCCTTGATTTAAAGGTTAATTTTTTAATTTGTAATTTAAGAAGAACTCGTGATTAAACATTCAGCTTTTATTAGTGACAAATAGTCTAAAATATTGCAGATTTTATAAAACTTATAAAAATGTAAAAATGTGTAGGAATGAACAAAATCCATAGCTTCTATCCTATTCATTTATTTTTATTCATGACATATTATTGGTCATGGAATTTACATCTCAGTTTACATTTCTGCAGCAATGACATTTTGTTTAATGAGAAAACCCCTCTTACCCCGTGTTCACCCCAAATCAATCTGTTTATGATACCTGGATAAAGAGCTTGTTTTCTTGTTGGTTGATTTATGACTATGTGTGGACTGATTATGTTTTCTTAAAGCACATGACCACAAGTTTTTTTAAAAAAGAAAAAAATATAAAAGTCAATTTGATATTTCAGAATCCAAGTTCCTTTTTAGTTAATTCCAAAGATAACATGAAACACTATTTTCTTAGTAGGTATTTTCTCATATACTTTGCAACTATAACAAAGATTAATGCATTTAAGTCCTAAATTAAAAAATTTTTTCCAAATCTTTCAAGTTTGGTTTTCCAGACCCAATTCCCACACAGGACGCACACTCAATTCTGATGCTTTCAGCCCAGAGACAGCATCTGACTTACAAGGTTAAGGCCTCTGTCCTACGAGCCTGCCCTCCACCCCACTACTGGACACCAGTCACAAGCCCCAGGCTGTTAACCTGTGCTTCTGCCTAATTGGCTATAGATTGGAGGTCCCAGCCACCTCTTAGGTTTGATCAGTTTGCTCGAGTGGCTCACAGAACTCAGGAAAACACTTACCTTTTACCAGTTTGATAAAGGATACAAGTTAACAGCCAGATGAAGAGAACCCTAGGACAAGGTCCCAAACAAAGGAGCTTCTATCCCTGTGGAGCTGGGGGCCTGGTTCTGGGGCACGTTGAAAGTGTTCTTGGTCCCCAAACATGGAAGTGCTCTCTGGGACAGGGAAGCAGGATGCAAAATGCTCTTCTCATTGGTCTTTGTGAGGGCTACATTGCATAGTCTTGATTAGTCTGATTCAACCCCCACTCCTCTGCCCTCTCCCCTACCAGGGGTTGGAGGTTTGGAGGCTGAGAGTTACTATCCTCTAATCACATGCTTGGTCCCACTGGCAACCTGTCCCTGCCCTTTGGGCGGAGTCCAGGAGTCTCTCCATTAATATAGCAAGACACCCATTTCATCTTTATGTCTCTGAAGCATTTTCAGGAACTGTGAAGACCAAATAGATCTGAGAAATAAATTTTGGTCATCTAACTAAATATGTATATTTTTTATAACTCATTATATCACTTGCTTGCCTGAGGGCTTCAGCCCCCTGGCGAATTCACTATGGATTCAGTGAGACTGAGAAATGCCAATGGGATGTTCTTGGGATAAAAGGGTTTATACCTGGTTTTATTCTGCCAGCAGTAGGTCAAGCATTAGAATCACGTCTGCATCCAACAGCCTGCATGTCTGTGATCCTCCTTATCACTGCCTCTGCTCAGGGTGCTGGATGGAACTCTTTATATAGTGACTCAGTCGGTAATAGCTCATTGCCAACAGGTGTGGGAGCAGTAGCCTAACAGCAGGTCAGTTACATCATCAAGTAGTTTAGGGTCAGGTGAGGATCCTGGCCATAGGAGCTTCCATTTTTCCCACAATCACACATGGGTATTTCAAAATAGAAGAAAGCTTAGTTCCTAAGCTGCCCTTTCCAACTCTGGTGTTTATTGTATTTTTATATTTCTTAAAGAGTGAAGCAAGACCAAATACAAGTGGATTATTTTAAAAGGTGGTATGACTGCCAAAAAGAAAAATCAGAATTTTGCCAGATGTATTGTTTCCCTTGAGGAAAGGGAAGATAACACTTGAAATACATCAAGTAATTGTGCATGGTTTCTTTATAAAAACATTTTTTAGTTGTTGAAAAATAGAAAACTAATATGGGACCTTCTCTATTCCCATTCAGAAATAAAAATAAAAATAAAATTTTGTTTCACAATTCAGTTATGGGGAATAGTTTTGCTCTATTATAAAACCAGTAAGAATGGGAATGATTTTTGAAATTTTTTTCAAAGTATTTGGATGTTTTGTGTGACCAGGAAGATAATATAAATGCCATTTAGGTTTTTTAGAAACTTCTTAATGCATGAATACACATTCTTGAACTTTCCTCAGTCAGATGGTTTTAGACTTGGTTCCTTGTATAGAGTTTAAACCTGTTGTTCTCAAACTCTACAAGGCATCAGAATCAGCTGAAATGCTTATTAAACAGATTGCTGGGCTCTCTCTCAGTTTTATTCTCTAGTCCTGGGAAAGGGCCTAAAAATTTGCGTTTCTAACAAGTTCTTAAGTAATGCTGTATGCTGCTTGGCCCCACCCTTTGAAAACCACTGATTAGGCTATTTGGTTAAATTCATGGTATCAACCATGTTTCTTCTCTTATATACCCAAAGGGTATAACAAAAAACAGTGCCTTAATCTAGGAGTCCAGGCTTTGGAGTGGGGATAAGCAAGGTGCTGTTGGGGTGGGTCAGGTATTGAAAGCTTTAGGAGGTGGGTTAGTTTGAGAAAGCCCTTCAACTGATTGATGTTTTTTCTCCTTTCCTCTTACCCGCTTTGAATCTCCCTCTGCCTACCTCCTCAGAGAGTCCTGACTGTATGGAAGTGTGCAAACAGGATAGAGAGGGTTTATGTCCTTTCCCAGTAAGTGGAAGAACACAACCTCTCATCAGGGAGGAATCTTCAATGCATTTCAAGGAGTTAAGGAGAGAAAGAAGTTTACATTGCAGCGTAACTGGTATGCTGAGGCCATGAAAAGAGTTCTTTCTGATAACTTTTTTTTGTTTGTTTAAAGTATTACTGTATTATATCATATTGGCCTTGAGAATTACAGCTTCCTATATTTCTTTTGCTGGGCGAGATTAGCTCTCACCTATACAGTTCCAAGGATATTTTTTAATGTGTATTATTTAATCACCCAAACAATCCCATGGGGGTAGATATTAGTGTCTCCATTGTTCATATGAGGGAATTGAGACTCAGAGAAGTTGAACAATTTCTGGGAGCACACAGTATTAGTTATATTCCAGCTCTATTTGGTTGTGTGGACTTGGGTAAGGTCTGTTACCTCCATGACATATAATGTCCTCATATTAATGGATATTTGCACCTACCTTCTGAGGTTGATTTGAGGTTGTTAAATGAGTTGCTGTGAAGAGTTTTGAACAGTGCATGGTACATAAGTGCTCAGTAAATGTCATGGTTGGTTAGCTAACACCGTAGTATCTTTTAAGTTAAGGGGTTGTCTTGCCTTTGTACCAGGTAGTCTTCCTCTTACATATTACAGATCAACAATCTTCTTATCTACAATTTGGAGATCCAGAATACTTTGAAAACTAGTTTTTTTCATAAATCATTTAGTGGCAAACTTGTGTGAGTTGAACTCATTCAGTGTACAAGCTGGCCTGAACTAACATGAAACTGTTGCTAGTTTATTTTTCCCTGCCTGCTTGTGAATATGCTTACATTTTGTTGCAGAAATACTCCTTGATTATGTGGGGTGCTGCCCCAGGGTCCAGTTGGGGTATTAGGCAGTGTATGATAATGTGGATAAAGTGAAGGTTCCTACGGCCAGGATTCTCACCTGGCCCTTGTTGGCTAGCTCACTACACACGTGTGGGCAATATGTTGCTATTGACTCTATCTCTGCCCAGTGCTCTTGGTGACACGGTGGCATGGCTGCAAGGCTGCAGGAGATCAGAGACTGTAGTGGCTGGCAGAGCTGAGGACAGAAACTGAGATGGCTGTGGGGGTAGAGAGGCCCAGAGGCAGAGACTGGCCTGCTGCATGTAGACTTGCTCTGAGTTGATGGGACTCTGGGGATTGACCTGCCACCGTGGGAGTAAAGTTGAGCATAAACCCTTTCACCCTAAGAATGTTCCATTGTCATTTTTAGGTCTCTTTGAACCTATAGTGAACTTGCCTGAGGCTGAAACCCATTGGCAAGACAGATAAACACATCTTGTTAAAAATCTGAAAACTTCCAAATTCTGAAATGCATCTGGCCCTGGGGCTTAGGGTAATGGGTTATGGACCTGTGTGAGTATGCACTTAAGTGCCTGTTCTCCTCCTTAGACTGTAAACTCCTGGAGACCTGGGCTTATGTCTTATTCATGTGCTCCTGAGCACATAATAGGTTCCCACCAGGCACATAATAACCTCAAGCCCCAGTACTTGGCACATAATAATAGGTATTTAGTAAATGTTTGGTCAACGAATGAACTGTGTGAGAACACATCAGTCAGGTGAGTGGAAACAGATTTGCGAGCAGCAGCTTATTAATTCCCTGGAAAACAGTTCACCAGAGGCTGAATTGTTGTTTTACTTTAGGGCGTTTAAAAATGGTCAGTATATTGAGAAATTTGATAGCAAAATAAAAAAAACTTACTGTCTATGCTACAGCAGCATCTTTAACTTGTTTTTCTCTTATCCATTCCCCCCATGCTGCTCTAGGTTTTTTGCTAATTTCTTGAGAAAGTAAGCCACATAGGAATATCTGTATATGGAATGCTTTAGGTGGGTAGGCTAGTATGTTTTTAAATTCTTTGATAAGAATGATCATTAAAGCTTTATCTCCAAATCTGTTCTTTATGGATTTAGGGTTGATTTATATGTTTGTTTATAATTTTACAAAGTATAGGAATTGTAACTCAGGATTGCAAAGAAAAAAGTATAACAGTAGAGAATATAATTATAACAACTGAAATTTTCTGGTGAATGGTTTTTAGTAAGCAAAAGTAGTATAAATTTTAAAAGTAAAATTTAAAATATTCTTTCATGCCTTATGAGTTTTCATGATCAGTATGAAAATTACTAGAAGCTAAGAAATACTTGTATTTCCTTTTTTCATATGGATTAAAATAGCTATTCACTAACACAGCAGTATAATTGTACAGGCTACATAATGCCTTGCTTCAATACAAATTCTGTGGACATTTTAAGAAGTGGAGGGAGAAGACTGAATTATGCAGCTGTACTTTTTTTCCATTTTATTTAGTAAGTTGGCTTGGATACAATGGCTCCTTGGTATCTTGATATTTGTAACTGGTACAGCTGAACTTTTAAAAGATAACTGATACGGTACTTTCTGCTCAACTTACAATCCTTGCACTATATGATAGAGTTATTTAAAATGTGTTAAATCAATCAAATATTCATGTTCAAAAAGAACTTAGTCAAGAAGTTAGAGTAATTGAAAGAGCACTGTGTTTATATCAACTAATATCTGTTACATTCTTAGTTTAAAATTATGTTAGGCAGCAGTTTCAGTATTACTTCAGAGTAATAGTAATTAAACAGCTCCAGTTTGATCTTGAGTAAAAATCACCATTGGTGAAATTCCCTGACATTACTCTATCCTTCTGATGACTTTTTTTTTTTGTAAAGGAAGATGGCTCATAAGTATCTTATATATGTCTTTATCTTTCCTTCTCTTTGGAAGGAAGTATCTTAACTAGCTGGCCGAATAAAGATCCTGGGAAACTTTGTATTTAAGGAATGAATGGGTTGGGGGAAGAGCTCACAAAAATAGAAGGAATAGTCACTGAAGTACAAGGAGGATCTAGGAAGTGTGGGGTCATAAATGCCATAGGAGTGAAGTTGGAGTAAGGAGAGAATTTGTCGTCAGTTAGATGGAAGAGAGGTCTCAAGAGTTGCCCTTTGGAAAGAGTCGGTGTGGCAGAGTGGTTGAGAGCTGGGGTTCCAGTCACACATGCTTGATTTTGCAACTCAGCCTCTAATCTGAGGCAAGTTATCTAAGCCTCAGTTTTGTGTTGTTTTTAGTCTTTATTTCATCCCATTCCATTTATTTTATGGTTCCCAGTGGATTTTAGATGTGTTAAACTGAAGCATGTTTAAAATTTTAAGATTTTTTTTTCTTTTGTTTGTTTTGAACAAAAATTGATTTGGTTTGGTTAGGGACCAACCAGAAGAAGTTAGGAGGCCTTTACTACCAGAGGTGGGGCAAGATTGTTAAAGAGAAGAGGAGGTAAAGCAAAGCAATTACTCAGCTAGAGCTTACCTGGTTGCCTTATTTGGAAAGCCTAGTTGGCTATGATTGGTTGTCCTTAACCTTGAGGCATTTGCAGGCCGAGGTTTTGGTCTGCTTGCATAGGCTGCTCAGGTATTAGCACCACCTCAGCCTAATGACTTTCTTTCTTAATTTATTTAATAGGTGCAAGAGTTAGATTAGTTACAAATACATTCATTTTGGATCCATGTATAACTCACTTTTATATATTTATATTCTCAGGAATCCAACATTGTCAGATGATTAACAAAGTCTGTATAATCAAAATATTCTCTCTCCTTAAGTTTTAACCTTTAAAACTAGTAAGTTTTCTTAAAAGAGTAATCCTCTTTTAAGCAGCATATGTGAAAAGAGGGGAAGGCAGCTTTGACACTTCTTTCCAGACATTCAAAGAAAGTTTATGGTTGTCTGTGTAGGGGAGGAAAAATAATTTTCTCCCTGCTCTTCTGATGACTTGGGACCTCCTGTAATAAAAGATGAGTAAGAAAAAAAACAGATTTATTCACATGTATACATGAGAGATACCCAGGGAAAAATGAGTAACTCCCTGAGCTAGCTCAAGCCACCAGCTGAAATACCATCTTAAGCTAAAGAAGAAAGAAAGATAAGGTGGTGGAGGGTGGGAGGGGGAAGACATCACAGGAGGTTGCTGGGAAAAGCAAGGGTCAACAAGGGTAAGGTTTGTTATAGATTTTAGGGGCATTCTCCGTTGATAAAGATTTTCTTGGGATTTAGATTCACCCTTCCCTTCCTGGTACAGAGAGGAAGACATTTTACAAAAGGGAGTTTATTTTATAACTGTACATTTCCATTTCAAAGGGGTAATTTCTACTCTTGTTTTCAGATTTTCTCCTGTGTCTGTTGTTTCTCAAAATAATCCTTATGCCAGAGAGTCATATTTGGGGTGCCATATTCTGCTACCTTTCATTTGGCACAAACATTGCAAGAATTTGAATTTGCTACCTAAGCCTTTCTCAGCCAGCCCCTTGCCTTGTAACTACCCCTTCCTTTTCCATCAGGCCTGCTTGTAAGACTTAGCTGAGGTCAGCTGGACATGAATAAGGCTTGAAAATACAGAATTCTGTGTGAGGAGATGGGGTCGTGTAGGGGCACCTCTCTTTGAAAGTTTGTAATGAAGAGTAGAAAAGGGCTGTAAGTGATACACAAATTCCTTGATTCCACATTTCATGTTTATTTATTTATTTTTATTTAAGGGAGAAACTTGGACATGTTTAACCCCTGATGGAAAGAATCCATTTGAAAGTTAAAGATCCCCCCCCCACCCCAGGTTGTTGTCTGTTGGATGAAAGAGAGGAATTACAACTTTATGATAGACAGTTAAGCTGATAACACCTGAATGCATTGACCAATCTTTGCTTAACTAATGGAGGAATAAAAAAAGCCTCAAGTTCCCTCTGACCAAATACGAAGTCCACAGTGTCACCTGGAAATTCTTGCTGAGCGTATTGAACATGAATATCATCTAGGCTATAGATCTAATGTCCTTCCAGTTTATTGGCTGTGTAGAGGATACAGAAACAAGTTAAACAGTACTGTGCAGAAGTAAACAGAATGTGGGACAGTCTATAGGACAAGTGGCTTAGTCTCTCCAGTAAGTCACTATCATAGGGAAAAAGGAGAGCAGGAGGTGGATACGTGTAGACGAAGAGACTTAATAGATACAACCTAATGTATTATGTAGCTCTTTTTTTTTTTTTTTTTTTTTTTTTAATCAGATGTAAAAAGACATTGATGGAATAATTGGGGAAATTTGAAAATATACTGGGTATTTGCTCCTCAGTACTGTTAATTTTGGTAGGTTTGTTAATGGTATTATGGTTTCGTAGGAAAATATCCTGATATTTTTGGAGATGTATATGCAGTATTTAGGAGTAAAATGTGTTGATGTCTGTAATTGGTTTTGAAATACTTCAGCAAAAGCAAAAAAATGAAGCAAATACAGCAACAATATTAAAAATTTATAAACCTACATGGTGGGTTTAATGGGTGTCCATTATACTCATTTATGTTTTTTTCTATGTTTGAAGTATTTCTTAATAAACAGACTAAAACAATGGAGAGGAAAAAAGTGAGAGGTTGAGTTAATACTAGAAGAAAAGGGATACTCAGACATACAAGGTTATTGAAAAGGTGGGGATAGATAGGATTCAAATCACAGGTGGAGAAATTGGCCCAAATGATGGAAAAGTCAGCCTGTCTATTACAGTAGAAGGGAAAGAGGAGAATATGATGAGTCAGTTATGTTTGTACAGTTTGTAAATCTATAAGTGGGAAATCGAAAGAGTTCCTGTCTATTGGCTTCTCCTTTCTCTGTGACATAGAAGACAACATTATCTGCTTCAAGAGGGGTTGTGGAAAGGTTGAAAGCTTGAAGAGAATTCAGAGGAATTGAAATAGTTGATAGTAGGAGTGGAAGTGATGAGTAAAAAGCTGCATAGTGTTGCCAGGTAGTTTTGAGGGCCCTGTTGAGATTTGTGATAGGAATTTGTAGTTAAACTAATATGGCTTGTTGTTTGACTTTTTCTGTGTTTAGTTGCTTGAGTGTTGTCTGAAAGAAAGTAGGTAGATGGTGGTTTTGTTTGTGTGAGGGTGACAAAATAGAGTGGTTGGGGAAACAAGGAGCTGGCACAATTGGTGATGAGGTGCTGGACCTGGAATCTGACCTCTAGAAGAAGGGAAGTGCAGTGTGCAACTAGAAGATCTGATGCATAGTTCAGTGATTGTCATCAACCACACTGTTATAAACACCAAAGTTACTAAGAGACTTGATCTAAATGTTCTCCTCCGAAAAAAGATTTTAATTGTATCATGTGATAGGTGTTCACTAACTTTTCAGTGGTAATCATACTGTAATATATAAATGTCTCAAATCAACACATTTACAACTTAAACTTTCATAATAGTGTACAAAGTATTATATGTCAGTTGTATCTCAATTTTAAAAAGGCAGGAATTGCCACAAATTTACTATATCCCACATTGGACTCCTTAGCTCTCTTATGAACCTCTCCTCATCGAGAATACAAAGGGTCTGGGATTTTTACCTTTACTGTTTCAAGAATGCTGACAGAAAACATGAGACTCCTTGGTCAGAGATGGAGGACTTTATTGTCCCAGCGCAGCGAGTAGGATGGCCTGATGTTGGTTTGTGTGGATTCCCCAGACTCCTCAGACACCGTAGGGGTGACACAGGTTGGCCTAGATGAATGTCACACACACACACACATAGGTCTGTGTCACAGCTGAGGCACAGAGCGTGGGGCATTTACCACCTTCATAGTGAGTGGAAGCATTCACAACTCAACAAGAGAGACTTATACCTGTCCTGCTTACCCAGGACTTTTTGGGACCCAGAAAATGAAGAGGCATCAAAACTGATCAGTTTTTAGGGTTTTTGGGCCAGGGACATCTCAGGTAAGGGCCAGCACAGGCAACTAAAGAACCTGTATGCTGCTTATCTTCAGGGAGGCAGAATGATATTCCAGTTTGGCTATGATCTGACCAGTCTGGCACTTTCTGAGGAACATAATAAATTGTTAAACAGTAGAACTTTATGAAGAAATGGTTAAGACTTAGGGAGAAAAATTACCAAATTTTTTGCTGAAAATTTAGATAAATAGAGAAATATATCCCAATAGTAAGTTGGAAATGGAATATTGCAATGTAACTTTTTAAAACTACATTATGCCATTTGATTTCATTCCAATCAATCCCAATAAGTGTACTTTTTAATTTGACAAAATAGAGTCGACGCTGATAGAATAAACAAATATTTTTGCTACAGTTTAAGTCAATGAAGGATGAACTCCAGAAACTCTTACGGGACTCATATTTTCTTATGAGAATTTGGAGTTGGAATATGGCAATTTGGAATTTGGACTTGTGGGAATTAGTCATGTTGGCTCTAATCTTGACCAAGGAGACATAAACTGGATCATGTGCTTGGGAAGTAGAGGAAGTTATTCTGAACAAACAGGAAAAGCAAAAATATGAAGAGGAAAACAGGACAGGGAGAGAAAGAATACTACCAGTTTTCAGCCTCTAGTCTCTTCCTGAGGTGGTAATTTCCTGCCCTTTGATTCTGTGATTCATCCTAAATCCTTAGAACAAATTTTCCTTTGTTTCTTAAGCTTAAGGTTAGTTTTATTTATTGGAGAAGAAAGTCTCCTTGGTCCTAGGGACCAAGAATATCCCTAGGATATAGCAAAGAATAAAACAAACCAAGTCCCTACTTTAAGGATCTTACTACATTCTACCAGGAGGAAACACAACAAAGCAAGTACATGCTAGATGGTGTTGAGTCTTTTATCAACTTTATAAGAGACAGGGTAAGGGGCCTAGGCGGGTGTCATGCGCTGTCAGGGAAGTTCCCTCTGAGGGAGTAGCATCTGAGCAGAAGTAAGGGAGCGCACTTCGGGTAAGGCCATTCCAGGCAGAGGAAAGAAGCAAGGGCAAAAGGCACGGAGGCTGGAGCCTACCTGATGTGTTTGGTGGACATCAAGGAAGCTTCTGAGTAGCTGGAGCAGAGTGAGAAAAGAGTGATAGATGAGGAAGTCAGAGGGGTGTGTGTGTGTAAGAGATTGTGTGGGGCTCTGTAGGTCAAGATAGGCTTTCCACAAGTAGTGACTCTATAGCATCTGACTACACTGATAGACAGTGACTGCAAGAGTGGGAGTGAGGACTTGATAATATGGGTGAATGCTGAAAACCCAATGTTCATGTGAAATGTTTGTAAGATTGTATATCAGTGATACTTTAATTAAAAAAAAAAGAATTAGGCTTTCCCCTGAACGGAGTGGGAAACCATGGTAGGATTTAAAGCAGAAGAGGGACTTGTGTTTTAAAAAGTCCTGTGTTTAGAATAGATTGGAGAGTGGTCAATGGGAGTAGAAAGACCAGGTGTTTTGGACCAAAGTAGTCAAACTGGAGGTACTCAGAGTTCGTCAAATCCTGAAAAAAATTTTTTTGATGGACTATCTGACATACTTTTCTGATGGATTAGCTGGAGTGTATGAAACAGAAGATGGCTCCCAGGTTTTTGGCTTAAACAATTGGAAGGATGGAATTTTCATTAATAGGTGGGGGAGACCTGGAAGTGGTGGATCAGTTTTTAAAATTTTTAATTTTGGCATCATTAATTTACAATTACATGTGCAACATTATGGTTACTAGACTCCCCACATCATCAAGTCCCCACCACGTACTCCATTACAGTCACTATCCATCAGCATACTGA
The DNA here is from genome assembly GCA_032199065.1 of Smutsia gigantea. Classification (NCBI taxonomy): domain Eukaryota; kingdom Metazoa; phylum Chordata; class Mammalia; order Pholidota; family Manidae; genus Smutsia; species Smutsia gigantea. The sequence continues at coordinate 29,311 of JAVSCE010012773.1, read as the reverse complement.
GATGCTATAGAATCACTACTTGTCTTCTCTGAGGTTTACAGCCCTCCCCGTGCCCCCCTACATTACATCTGCTAATCGTAATGCCCCCTTTTCCCCCCCTTATCCCTCCCTTCCCACCCATCCTCTCCAGTCTCTTTCCCTTTGATAACTGTTAGTCCATTCTTGGGTTCTGTAAGTCTGCTGCTGTTTGTTCCTTCAGTTTTTGCTTTGTTCTTATACTCCACAGATGAGTGAAATCATTTGATACTTGTCTTTCTCCACCTGGCTTATTTCACTGGGCATAATACCCTCTAGCTCCATCCATGTTGTTGCAAATGGCAGGATTTGTTTTCTTCTTATGGCTAAATAATATTCCATTGTGTTTATGTACCACATCTTTATCCATTCATCTACTGATGGACACTTAGGTTTCTTCCATTTCTTGGCTATTGTAAATAGTGCTGCAATAAACATAGGGGTGCATATGTCTTTTTCAAACTGGGCTCCTGCATTCTTAGGGTAAATTTCTAGGAGTAGAATTCCTGGGTCAAATGGTATTTCTATTTTGAGTTTTTTGAGGAACCTCCATACTGCTTTCCACAATGGTTGAACTAATTTGCATTCCCACCAGCAGTGTAGGAGGGTTCCCCTTTCTCCACATCCTTGCCAACATTTGTTGTTGTTTGTGTTTTGGATGTTGGCCATCCTTACTGGTATAAGGTAGTATCTCATTGTGGTTTTAATTTGCATTTCTCTGATGATTAGCGATGTGGAGCATCTTTTCATGTGTCTGTTGACCATCTGAATTTCTTCTTTGGAGAAGTGTCTATTCATGTCCTCTGCCCATTTTTTAATTGGCTTATTTACTTTTTGTTTGTTGAGGTGCGTGAGCTCTTTATAGATTTTAGATGTCAACCCCTTATTGGATATGTCATTTATGAATATATTCTCCCATACTGTAGAATGTCTTTTTGTTCTACTGATGGTGTCCTTTGCTGTACAGAAGCTTTTCAACTTGATATATTCACTTTTTCATTTTTGCTTTTGTTTCCCTTGCCCGGGGTGGTATGTTCATGAAGAAGTTGTTCGTGTTTATATCCAAGAGATTTTTGCCTATGTTTTTTTCTAAGAGTTTTATGGTTTCATGACTTACATTCAGGTCTTTGATCCATTTTGAATTTACTTTTGTGTATGGCGTTAGACAATGATCCAGTTTCATCCTCTTACATGTAGCTGTCCAGTTTTGCCAACACCAGCTGTTGAAGAGGCTATCATTTCCCTCATTGTATATCCATGGCTCCTTTATTGTATATTAATTGACCGTATATGTTTGGGTTAATCTCTGGATTTTCTATTCTGTTCCACTGGTCTGTGGGTCTGTTCTGTTCTGTGCCAATACCAAATTGTCTTGATTACTGTGGCTTTGTAGTACAGCTTGAAGTCAGGGAGCATAATACCCCCTGTGTTATTCTTCCTTCTCATGATTGCTTTGGCTATTCGAGGTCTTTTGTGATTCCATATAAATTTTAGGACTATTTGTTCCCGTTCATTGAAGAATGCTGTTGGTATTTTGATAGGGATTGCATTGAATCTGTAGATTGCTTTAGGTAGTGTAGCCATTTTGACAATATTTATTCTTCCTAGCCAAGAGCATGGGATGAATTTCCATTTGTTAGTGTCCTCTTTAATTTCTCTTAGGAGTGTCTTGTAGTTTTCAGGGTATAGGTCTTTCACTTCCTTTGTTAGGTTTATTCCTAGGTATTTTATTCTTTTTGATGCAATTGTGAATGGAATTGTTTTTCTAATTTCTCTTTCTGTTAGCTCATCATTAGTGTGTAGGAAAGCAACAGATTTCTGTGTATTAATTTTGTATCCTGCAAGTTTGCTGTATTCAGATATTAGTTCTAGTAGTTTTGGAGTGGAGTCTTTAGGGTTTTTTATGTACAATATCATGTCATCTGCAAATATTGACAATTTGACTTCTTTACCAATCTGGATGCCTTGTATTACTTTGTTTTGTCTGATTGCCGTGGCTAGGACTCCAATACTATGTTGAATAACAGTGGGGAGAGTGGGCATCCTTGTCTCTTCCCCGATCTTAGAGGAAAAGCTTTCAGCCTTTCGCTGTTAAGTATGATGATGTTCGCTGAGGGTTTGTCATATATGGCCTTTATTATGTTGAGGTACTTTGCCTCTATACCCATTTTGTTAAGAGTTTTTATTATGAATGGATGTTGAATTTTGTCAAATGCTTTTTCAGCATCTATGGAGATGATGATGTGGTTTTTGTCCTTCTTTTTGTTGACATGGTGGTTGATACTGATGCATTTTCGAATGTTGTACCATCCTTACATCACTGAGATGAGTCCCACTTGGTCATGGCGTATGATCCTCTTGATGTATTTTTGCATTTGGTTTGCTAATATTTTGTTGAGTATTTTTGCATCTATGTTATTCAGGGATATTGGTCTGTAATTTTCTTTTTTGGTGCGATCTTCGTCTGGTTTTGGTATTAGAGTGATGCTGGATAGAATGAGTTTGGAAGTATTCCCTCCTCTTCTATTTTTTGGAAAACTTTAAGGAGAAACGGAAAATGGGTATTATTTCTTCTGTGTATGTCTGATAAAATTCAGTGGTGAATCCTTCTGGCCCAGGGGTTTTGTTCTTGGGTAGTTTTTTGATTACTGATTCAAGTTTGTTGCTGGTAATTGGTCTTTTAAGATTTTCTGTTTCTTCCTTGGTCAGTCTTGGAAGGTTGTATTTTTCTAAGAAGTCCATTTCTTCTAGGTTTTCCAGCTTGTTAGCATATAGATTTTCTTAGTATTCTCTAACAATTCTTTGTATTTCTGTGGGATCTGTCATGATTTTTCCTTTCTCATTTTTTGATTCTGTTTATGTGTGTAGATTCTCTTTTTCTCTTAATAAGTCTGGCTAGGGGTTTATCTATTTTGTTTATTTTTTCAAAGATCCAGATCTTGGTTTCATTGATTTCTTTCTATTGTTTTATTCTTCTCAATTTTATTTATTTCTTCTCTGATTTTTATTATGTCTCTCCTTCTGGTGACTTTGGGCCTCATTTGTTCTTCTTTTTCCAATTTCAATAATTGTGACTTTGGACTATTCATTTGGGATTGTTCTTCCTTCTTTAAATAGGCCTGGATTGCAATATACTTTCCTCTTAGAACTGCCTTTGCTGCATCCCACACAGTTTGGGGCTTTGTGTTGTTGTTGTCATTTGTCTTCATATATTGCTTGATCTCTGTTTTAATTTGGTCATTGATCCATTGATTATTTAGGGGCATGTTGTTAATCCTCCATGTGTTTGTGAGTCTTTTTGTTTTCTTTGCACAATTTATTTCTAGTTTTATACCTTTGTGGTCTGAGAGGTTGGTTGGTAGAATTTCAATATTTTTTAAATTTACTGAGGTTCTTTTTGTGGCCTTGTATGTGGTCTATTCTGGAAAATGTTCCATGTGCACTTGGGAAGAATGTGTATTGTTGCTTTTGGGTGTAGAGTTCTGTAGATGTCTGTTAGGTCCATCTGTTCTAGTGTGTTGTTCAGTGCCTCTGTGTCTTTACTTATTTTCTGTCTGGTTGATCTGTCCTTTGGAGTTAGTGGTGTTTTGAAGTCTCCTGAAATGAATACATTGCTTTCTATTTCCTCCTTTAATTCTGTTAGCGTTTGTTTCACATATGTCGGCGCTCCTGTGTTGGGTGATATATATTTATAATGGTTATATCCTCTAGTTGGATTGACCCCTTTATCATTATGTAATGTCCTTCTTTATCTTTGCTACTTTTTTTGTTTTGAAGTCTATTTTATCTGATAGAAGTACTGCGACACGTGCTTTTTTTCTCCCTGTTGTTTGCGTGAAATATCTTTTTCCATCCCTTTACCTTCAGTCTGTGTATATCTTTGGGTTTGAGGTGAGTCTCTTGTAAGCAGCATATAGATGGGTCTTGCTTTTTTTATCCATTCTATTACTCTGTGTCTTTTGATTGGCACATTCATTCCATTTACATTTAGGGTGATTATCGATAGATACGTACTTATTGCCATTGCAGGCTTTAGGTTCGTGGTTACGAAAGGTTCAAGGGTAGCTTCTTTAGTATCTAACAGTCTAACTTAATTCTCTTATTAAGCTATTATAAACACAGTCTGATGATTCTTTATTTCTCTCCCTTCTTATTGTTCCTCCTCCATTCTTTATATGTTAGGTGTTTTATTCTGTACTCTTTTGTGTGTCCTTTGACTGCTTTTGTGGATAGTTGATTTAATTTTTTCCCTTAGCTGGTATTTGGATGGTCTCCTTTCTTTGCTGTGATTTTGTTTTCTCTGGTGATGTCTATTTAGCCTTGGGAGTGTTTTCATCTAGAGCAGTCCCTTTAAAATATCCTGTAGAGGTGGTTTGTGGGAGGCAAATTCCCTCAACTTTCACTTGTCTCAAATTGTTTAATACCTCCCTCAAATATAAATGATAATCATGCTGGATACAGTATTCTTGGTTCAAAGCCCTTCTGTTCCATTGTGTTAAATATATCATGCCATTCTCTTCTGGCCTGTACGTTTTCTGTTGAGAAGTCTGATGATAGCCTGTTGGGTTTTCCTTTGTAGGTGATCTTTTTTTTCTCTCTGGCTGCCTTTAATACTCTGTCTTTGTCTTTGATCTTTGCCATTTTAATTATTATATGACTTGGTGTTGTCCTCCTTGGGTCCCTTGTGTTGGGATATCTGTGGGCTTCCATGGTCTGAGAAACTATTTCCTTCCCTAGGTTGGGGAAGTTTTCAGCAATTATGTCTTCAAAGGCATTTTCTATCCCTTTTTCTCTCTCTTCTTCTTCTTCTGGTACTCCTATAATGTGAATATTGTTCCATTTGAATTGGTCACACAGTTCTCTTAATATTCTTTCACTCCTAGAGATCCTTTTATCTCTCTCTGCCTCAGCTTCTCTGTACTCCTGTTCTCTGATTTCTATTCCATTAACAGTTTCTTGCACCTCGTCCAGTCTGCTCTTAAGCCCGTCAATCGATTGTTTCATTTCTGTAATGTCCCTCCTGACTTCATCCCTTAGCTTTTGCATATTTCTCTGTAGATCCATCAACATGGTTATGACTTTTATTCTGAATTCTTTTTCAGGAAGATTGTTTAAATCTATCCCACCCGGCCCTCTCTCTGGGGTTGTCTGGGTGATCTTTAACTGGACCATATTCTTCTGTCTTTTCATGGCAATGGAAGTGGTCACAGGCAGGTGGCGTGTGTGTCAGCTGGGAGAACAAAGTCCCTTCCTGCTTGTTGTTTTCCTTACTGTTCTCTGCAGAGTGTGCTGATTATCCATTCACCAGGAGGCAGTCTGTGGGATAATCACCTGAGCTGCCGTGGGCAGGGCTGCCCTTAGGCTAGCATAGAGCACTGTGGGTGGCAGCCACACCAGGTGCAGTCTACTGCAAGGATGGGCCTTTCACACCTTCAGGACCTTGCTCTGGCTTCAGCAGCCTTTGCTCATTACTGGCACACTGGGAGGCAGTCTCTGGGATAATCCCCTGAGCTGCAGTGGGCAGGGCTGCCCTCAGGCTAGCCTAGAGCACTGCGGGTGGGTTCTACTGCCAGGACAGCCCCTTTGCACCTTCAGTACCTTGGCCCAGTTTCCACTGTCCTTCCTGGTTAGCTGCGCTCTGGGAGGAGACTGTGTGTGGTTGCCGTGGGTGGGGTTGCTCTCTTGCTGCTCTGCAGCTGTGGCAGTTCAGCCGGCACTGGCAGGAGGAAACGAATGGCAGGCTGCTTATTGCCATGAGGTGCATCGGGGCTGCTTTACTTGGCATGGGGTTAGGAGGCCCGAAATTCCTCAAGATTCCCAGCCTGCTGGGCTGAGTATGCTGGGATGATTTTGTCCAGCTGTTGGACCCTTGTCCCTTTAAGACTTTTAAAAAGTGCCCACTTTTCTTTTGTCCCAGGTGAGCCGGCTGTGGGGACCCGCTCCCAGTCTCCATCTCGGGTTTTACTTTTCCGTTTTTCTAATATCCATTACACCATGCAATGTGTGTCTGTGCTCCCGGTGCAGATTACTAGGGCTGGTTATTTAGCAGTCCTGTGCTTCCACTCCCTCCCCACTCTGATTCTTTTCCTCCCGCTGGTGAGCTGGGGTGGGGGGAGTGCTCGGGTCCCACCGGATCACGGCTTCGTATCTTACCTTTTTCGTGAGGTGTTGAGTTCTTGCAGATGTAGATGTAGCCTGGCTGTTGTACTGTGTCTTCTGGTCTCCCTTTTAGGAGTAGTTGTATTTGTTGTATTTTCAAGAATCTATATGGTTTTGGGAGGACATTTCTGCCACCCTGCTCACACTGCCATCTTCCTGAATCTCGTATCGGTGGTTCAGTTTTGAAGTGCTGTTGACCCTTGAACAAGGCAGGGGTTGTGGGCCCAACAACCCCAGGCTGTCAAATCCACATGTAACTTTTGACTCCCCCAAAACCTAACTACTGATAGCCTACTGTTGACCCAAAGCCTTATTGATGACATAAACAGTTCACTAACTCATATTTTGTATGCTAGATGTGTCATATAATGTATTCTTACAATAAAGTAAGCTTAAGAAAAAAATATTTTTTCAAATTGTCACAGATCTCAAACTTTTCCAATGTATTTGAAAAAAATGTCTGTGTAAGTGCAGCTCAAACCTGCATTGTTCAAAGGTCAACTGTATTAAGTTTTGGGGGCCCGTTAGACATCTAAGTGGGAGTGTCATGGTAGCCTCTGAACTATTGTGAACTGTTTCTCACTTCACTCTATTCTAGTACCAATTTAGTCTTGAATACTGCAACTAAAGATTTCTCTTCCATCCTCCTATCACATTCCTCCATAAAACCCATTAGTAAATAATATAGATCTGTATTACTAAACAACTTTAAGTTCCAGTAACAGTCTACTATCTCATTTGAGTTATATCAGTATTTTTAAAGTAGATTAATATGTAACTAGAGAACTGAATTTCTCCCTCTTTTTTTAACAGTTGCTTTCCCTTGTTAATTTCTTTGGTAAACAAAATTGAAAGATGAGTGAACTGGAACAGTTGAGGCAGGAAGCTGAACAACTGAGGAATCAGATCCAGGTAAGACAAAATATTTCATTTTTGAAATTTTAACACTTTTTTTTAATACCAGCAATGAACAAAATGTGTTCATTAGTTTATAAGTCTGCATATGTCAAATAATTTATAAGGCTAGAAATGGTAAGTTTGGTTTTATCATGCCTCTAAAGAACTCACCAGAAGTCATTCTTATTAAATAACCTATGCGAATTAATGGCCTTTGTGTTTCTGAGAAGTTAATATTATATATGCAATCCCTGCCGAAAGAGAAATAATCCTCTTCTTATTCACACATCTGGAACTGTACTTTGATTTTTGGTGTGATAAGGCAGATATCACATCATATACTAGAAAATATTAATCTGTGTAATATTACCTTGCAGAAAAACATTAAAAATTATTAGTGACATAATTAAGATATGTCTATCCTTTATTATTCTTGGAAATAAAGCCAGTAAAGTGCATAAGAAGCAAAACGCAAACTTCTTCTTCAACAAAATTAAGAGAGATTTAGAACTTCAAACATTAACAGGATGGGGGAGAGTTGTTAAATGTAGTGATGCACCAGGGTGTGGGAAGGCTCTGAGAGAGGTTTGTGCAGGTGTAAATACCAAGCAAAGTAGGTGGCACTCCCTCAGGAACAGTAATCCAGTAATCCTTTCTTTGGAAAAATGGAAACCTGTTTCCCTAGACTGAGGAATATCAAGCAAGGCGAAGATAAGAAAGAAAGAATGGAAGGATATAGGCAAGCCATCTTTTAGGAAGCCTCATGGTGAGCTGGGTGGAGGAAGGAGACCGAGCTGTGTATATAGCCTGGTGCTGCCTACTTTTTTGGCAGGGAATTGTAAGGACCTAAGGAACTTAAAATATAAATGAAGAACTTCAGCACAAAGTGGAGAGAATTCCAAATGACTTGGACCACTGTTGTGGCCCTCCCTGGTATGAATTTTAACAGCTGTTTGTAACTCCGGAGAAAAATAAGTACCCAGCCAGGGGCAAATTACCTTTGAAGCCTGAAATTAGTCAAAGGGAGAAGTAAAGTGGGAGAAACCCATTTATTGCGTACAAGCAGGCCGTCTGCTTTTGCTTGTCCATGTCTCTTGCGACCCGGTTGAAAAAAGGGGTGTCACCAGACCTCACTGGCCCAGATATACCCTCACTCCCCCAGTCCTTGTAATCACCTATTGATACGGAGATGGATTACTTCTCTCCACCCCTTGGAAACACTGACTGATATGGAGATGCACTAGGGCCAAGAAAGAGATTCTGGAAATACTGCAATTTTACCCACAGTATTTCAGAAGAACTCCTCTAATTTTTTTTTATTAAGGTATCATTGATATACAATCTTATAAAGGTTTCACATGAGCAACACTGTGGCTACAGCATTCACCCATATTGTCAAGTCCCCTCTCCCTGACACCCCATTGCAGTCATTGTCCATCAGCATAGTAAGATGCTATAAGAACTCTAATTTAAAGGTGAAGAATATAAAAAAAGGAATAAGCATAGGACTTTTGCAAAAATATTACAAGAAAAGAGAGGAAAGGAGCAGGAAAAACAAAGGATGGGTGAAGGACACTCACCAGAAGAATGTTGATTCTGAGCAGTTTGAAATAAAAACCAGTCTTATTGCCAGGAATTCAAAGTTCATGATTTAGATGTGAATAAAAACTGAGTGGATACTTTAGGTATCTGAACAAAGCTATAACAGAAGGAAGGGATTGATTTTTCCTGGGATGATCAGAGAAGGCTTCAAGGGTTAATCTTTGAATTAGATGTTCCTGCTACCACCAGAACAGATTCTGCACCATCTCTACTTTGTGCTACTTGCTCCATGTGCTGAGCAAGACCAATTGATTGGCCAAGCACATTGTCACATGGCCACATGGTCATCTCATTAAAAGAAAATCTGTTCTCTGTACCTGTGAGCTTGGTTTTTGTTGTTGTTGTTTTAGATTCCATATGTGAGATCATATGGTATTTTTCTTTCTCTGTTAGACTTCACTTAGCATAATGCCCTCAAGGTCCATCCATGTCACAAGTGGCGAGATTTCATTTTTTTCTATGGATGAGTAATATTCCATTTAATGTGTGCAGATATAATGTATACACACACACATAATGTATACACATACATACATATCCATCTTTATACATCTTTTAGTGGACACTTAGGTTGTTTCTGTATCTTGACTGTTGTACATAATGATGCAGTGATGATGGGGGTGCATATATCTTTTTGAGTTAGTGTTTTCATTTTCTTCAGATAATACCCAAAGGTAGAATTACTGGATCATATGAATGTTGAGCTATATGAGTTCTTTATGCATTTTAGATATTAACCCTTTGTTGGATATATTGTTTGCAAACATATTCTCCCATTCAGTAAGTTACCTTTTCATTTTGTTAATGGTGTCTTTTGATGTGCAGAAGTTATTTAATTTTATGTAGTCCTACTTGTTTGTGCTTTGTTTCCATTGTCTGGGGAGAAATATCCAGAAAAAAAAAAAAAAAGTTCCAGAGTTTACTGCCTATGTTTAGGAGTTTTATGATTTCAGGCATTATATTTAAGTCTTTAATCCAATTTAAGTTTATTTTTGTGTATGGTTTAAGACTATATCCCATTGCTTTGTTTTGCACGTAGCTGTCCAGTTTTCTCAATACTATTTATTGAAGACACTGTCTTTTCCCCATTGTATATTCTTGCCTTCTTTGTCATATATTAATTGACCACATAAGCATGGGTTTATTTCTGGGCTTTCTTTTCGGTTCCATATTCTTGCCTCTTTTGTTATTTATTAATTGACCATATAAGCATAGGTTCATTTCTGGACTCTCAATTCTGTTCCATTGATTGATCTCTGTGTCTGTTTTTGTGCCAGCACCATACTGTTTTGATTACTGTACTTTGTAGTATAGTTTGAAATCAGGGAGCATGATACTTCCAGCTTTGTTCTTTCTCAAGTTTGCCTTGGCTATTCAGGGTCTTTTATGGTTCCATACAAATTTTAGGATTATCTGCACTAGTTCTGTGAAGAATGCCATTGGATTTTGATAGGGATTGTAATAAATGTATATTGCTTTGGGTAGTATGGCCATTTCAACAATATTAATTCTTATCCATATGCAGAGAATATCTTTCCATTTATTTGTGTCATTCTCAATTTCTTTTATCAGTATCTTATTCAGTTTGTATGTCTTTTGCCTCTTTAAACTTATTATGCTGATCTCATTTAATACTTGGAGCAACCCTGTGAGGTCGATGGTGTTACTTCATTTTTTAGTTGAGGAAACTGAGCCTCAGTGGGGTTAAATAACTTGCCAAGGTAACATAACTACTAAGTGGTAGATCCAGGATTCAGACCAGGTGTATTTTGATTCCAGAGCCTTTGCCCTTCCATCACTGTGGCACTGCTTCCATCTGTTTGCTGACATCCTGATCTGCAGCCAGTGTTGTAGCCATAAGCCTTGTCGCCATTCCCTGAACATGCTTGCTCTTTCCCACTTCATTGCTTTGTTTCAAATTGTTTCCTTGTCTGGAATTATACTACCTCTGCTCCAGTTCTGTTCCTGGGACTCCTATTCATCGAGTCCTAGTCCTCTAAAAAGCCTCACCAGAGTCTTCCATTTGGATTTACTGTCTTTCATTTATTGGATGGCAGTGCAGCATGGATTCCACCTTTTGATTATTTTGTGGCCATGGGTAAGTTTTTTAACCTTTTTGATGCTTAATATATTTGCTGTAAAGTGAGAATATCAATGCCCATGCTATAGGTTTGTGGAGGGGATGAAATAAAGTGACTTACCAAATACCAAAAAGCGGCAGTTCTTACCCATTCAGCACTTTGGCCTTGTGTCACAGGGCCAACCACAGTCTGCCTGGTACACATTTGCCTCTACTACTTTTACTTGGATGAGAAATTCTGAGTCTTAATCATATCTTGCTAGCACCCCGAACACAATGTTATGGATGCAGGGGCTCACCGATTCTTCTCCCACGATTTCAAGTAACCACATGTATGTTAAATACCTTGTACTTCTCACTTCAATTGTGTCATGCTATATTTAAAGATCTTCCCTTCCTTCTTTCCTTTCTTTCCCCCTCACTTCCAGAAATGTACTCTAACTATGTATTTACCTAACTATGGTATAAGCACATGGCAAAATAAAAATGTATGCTATTTGGCACAATATATGATCTATTTTAAATTCAAAAAAATCAGAAGTAGAGAAAACAGATTTTACTTTTTAATTGTTACTTGTTTGATTTGGAGTGAGAAATATATCTCTTTTCTCTCATTCTGCATGGAGATGTTAATATCAGATCTTCTATTTCTTATGGTGGACAATATACAATTCAACCTTTAATTGGGAATACTTTTATATTCAGTTTTATAATGGGTAATAGTGTTTATAAGAGTAAGTTGTTTTCAGTGTGAATAGCATGTTTGCATAATGTAAATTTGCAAGTAACTGCTGCTAAGATATTTGCAGAATTCTTACATTCTAATATGATGTTTTGATTTTTATCATTTGAAGTATTCAACAATTTTCACTTGCAGTTTTTAAAACTATATTGTTAATATTAAAGTGAGCCCTTTGGGAGCGGGCATTTTGTTCAGTTTGTCCACTGCTTGTGTCCATGGTGCCTGGAGTAATACTGGATACATAATGTTGAACAGATTTTTTAAATTGAATAACTGAATTAAGAAATATGACTTAAAAAATGATAGTTCATTTTTATAAAGTTTAGGTTAACCCTTTTTTTAGAACTTAGTCTTCAATGCTACCAGTTCTGGAACATGGCTCAGGCCATCACTGTCATTTCTGGAAATTCTTTTCATTGTACAAAAGTGGGCCAAAGTATTCCCTGTCAAATGAGGTTTCTAAACCCACAATTTGACTAATAATGAGAATCAATTCATATGTTTGTGTAATTACTTATGTAGAGCTCTTCTAAGTGTATATCAATAGGTTGAAAGGGCAACCAAAAGGATAGTGTATTCCATCTAGTTTTTGCAGCAGAGGTGTAGGCATTTTTCCTTTGGCTAACTAGAACAGACTGTCTATTTGTGATGTTTACTCAACAAATATTGCATGCCTCTCTTTGCACAAGAGTATGCTCAGCACAGTGGGGAAAAACAAAGTTGAAGAGGATACTACTCTGACCTTTGAGGAGAAAAAAAATTGTTTCAACTCAAGTAGGAAGAGTTAATTATGATTCTGATTTTTCCCATGTATATGAATCCTATAAATTTATTATTAACAGATAAGCTTGCTTGAAAACATTTTGTTGCTTATTAAATATGTTCTTTGCTTTCCTTTCCTTTCTTTGTTTTGTTATATTGATTTTTGTTTCACAGTCTTCGATTATACCTTTTAGTTTGTGTAAAATTTAAGGTCTCTTTGAAAGGCCACCCTGTAATGCATAGGAATAAATACCTGCTTACATGTAGGGAATTTACTATTAATATAAAAATATAGATGTGACTCCATATAAACATTTGCCTATTACATAAAAAATTGTTTTCCTTAGATACCATGTCTTTTTCTCGTATTGGATCTAAAATATTTTATTTCTAATAGCATCTGTATACAGTATACTTGAAAAGCATTTTAAATTTCTGAAATGACCTGTGTTATGCTATAAATATCCTTCTTATCACCTCAACTTCTAGGTGCCTGAACAAACTGAAGGGAACTCAGAAACATTAATTTTTGCTGAAGCTTACTAGTATGTGGGCTTATTAAATCAACCTGGTTCATTTTTATGCAGGAGATGCAATTAAAAATCTTTTAATCATAAACCAAAAATATATTTGCACATGGAATAGAACAGAGTCCATAATTAAACACATATCTATGGCTGATTGAATTTCAGCAAGGATAATAAGACCATTCAATAGGGAAAGAATAGTTTTTCAGCATTGTTAGGGCAATTGGATACCCACCTGTTAAAGAATGTGGATTTTTTCCTACCTCACACCATATGTAAAAACTAACTCAAAATGGTACTTAATTCTAACAGCCAAAAGTATAAAATTATTAATCTTTGTGCCCTTGAATTAGACAACAGTTTAACGTGACACTTAAAGTGTAAGCAAGAAAAGGTAAAAATAGATCAATGGGACTTCATCAAAAATTAAAACTAGTATGTTAGAGGACACTATCAAGAAAAGGAAAAGAACGTGCAGAGTGGAGAAACTATTTGCAAGTCATACATCTGATATACTCCCAGTATCCAGAATATATAAAAAACAATAAAACAAATAACCCAATTTCAAAATGGGAAAGGGATTTGAATAGACATTTCTCCAAAGAAGATATACAAGTGGACAATAAACACATGTAAAGATGCTGCACATGAAAAAATACTCAACAACACTCATCATTAGAGAAATGCAAATCAAACCTGTAAGATGCCATTTAACATCTATGAAGCTGGCTGTAATAATTTTAAGAAGACCCCAGAGCATTGCTTTCAAGAGAGGCTTGAAGACAGCAGCATGAGAAGTGAGACAGAAACTTCTTCCTAAAACCACATACAATACAAAAATACAGCAAATAGACAAATCCTGAAAGAGCAACAGGAAAGAACACTGGGACAGACTGTCTACATCTGGGGAAAAGAGACTTCATAGAAAAGGGTAAAGTGGCAAAGCCACGATCCGGTGGGATCCAAGCCTTCCCACCACCCAGCTCAATATTGGGAGGAAGAGAAACTGAGCAGGGAGGGAGTGGAGGCCTAGGACTTCTGTACATCAGCCCAGGAGATCACTGGGAGCACAAACCTACATTACATGGTGCTCTGGAGATTAGCGGGGTTGGAAAGCTAAGAAAGGCAGCATACTTGGAGAGACTGAGATTCCAACCGCTTTTAGAAAACAGGGATCCACATCCTGTTGCTCTGGGACAATAGAAAGGTGGGCAGTCTGAGAGACTACCTAACAGCAAGAGGGCTGCTAAAGGGGCAAGGATTGTACAGAGATTGCTGCTAGAGAAAGGATAGGTGGACAAAATTGGGTGCACTTTGCGTAGCAGGTTGGGCACTTTCAGGAGCTTCAGGCACTCCATCCACCTGGCTGGCAACGTAGCTACAATGCTCCCCTGTGGCGATACGCAGCCTGTTGCGCCTTCCTCCCAGCTGGCATCTGCTGGAAAACTGGCTGCCCCTGCTATTGCACCAGGCCAGCCAGAGGGCAGCTCTGCCTACAACAAAGCATATAGGCTTATTCCCTGCACTCTTGGCCCACTGGCCCTGCCGTGGAGACAGGCACTGCAGCCAGAAAGCAGAAAAGAGATCTTTCCTCCCGACAGGCACCAGTGCCACTTGACTGCGATCCCTGCCATTGCTCCAGGGGCTGAGCAGCTCCAGAGAGTAGTTTCTGGGCACTAGAGGGTGCCACCTACACAAAGTTATTATTCCGTATTATTCATTACAAATATGAAACCTCAAAAGAATGTGGTACAAACCAAAATCTCAGAAACACCAGAAATAGGGCCAAATGAAACTGAAATCATCAATCTTCCTGATAAAGATTGCAAAATAAAATCATTAACATGCTCAAGGAGCCACAGAAAAATATTTAAGTTCTCAGGATTTCAAAAGAAAGAGATAGAAACTTTGAAAAATACCGTATCTGAAATGAAACATACAATGGAGGGATTTAAAAACAGGTTAGATGAGGTAGAGGAGACAGTAAATGAAATAGATATTATAGAATAGGAATACAAAGAAGCTGAGGCACAGAGAGAAAAGGATCTCTAGGAATGAAAGAATATTAAGAGAAATGGATGACAAATCCGAAGGGAACAAAATTTGCATTATAGGGGAACCAGAAGAAGAAGAAGAGAGAAAAAGGGACAGAAAGTATCTTTGAGGAAATAAAAGTGCTGAAAACTTCCCCAGTCTGGGGAAGGAAATAGTATCTCAGGCCATGGAAGTGCACAGATCTCCCAACACAAGGGACCCAAGGAAGACAACACCAAGACATATAATAATTAAAATGGCAAAGATCAAGGACAAGGTCAAAGTATTAAGAGCAGCCAAAGAAGAAAAGATTGCATACAAAGGAAAACCCATCAGGCTATCATCAGACTTCTCAGCAGAAACCTTACAGGCCAGAAGGGAGTGGCATGATATATTTAATGCAAAGAAACAGAAGGGCCTCGAACGAAGAATACTCTACCCGGCAAGATTATCATTTAAATTTGAAGGAGGGATTAAATAATTTCCAGATAAGCAAAAGTTGAGGGAATTTACCTCCCACAAACCATTTCTGCAGTGTATTTTGGAGGGACTGCTCTAGATGGAAGTGCTCTTAAGGCTAAATAGTTGTTAACAGAGAAAATAAGACCATAGTAAAGGAAGTAGACCAATTAGTTTCTAAGCAATTAAAATTAATTCAAATACCCCCAAAGTCAGTCAAGGGATACACAAAGAGTACAGCATATGATACCTAACATATAAAAAGTGGAGGAGGAAGAAAAAGAAGGAGAAAAAAAAAGAACCTCTAGATTGTGTTTGAAATAGCATACTAAGTGGGTTAAGTCAGACTGTTAGACAGTAAGGAAGGTACCCTTGAACCTTTGGTAACCACAAATCTAAAGCCTGCAATGGCAAAAGTACATATCTATGGATAACCACCCTAAATGTAAATGGACTGTATGCACCAATCAAAAGACATAGAGTTAACTGAATGGATAAAAAAAGAAGACCCATCTATATTCTGAAAACAGGAGACTCACTTCAAACCCGAAGACATACACAGACTAAAAGTGAAGGGATGGAAAAAGATATTTTATCCAAATAATAGGGAGAAAAAAGCAGGAATTGCAGTACTTGTATCAGACAAAATAGACTTCACAACGAAGAAAGTAATGACACAAAGAAGGACATAACATAATGATAAAGCAGTCAGTCCAACCAGAAGATATAACTATTATAAATATCTATGCACCCAATACAAGATCACCTACATATGTGAAACAAATACTAACAGAATTAAAGAGGGAAATAGAATGCAGTGCATTTATTTTAGAGACTTCAACACACCACTCACTCCAAAGGACAAATCAACCAGACAGAAAATAAGTAAGGAGACAGAGCACTGAATAACACATTAGAACTGATGGATGTAACACACATCTACAGAACACTCCACCCAAATTCAGCAGGATGCAAATTCTTCTCAAGTACACATGGAACATTTTCAAGAATAGATCATACACTAGGCACAAAAAGAGCTGCAGTAAATTCAGAAGGATTGAAATTGTACCAACCAGCTTCTCAGACCACAAAAGTATGAAACTAGAAGTAAATTATGCAAAGAAAACAAAAACCCACAAACACATGTAGGCTTAATAACATGCTCCTGAATAATCAGTGGATCAATGATGAAATAAAAACAGAGATCAAGCAATATATGAAGACAAATGAAAACAATAACACTGCAAAATCTGAGGTATGCAATAAAGGCCGTGCTAAGAGGGAAGTATATTGCAATGCAGGCTTACTTCAAGAAAGAAAAGAGCAGTCCCAAATGAACAATCTAAATTCATAATTAATGAAACTAGAGAAAGAAGAACAAATGAGGCCCAAAGTCAGTAGAAGGAGGGACATGATAAAGATCAGAGCATAAATAAATAAATTGAGAAGAATAAAACAATAGAAAGAATCAGTGACACCAAGAACTGGTTCTTTGAGAAAATAAACAAAATAGATAAAACCCTAGCCAGATTTACGGGGAAAAAGAGTGGACACATGTAAACAATCAGAAATGAGAAAGGAAAAATCACTACACACCACAGAAACACAAAGAATTATTAGAGAATACTATGAAAAATTACATGGTAACAAACTGGATAACCTAGAAGAAATGGACAGCTTTCTAGAAAAATACAACCTTCTAAGACTGACCCAGGAAGAAACAGAAAATCTGACAGACCAATTTCCAGTAATGAAATTGAATTGGTTATCAAAAAACTACCTAAGAAAAAAACCCCTCGACTGGATGGCTTCACCACTAAATTTTATCAAATATTTAGAGAAGACCTAATACCCATCCTCCTTAAAGTTTTCCAAAAAGTAGAAGAGGAAGGAATACTTCCAAACTCATTCTATGAGGCCACCAACAGTCTAATACCAAAACCAGGCAAAGACACCACAAAAAAATAAAATTACAGACTAATATCCTGATGATCATAGATGCAAAAATACTCAACACAATACTAGCAAACCAAATTCAAGAATACATCAAAAAGATCATCTATCATGATGAAGTAGGATTTATTCCAGGGATGCAAGGATGGTACAGTATTTGAAAATTCATCGACATCATACACCCTATCAACATAAAGGACAAAAATCACATGATCATTTCCACAGATGCTGAAAAAGCATTCAACAAAATAGGTATAGAGGGCAAGTACCTCAGCATAATAAAGGCCATATATGACAAATCCTCAACCAACATCATACTTAACAGTGAAAGGCTGAAAGCTTTTTCTCTAAGATCGGGAAAGAGACAAGGATGCCCACTCTCACCACTTTTATTCAACATAGTTCAGGAGGTTCTAGCCGTGGCAATCAGACAACACAAAGAAAGAAAAGGCATCCAGATTGGTAAGGAGGAAGTCGAACTGTCACTGTTTTCAGATATCATGATATGGTGCATAAAAAACCCTAAAGAATCTACACCAAAACTACTATAACTAATGTCTGAATTCAGCAAAGTTGCAGGATACAAAAGTAATATACAGAAATCTGTTGTATTCCTATATACTAATGATGAACTAGCAGAAAGAGAAATGAGGGGAACAGTTCCATTTAGAGTTGCATCAAAAAGAATAAAATAGCTAGGAATAAACCTAACCAAGGAGGTGAAAGACCTATACCCTGAAAACGACATGACACTCATGAGAGACACCAGTAAATGGAAATACATCCCATGCTCATGGATAGGAAGAATTTATATTACATTGTTATAATGGCCATCCTGCCTAAAGCAATCTACCGATTCAGTGCTATCTCTATCAATATACCAAAAGCATTCTTCAAAGAACTAGAACAAATTGTTCTAAAATTCATATGGAACCACGGAAGACCCCGGATGGCCAAAGCAATCCTGAGGAGTAAGACTAAAGCTGGGGAGGATTATGCTTCCCGACTTCAAGCTCTACTACAAAGCCACAGTAATCAAGATAAGTTGGTACTGGCACAAGAACAGACCCATAGATCAATGGAACAGAATAGAGAGCCCAGATATAAACCCACACATATATGGTCAATTAATATATGATAAGGTAGCCCTGGATATGCAATGGAGAAAAGACAGCCTCTTCAACAGCTGGTGCTGTCAGAACTGGACAGCTACATGTAAGAAAATGAAACAGGATTATTGTCTAACAGTACACAAAAGTAAACTCGAAATGGGTCAAAGACTTGAATGTAAGTCATGAAACCATAAAACTCTTAGAAGAAAACATAGGCAAAAATCTCTTGAATATAAACATGAGCAACTTTTTCCTGAATGCATATCCTCAGGCAAAGGAAACAAAAACAAAATGAACAAATAGTACTACATCAAACTAAAAAGCTTCTGTGCAGCCAAGGACACCATCAGTAAAACAAAAAGGCATCTTCTGGTATGGGAGAATATATTCATAAATAACATGTCCAATAAGGGGTTAACATCCAAAGTATATAAAGAACTCATATGCCTCAACAACCAAAAAGCAAATATCCCTATTAAAAAAATGGGCGGAGGATATAAACAGATAATTCTCCAAAGAAGAAATTCAGATGGCCAACAGGCACATGAAAAGATGCTCCATATCGCTAATTATCCGGGAAATGCAAATTAAAACTACAGTGAGATATCTTGTCACACCAGTTAGGATGGCCAGCATCAAAAAGAACAACAAGTGCTGGTGAGGATGCGGAGAAAGGGGAACCCTCCTACATTGCTGGTCGGAATGTAAACTAGTTCAACCATTGTGGAAAGCAATATGGAGGTTCGTCAAAAAAGCTATAGATAGATATACCATTTGACGCAGGAATTCCACTTCTAGGATTTTACCCGAAGGAAACAAAATCTCAGATTCAAAAAGACATAAGCACCCCTATGTTTATCGCAGCACTATTTACAATAGCCAAGATACAGAAGCAACCTAAGTGTCCATCAGTACATGAATGGATAAAGAAGATGTGGTACATGTACACAATGGAATATTAGTCGTAAGAAGAAAACAAATCCTACCACTTGCAACAACATGTATGGAGCTAGAGGGTGTTATGCTCAGTGAAATAAGCTAGGCGGAGAAAGACAAGTACCAAATGATTTCACTCATTTGTGGAGTATAACAACGAAGCAAAACTAAAGGAACAAAGCAGCATCAGACTCACAGACTCCAAAAAGGGAGTAGCAGTTACCAAAGGGGAGGGGTTGGGGAGGGTTGGTGGGGACGGAGGGGAAAGGGGATTGAGGGGCTTTATGATTGGCAATCATGGTATGAGGTGGGGGATCACAAGGAAGACAGTGTAATGCAGAGAAGACAAGTAGTGACTCTGTGGCATCTTGCTACGGTGATGGACATTGACTGTGGTGGGGTGTTGGGGGAGACTCGATAACATGGGTAAATGTTGCAACCACAATGTTGCTAATGTGCAATCTTCATAAGATTGTATATCAGTGATACCTTAATTTAAAAAATAAATAAAAATAAATACAAATAAAAAGACCAGAATAGTGTTGGTGAGGATATGAAGGAATTGAAATCCATATATTTCTGGTGGGAATGTAAAATGGTGAAACTGCTATGAAAAACAATTTGACAGTTTAAAAGTTAAACATAGAATTCCGTATTACCCACCAGTTCCACTCCTAAGTATATACCCAGGAGAAGTAAAAACATATGTCTGCACAAAAACTTGTACATGAATGTTCACAGCATCACTATTCATAAAAGCCGAAAAGTGGAAGCAATGTGTCCTGCAATTAATGGGTAAACAAAGTATAATGTGTACATACAATGGAATATTACTCAGCCATAAAAATAAATGATGTACAGATGAATCTTCAACATAGGTGAACCTTGAAAATGTTACACGAAGTGAGAGAAACTAGACACAAAAGGTCATATGTTGTAAGATTCCATGTATATGAGATGTTCAGAATAGGGAAGTCCATAGGGATAGAAAGTAAATCAGCAGTTACCAGGGGAAATAAGGCATAGAGGCAATTGGGACATACAGGTATTTTTTTGGAGTATGAAAATGTTCTGGAATTAGTGGTGATGGTTGCACGTTGTGAATATAGTAACCACTGAATTATACACCTTAAAATGATTAAAATCGTTAATTGTATGTTACATGGATTTTATCTCAATAAAATTAAAAAAAACAAAGATGTGGTAGAGTTGAAAGTGTTTGCAAATCTACATTTTCAATGAAAATTATCACTTTTAATCATTTCTAGAGATTTCCATGTCTAAATATATTATAATCATCTTTCTTTACTTCAGGATGCTAGGAAAGCGTGTAATGATGCGACGCTTATTCAGGTAAAGTTCTGGTTTCCTCAGTTCATTTTAGTAATTCACTTGAAACAGCTGGATGCTGATGCATATGATATTCATATTATCTTTATTAGTAACTAATTAAAAATTATTTAAAAACACTGTACTTTGTTAGATGTTCTACAAGTGCTGTTTAAACCATACTTGTTAAAATAGAAGTCTGTGGAAAAAGCATAAAAACATGTAGACTCATATAGTATGTTTCTTTTTAGTTGGCTCTGATTCTTTTTGATATGCCCTTATTAAGCTTTTTTTTCTTATATAAACTCTTAGGGAGTTTCATTAGTTTAATTAATGTTAATTTTTATTTAGGAAATATATGCTGTACAAATATAAAACTGGCTTTTTTATAGGCAGTTAAAATGTAATGTTTATCTTTTGATCATCTATTGTTAGATTTTTATTTGCAGCTGGTTGTTTTCTAAGTTGGGAGGCATGTCTGCTCTTTAGTTAATAGTCTAGAAAAAATACACGGAATGGTGTGCAAATAGTATCATTTTAAATTAATCACTTTTGAACAACATTGATCCTTTAACAATTCTGAAATTATTTGATTAAATTACATCTAATCACAATGTCTGCTTTTTTTTCTGTTATTTCTACTGTATTTTCTGAGCTATGTCTCAGGCAAAGAACAATATTCTTGTTGCTTTCTAAAGATCACAACAAATATGGATTCCGTGGGTCGAATACAAATGCGAACAAGACGTACACTGAGAGGTCACCTAGCTAAAATCTATGCTATGCACTGGGGATATGATTCAAGGTTTGTACCTGCCATTTTCAAATTATCAGCAGAATTATTTGTGTTAAGAATCATCATTTGCACTTTCCTTGTTTAAAAACAATTTATGAAGTGTTTGCAGAAAATGCTTCAATATGAACACTTTCACTAAAAATATTCATTGACCCTTAAAAGTTCAGAAATCCTTAATATGGAAAATAAATTTACTTCTTGAAAATATCCTTTTTCAAATAATCCAGGGAAAATGTAGGATTCCTTTTCTTAGCAGTGGGGTATTAATACTTTGATTTTTAATATGCCAAAGCAGTTTTATTGTTTATCAATCTTGAAATTTCAGTTAATAACCAAATATTTATTGAATCCTGCTATTTATTAGTTACTGGATATTGCTTAGTTACCTAAATTTGCAAAGGGTGGAATTACATTAAATAAAGACATTTTCATTGAATACATCTTCTATTCCCCTAATGCCAACATACAAGAGTGCATGTGTATGCATATGTGTGTGTGCATACACACACACTGCTGCCATATGGCTTTTGGTTAAATGGTTGATATTCACGATGTACTTCTTTTCATAGGGTTTCAATGCCGTCTGTGTTTTTTCCAAAGTTTCTTGCCATAGCAGATTGGCCTGCTGCTATGCTGGTTGATGTGTTCTTTTGATTTGGGTAGTCTTACTGGGAAAAGTCCCAACTAAGAAATTCTTTTTTAGTAGAAGTTACACATTTATTCTCTTCAGCCAGGAGAAACTAAAAATATTGCTGCCTGTTGGTAATGCTTGGTACATCTTGATGTAAACAGAAAACTTGAGTCCAGTAGTATAGAACATGTGCCTCTTAAGGGGATACAGTTGTGTAATTGATAACTGACATAAAGCTAAGCCAAATGTTTTATATCTAAAGAAGTGTAAGATAAAGATAATCTGCTCATAGATACAGCAGACTTTTAACTCAAAATACAGTCAGTTGAAACAATGTTAATGGTTCTTACTTTCCTTAAAATTTTCTGAAGATTAAACTTCACAAAAAAACAGAATAATCACCAAACAACCTGTCACCTTGTCTTCTTACCCATTCTGTCAACTCAGTACTTAGCATTCCTCTCTGCTCCACTGCTGATAGCATGAGTTGATTTTTAAAGAATTTACTTCAGGTTCCATCCCTGTCCTACTGTTAGATTTTCCTTTTCTTAGACACTTTTGGTAATTGTGCATAAGAACCTGATGATGTCATTTACCTGTAGGGAAGGGAACTGTGGCAGCGGGATAGGGACAGGAAGGTGATTTTTTTCACTCTATATCCTTTTTTATCTTCTGAATTTTAGACCATAGTAAAAAAATTCCAAAATCCCCCCAAAATTTCAGTGACTAATAATTGTTTAGTCAAGAGTTCATATTTAGCCCAACAAACAAAGCTTTCAGCAGTCTAAGCCTGCTGTACTTTTCTAAACTGTTTTTCCCATTTCTCACAAACTTTATACTGCTGGAAAATTCACAATTCCTGAAACACCCATTGTATTTTTCCAGCTCTTTTCACTGAATGTACTTGCCCTTTTCATGGAATACAGGCTTTACTCTATTGTTAGTTCTTAAAATTCCATTTTCCAAGATGCATTAGCTTTTGCAAGACTACTTGATTGATTCCACTAGTAGTTATTTATTCATCTTTTACTTTCCTATGGTATTTATTTTTACCATTCCTCTGATAATTTGTACCTACTTGATTTATTACAAATATGCATAAGTATCCTATCTTCACCAGATGGTAGAGGCCTCAGGGCAACAGGTGTATATCCTGCATTGTACCCAAAACACTGCCCTGCATTTATAGGTTCTTGATTGGTATTTTTAGATGGAATGAAATATAGTTAGCCTTATATGTACTCTATTGTCATTAAATTTCAGTAAGAATATAATATAAATACTAAACCAGTCAGCTAATACCTACCAGAATTGTGAATAAGAACTAGAATGCTGTCATCATGAGAAAGTTGAATCATAACTAGCTACATTTTTAGTAAAACATCTAAATTTTGCTAAGTTGTTTGTTATGTTGAAAACTTTTGGCATGTAGAATAAGCTTTTTTCAAGTTGGGAGGATATTTTCAGGTATCAAGTTTTTAATCAGAAAAATTATTTTTTCTTCTCTGAACTGTTTTACATTAATTCAGTGTATAACTAATTTAAACTACTTTTTTTCCTCTGTGAAATTGTTTTTGTGTTTGTTTCTCTAGGCTACTTGTCAGTGCTTCCCAAGATGGAAAATTAATTATTTGGGATAGCTATACAACAAATAAGGTAGAATTTCTTAATCATTCTCTTAAATTATTATACCTTTTATTTGGTTTGATGTGTATGGATTCTTTCCTTTATTACTTCAAACTTTAATCTTCTTCTAAGATAAATTTATTGCATTTGTTTTAATCTAGATCATTTGCTTTTAATATTTAGCCCTTTTTAATTCTCAAGGACAACTACTGAATATTGTTCATTGTGTTTTTCTTGAATCTCATATTTCATATTTGAATGTTGGAGAAGAGCATGTAGCAGTTTTACATATAAATGATTTTTGAAAGGTTTCCATTTCCTAATGTTGCAACAACCCTGAGATTTTTATTCCTAGCTGTGGCTATGCTAGAATGCTAGTGAAGCTCTTCTTTGGACGCTAGGCATTGATTTGTGCTTCTGGACTGCTCCTAAGATACAGGAGATTGGAGGCAAATTCCAACTTGTTTGGGCCTCAAGGTGGTAAAAGCCAGTGGGTCCTCGGGTCATGTCCCTGGAAGGAATCCTTGACATGAAGGTGTTGAGTGGTAGTAGAAAAGCTTCAAGAACCTTTCACAAATCAAACATCTTTATATTCTATGTATACTTATATCACTATTTTTATTAAAGAGCTAAAAGGACTATTTTGTGAAGTAAACCGTAACTTCAGCCTGGTTGAGATTTTAAAGCTAGATGAGACAGATTTGTAATATAACTTTTTTTATATTAATTGGCACTGAGCAAGTGTCTTTCAACTATATTTTCCTAAAACAAAAAAAAAATTACATTCTAAAAATGCTATTTTAGGTTAAGTGACAGCAGAGTTGTAATCACATGATGTGTTGAGACTCAGTATGGATCACTGAACCTTGCTATTATCATACACCTTAAATTTTGCCACCTGACCAGAAATAATTGGTATTAGATAACAAGGCACCAGACAATGGTGTGAGATCAATGCAAACTATTACCATTGTTTACATTCAAGCCCAGAGTGTGTGCCGTTATTAAAGGACATAGTGCCATCTCTTTGTGGAAGAACCACTTTAGTTGACTCTCATACTTGTATCGTTCTGTTAAAGGAAATTCCTTTTGAGCACTACTACAAAAACAATTTTCCAAATTCTTTAACATTTGCCACTTAATATTTCAAATGGCTACTTTAGCAATGAGACAGCCTATGTCCTTTCTTCTCTTAAAAGAATAATTTCTGAAAGAATACTTAAATCCTAATGATTTGATCATAATACAGAAAAAATAATAGGCATTTTAGTGTGCAATGGTATTCTGTTTTTCATAGTTCGCTTTCTCAAACCCATTATATTATTTTATTTGGGTTATTTTTTAGATGCATTTTATTTTTGTTAATATTTGTTTCATTGTAAATAGGTTTGAAAATTTAATGGCTGTTTTTTGTAATCTTTACTTCTGAAAGAGTTTTTGTGTATTGTATTTGTTCTCCAGATGCATGCTATTCCTTTGAGGTCCTCCTGGGTGATGACCTGTGCTTATGCTCCCTCTGGTAATTACGTTGCCTGTGGAGGACTGGACAACATCTGCTCCATATATAACTTAAAAACCAGAGAGGGAAACGTGAGAGTGAGTCGAGAGTTACCGGGTCACACGGGTGAGCCTCACTAATTCCCGTCCTTTTCTCCAAAGCTGACTCCTCCTGAAGAATGAGTGGACCATGGAGAACAGATGACAAATTGTGTTCAACTGGCTAAAGGATGTGTATGAATTAAACGAGAGTAGAGGTTACTATGAATCAGCAAAACACTGTAACTCTACAATGACCATAATTCTGTTTTTCAAAAATAGCAGTATTGCTTTTGTAAAAGTGATAATCTTACTGTGAGAAAAATTCAAATTATGAAAAATATAGAAAGAAAGCAAATATACCTTTCTGTATCCTCTGCAAACATAACATCTGTGGGATTTTGGCATCTATACTTGTGTAATTGAATATATGTATTAAGATACCTTACGAAGTATTTTGTACTATGTGACAGTGCATTGCTTTTCTTGCCAATGAGCACATCATAGTTCAGTAGTACAGTATTTGGTTAGCAGTGTTAATTAGGAATTTCATCTATTGCCACACTTCAGGTTTCTGCCTCTGAATTCTTGGCAGTACTATTTGACCATGCCTTTTTACAAAATCTCTATAATGGCATTTTTCTGCCTTTTCCATATTTTGAAAATTCTGAGCATTGAAATGTACCTTTTTTGTGATGCTTTTATTGAGGTTATTCTTCTGATTTCTGACAATGCTTTTAAAGTATTTCTCCAAGGTACTTAACCCAGTCTACCACACACTGTAGATATTTTTGTGAAGGAGTATCTCTTCCTCTTAGGCAACTGTAGTAGATGGAAGGGACTGTATCTTACTCAAGTTTGTAACTTTCAGAGAGCCCAACAGGATGTCATTGACACAGTAAACACCTAAGAGTTGTTGATAAAAATTTGCAGACAGCATAGAGTTGGAAATAATGAAAAGTGGAACTATAGTTTATACCAACAAATGTGTTGTCCAGATAGCATATTAAAAAATATATATATTACCATTTCATATGGTAATTGAGTTATTCAATCGATGATAACCTGAAATTTGTTACTCTCTGTACTGTAGGCTACTTGTCCTGCTGTCGTTTCTTAGATGACAGCCAAATTGTTACAAGTTCGGGAGATACAACTTGGTAAGTTTATTCCAGAAGAACACTGATTTTGGGTTGAGGGTGGTAGCAGGAACTAATGTAAGAAGAGATCATAGTCATTAATTATTCTTAATTATTTTTACCTATAGTGCTTTATGGGACATTGAGACTGCCCAGCAGACCACCACATTCACCGGGCATTCTGGAGACGTGATGAGTCTTTCTCTGAGTCCTGACATGAGGACTTTTGTTTCTGGTGCTTGTGATGCCTCTTCCAAATTATGGGATATCCGAGATGGAATGTGTAGACAGTCTTTCACTGGACACCTGTCAGATATTAATGCTGTCAGCGTAAGTGATCAGCATTTCTGAAGAAAACTTACTGTGCATTGTGCATTTGAAGTCTTGAACTCTGTAGCATGATTTTAACAACAAATTACCTTTAAGGATTCTTATAAATAATGTGCCCTTATAATATTGAACGCCAAATAATAAGGATTTGATTTTTAAAACTGGAGCAGTTTTAATCCATAAGCCTAGGTATTTGCAGGTGAAGAGTAAGTTTTATTTCCAGATTTAGAGGGAGAGGTCATCTTGAGCAAACAAGCAGATCATGGATATCTTCAACAATGTGTCCAGAGATGAACAAAATCTCCTATCTCTGGGATCAAAGGGAATAAGCGAAAGAGAGAACAATCAGGAAGACAAAGGCAGCTGTTCAGTATAGTGTAGCATTTGAAGTTAGCCAAACCTGGGATCAAATCTTTGTTCTGTGGGAATTGGTTGTGTGAGACCAGACAGGCTACTCTTAGAGCCTCAGATAGATGCCTTGGTTTTTGAAATAGGGATAATAATGCCTAGATCACACAGTCGCAAGGTACCTCAGGTGAGCAACGTGGGGGCCAACTGAGGTGAGGCATAGAACCTCACCCCTCCAGACGAGAGAGACATTGCCTGTGACAAGCTATGTCACAGGTCGAGCCCAGCTAATCATTATTCTGGTACCTTCCACAAATATATGCATATGCATTTGTGTCAATTAAAACAAAAAAGGGGGAAATGTGGGATTCACTTATAATTTAAGTATAAAAAATCATATGAATAATCATAGTTGACTTGATTGATTATAGTAACTGAATTAGTTTCTCTGATATGACTGCCTTTGCATTGTTCACCTTGTGAGAACTTGTTCACTGTATTGGAACTTGTTCGTTGCATGGTGAGCAATAATGTCTTGTGTATTGAAAAGTTGTTAAAAGAAAAAAACCTCAAAAGTTCACATCGCAAGAAAAAATAATTTGTAATTATGTATGTTGAAGGATGTTAACTAAACTTACTGTGATAATCATTTCACAATAAAAAAAATAAATTAAAAAAAATAATGCCTAGATCAAAGAATGATGTGGAGATAAAATGGTCAGTTAATGTTATGTACAAATTGTTTATAAGCTGCTTCATATTTTTAAAGATACCCAAACAGGTAACCACAAGTAGATTAAGCCAAATAATAAGTATATACAAGGATGACTAGTTATATTGTTTATAAATTAGGGTAAAGCTAAAATGGCATTTTGAATGACAATCAAATAGTCAGAATTGAGGGGAGGGGTATTCAGAGGAGGTGGGATACTGCTTGACTTTAGTATATTATCCTATGTAGATCAGATGCTAAGTGTGTAGAGATAACTAGAATTTCCAAAAGTACAGTAATTGCTAGAAATTGCATGTTTAAGACAGGGAAAAATTGTTTTTTTATCATCCACACATTGAAAATCATTTTTATATGATTTTGTAAAGAGTAGCAGAAAAAGTATAGGCTTTGTTTCTCCCACCCTATTAAGCCAGTGTGGTTATAAGAATACAGTTTTAGAGCAGGCAAACCCAGCCCTCTCTCTCTTTTGTAACACCACCTTCATCGGGTTGATGATACTCTTTTAGTCCGAATTTCCTAAGATTTTATCTGAAATGAGTATTGATGTTTATCAAATGCTTTCTCTTCATCTGTTGAGATGGTCATGTGGTTTTTCTTTTTCAGTCTTAATGGTGACATTTACATCAATTGGTTTTTCAAATATTAACCCAACTCTTCATTTCTGGGATAAAACTCAGCTGGTCATATTGCATAGTCCTTTTTTTATATTAGTGGGTTTGACTTGTGAAAATATTAAGTTTTACATCAATGTTCATAAAATTTATTCTATTTTTTGTTTCTTGAAATGTTTTTTTCTGGTTTTATATCACATTAATGTTGGCCTTACAGATTTGGGAAATGTTCCCTCCTCTTCAGTTTTCTGGAACAGTTTGTGTAGAAATAGTAGTATTTCTTCCTTAAATATTTGGTTGGAAAAGCTCTCTGTCCAAGGACTTTTCTTTGTGAGAAGAGATTTAACCATAAATGTAATGTCTTATTAGATAATGGTCTATTTAGTTATCTACTTCTTCTTGAGTGAACTTCGGTAGGGTACCTCTTTCAAGTAATTTTTCTGTATCATCTATGTTGTCAAATGTATTTGCTTAAGGTTATTCATAATATTCCATTTTTCTTTTGATATCTGTAGAATCTATAGGATATCTCATTCATGATATTGGTAATCTGTCTCTCAGGTATTTTTCCTGATCAGTCTGGAGTTGTGGGTTGAATTGTATGCCTCTGAAAGTTGTATCTTGAAGTCGTAATGCCCAGTACCTCAGAATGTGACTTTATTTGAAAATAGGGTTGTTGCAGATATGATTAGTTGGATCATGCTGGATTAGGGACCCTTAATCCAGTATGACTGGTGCTCTTAGGAAAGGGGAAACTTAGAGACGAACAAGCACAGAGGGTAAATGATGTGAAGAGACACAGGCAAAAGACTACCGTCTGCAAGCCAAGGAGACAGGCCTAACAGATCCTTCCCTCCCAGCCCCCAGACACCTTGATTTCAGACTTCCAGCTTCCAGAACTAAGACATTTTTCTGTTGTTTGAGCCACTCAATTTGTGGTACTTTGTTATGGCA
>JAVSCE010012772.1:0-24131 GCA_032199065.1 Smutsia gigantea | reverse complement strand
AGGGTTGCTTCTTTACTATCTAACAATCTAACTTAACTTTCTTGTTAAGTTATTGTAAACACAGTCTGATGTTTCTTTATTTCTGTCCCTTCTTATTCCTTCTCCTCCATTCTTTCTATAATAGGTGTTTTATTCTTTGCCTTTAGTTAGTATTTGGATGGTCTGCTTTCTTTGCTATGATTTTATTTTCTCTGGTGACATCTTTTTAGCCTGAGGTGTGCTTCCATCTAGGGCAGTCCATTTAAGATATCCTGTAGTGGTGGTTTATGAGAGGCAAACTCTCTTAACTTTCGTTTATCTGGAAATTGTTTTATCCCTCCATCATATTTAAATGATAATCGTGCTGGATACAATATTCTTGGTTCGAGGCCCTTCTGTTTCATAACGTTAAATATATCATGCCATTGTCTTCTGGCCTGTAAGGTTTCTGTTGAGAAGTCTGATGATAGTCTGATGGGTTTTCCTTTGTAGGTGATCTTTTCTCTCTATCTAGCTGCCTTTAATACTCTGTCTTTATCTTTGATCTTTGCCATCTTAATTATTATGTGTCTTGGTGTTGTCTTCCTGGGTCCCTTGTGTTGGGAGATCTATGAGCTTCAGTGGACTGCGAGACTACTTCCTTCCCCAGCGAGGGAAAGTTTTCAGCAATTATTTCTTCAAAGACACTTTCTATCCCTTTTTCTCTCTCTTCTTCCTCTGGTACTCCTATAATGCTAATATTGTTCCGTTTGGATTGGTCACACAGTTCTCTTAATATTCTTTCATTCCTAGAAATCCTTTATCTCTCTCTGCCTCAGCTGCTCTGTACTCCTGTTCTCTGTTTTCTATTCCATTAAGAGTCTCTCGCATCTCATCCATTCTGCTGTTAAGCC
The DNA here is from genome assembly GCA_032199065.1 of Smutsia gigantea. Classification (NCBI taxonomy): domain Eukaryota; kingdom Metazoa; phylum Chordata; class Mammalia; order Pholidota; family Manidae; genus Smutsia; species Smutsia gigantea. Next base: position 23,259 of record JAVSCE010012772.1, on the reverse strand, counting down.
CGTCGATCGCTTGTCTGATTTCTGTATTGTCTTTCCTCAGTTCCCTCACTTCCTCCCTCAGCTCTTTCACATTTCTCTGTAGGTCCATCAGCATGGTTATGACTTTTATTCTGAATTCTTTTTCAGGGAGGCTGTGCATTTCCATCCCTTCAGACTCCCTCTCTGGGGTTGTCTGGTTGATTTTGGTCTGAACCTTATTCCTCTGTCTTTTCATGGCTGTATAATTGGTCACTGATAGTTGCCACGTATGTCAGCTGGGCTCTTTAAGACTTTAAAAAGAGAAGAAAGAAAAGAGAGAAAAAAAAAGAAAAAAAGAAAGAAAAAAAGAAAAAAGAAAGAAAAGAGAAAACAAAAACAAAACAAAAAACAAAACAAAAAAAATGCCCACCGGATATAGATTCTGTGGGAATGCTCTAGGTGGCGCTGTTGCCCCACTATTCCACAGCTGTGACTGTGCCGCTCTGCAGGGCCCTTTATCGCTCTGGCAGGGGTGGGAACGAGTAGGAGGCTGTTGATCTCAGTGGGAAGTGTTAAGTATGGCTACGTTTCCTCAGTCACCAGCTAAGGCGTCTGACACTCCCCAGGACTCCCAGCCTGCTGGGCTGAGTGTGCTGGGGCGATCCGGCTCCTCCGCTGGGCTCCTGTCTCTTTAAGACCGCTGACGAAAGCAAGCGCTTTTTTTTTTTTTCCTTCCCGGGAGCCGGCTGTAAGCACCCTGGCGCGTTCCCCGCTCAGATCCTGCCCCTCTGTCTCTCCAATCTCTGCTGCACTGCGCAATGTGGGTCAGCGGTCCCCACGCAGATCCCCGGGGCTGGCTACTTCGCCAGGGTGTACTTCCACTCCCTCCCGGCTCTGAATCCTCTCCTCCCGCTGGTGCACTGTGGTGGGGAGTGCTCGGGTCCCGCCGGGTCGCGGCTCCGTATCTTACCCGCCTCTTGGGGTGCCGAGTCCTCTCGGGTGTAGCTGCACGCTGTGCGCTTTCCTGTGTATTCTCGTCTCTCTTTTAGGAATAGATGTATTTTCTGTGTTTTTGTAGATAAATATAGTGTTGGGAGGAGATTTCTGCCGCCCTGCTCACACTGCCATCTTCCCGGAAGTCGAGTGTACCATTTTTCATTCCTACCAGCAATGAATGAGAGTTTCTGTTGCTGTACATCATCAGTAGCATTTGATGTTGTATTTTGGATTTCAGCCATTCTAATCTGTATGTGTGGTATTATTTTAATTTATATTTCTCTAATGACATGACATTGCTCATCTTTTCATATCTTATTGTCCATCTGATTGTCTTCTCTGGTGAGATGTTTGCTCAGATTTTTTTGTATGTTTTTAAATTAGGTTGTTTTCCTATTGTTGAATTTTAAGAGTTCTTTGTATATTTTGGATAAAATTCTTTATCATATATGTGTTTTGCAAATATTTTCTCTCAGTCTTTGGTTTGTCTTTCATTTTCTTAAAAATATTTTTTCACAAATAGTTTTTAAAATTTGGTGAAACTCAATGTATAAATGTATTCTTTCATGGATCATGCTTTTGGTGTTCTATCTAAAAGTTACCAAACTCAGCATCACCTAGATTTTCTCCTTTGTTTTATTCTCTGTATTTTATAGCTTTGAATTTTACATTTAGGTCCACAATCTAATCTAATTTTTGTGAAAGGTGTGGTACGTGCCTAGATTACTTATTATTATTATTATTATTATGGTATTTGGATTGCAGTTGTTTCAGTACCATTTGTTGAAAGACAAATTCATTTTTCTACTGAATTGCCTTTGTTCCTTTGTCAAAGATCAGTTGATTTTATTTGTGTGGGTCTATTTCTAGGCTCTGTATTCTGTCCCATTTATGTATTTGTCTCTTCTTTCACTAATACCCTGTCTTGATTACTGTAGCTGTACACTGAGTTTTGAAGTTAAGTAGTATCAGTCTTCTTACTTTGTTCTTCCTTTCCACTACTGGGTTGGTTGTTCTGTGTCATTTACCTCTCCACATAAACTTGGAAATCAGTTTGTTGATATTCACAAAGTAACTTGCTAGGATTTTGGTTGTGGTTATATTGAATCCACAGATTAAGTTGGGAAGAACTAACATCTCCACAATATTGAGTCTTTCTAATCATGAACATAAAATATCTCTTCACCTCTTTAGGTCTTCGTGAATTGTTTTCAGTCAGTTTTGTAGTTTTTCATGTACAGATCATTTACATATTTTTAAATATGTACCTAAGTATTTCATTTGTGTATGCTAATGTAAATGATGTTCTGGTTTTAATTTCGAATTCCAATTGTCCATTACTAGTGTTTAGGAAAGCAATCAACTCTGTGTATTAACCTTGTATTCTGTAGCCTTGCTAAAATCACTACTTTCAGCAGGGTATTTAAAAAATTAATTCTTTGGTATTTTCTACACAGAAAACCATGACATCTGTGAACAAGACCATTTTATTTCTTCCTTCCAAAACCATGTGTGTTTTATTTCATTAAAAAAATCTTATTATGTTAACTAGGACTTCTGGTATGACATTGAGTATAGTGAGAGGGGATATTCTTGCCCTGTTTCTGATCTTAAAGGGGGGGAAACACTAGCTTCTCACCATTAATCATGGTATTAGATGTAGCTTTTTTGAAAATGTTCTTTATCAGGTTGACAAAATTCTCCCTATTCCTAGTTTATGTAGAATTTTTATCATGAATGGTGTTGGATTATGTCAAATGCTTTTTTTTTTTGCATCTATTGAAGCTATATGATTTTTCTTCTTTAGCCTATTGATGTGATGGTTACATTAACTGATTTTCAAATGTTGAATCAGCTTTGCATACCTAGAGTAAATTCCACTTGGTGGTAGTGTCTATTTTTTTTTATACACTGTTGGGTTTGATTTGCTGAAATTTTGTTGATGAATTTTGTATTTGTGTTCATGAGTGATATTTGTCTACATTTTCCTTTCTCATAATGTCTTCTTATAAGGTTTGGCTTTGGTATTACAGTTTTCCTTTCTTATAATTTCTTCTTATAATGTTTGGCTTTGACATTACAGTAATGCTGGCCTCACAGAATTAGTTAGAATGTTCTCTCTGCTTCTATCTTCTGAAAGAGACTACAGATAATTGGTGTAATTTCTTCCTTAAATGTTTGGGAGAATTCACCAGTGAAACCATTTGGGTCCGCTGCTTCCTCTCTTGGAAGTTCATTCATTTTTGCTGTACTTTCTTTAGCAGGTATTAGCATATTTAGTTTATCCATTTCTTCTTGTGTGAGTTTTGGTAGATGTTTTGTTCAAGGAATTGATCCATTTCATCTAAGATACCAAATTTGTGGGCATATTATATGTTCAAAATATTCCTTTATTTAATGGTTTTCATTTATGATTTAGTAGTTCATGACCTCTCTTCCTGTCCTCTCTCTCTCTAGTTAGCCTGGCTAGATACTGATCTGTTTTGTTGATCTTTTCAAAGAACCATATTTTGGATTCATTGGTTTTCTCTGTAAGTATCTTTTCAGTTTCATTGACTGCTGCTCTAATTTTTATTATTTCATTCCTCCAGGTTTCTTTAGATTTAATTTTCACTTCTTTTTCCAAGTATTCTAAGCTAGAACCTTAAATTATTGATTTTAGATGTTTCTTCTTTTCTAACATATACATTCAGTGCTATGAATTTCCCTCTAAGCACTGATTTTGTTGTATCCCACGTATTTGGGTAAGAGTATTTTCATTTTAGTCCAAATATTTTTAAAATTTACATTGAGATGTCTTCTTTGATCCATGTGTGTGTTTAGAAGAGTTTTGAATCTCCAAACTCTTTGTGAATTTCCAGCGATATATCTGTTACTAGATTCTATTTTAATTCTGTTGTGGTCTAAGAGCCTATGTTGTGTTGTTTCTATTCTTTTAAATTTGGTAAGGTTTTTTTTATGGCCCAGAATGTATTCTCTCTTGGTGAATGTTCCATGTAAGCTTATGAAAAATGTGTGGTTCTACTCTTGTTGGGTTAATCCATCTATAAATCCATCTATAAATATCAATTAGATCCAGTTGATTAATGGTGCTGTTCAATTCAACTATATTCTGATTGATTTTCTACCTGCTGGATCTGTCAATTACTGATAAAAGGGTGTGAACTTCAGCTATTATAGTTGTTTTGTCCAACTTTTCTTACAGTTCTATCAGTTTCTGGCTTACATATTTCCACACTTTGTTATGTATATATAATCTCCTTTTTCATTATGTAATGCCCCTCTTTATCCCTGGTAATTTATCCTCTTCTGAAGTTGGATTTGTCTAAAATTAATAGAGCTACTCCAAAATCAGTGTTAGCATAGTATGTCTTTTTCCATACCTTTAATTTTAGAGTATCTGCATCTTTATAATGAAAGCAGGATTCATGTAGATAACATGTAATTGAGTGTTGCTTTTTTATACTATGACAGTCTCTGTCTTTTAATTGGTATATTTAGATCATTCACATTTAAAGAGATTGATATATTTAAAATAATACCAATCATATTTGTAACTTTTTTCCTTGTTTCCATTATTAATTGTTTTATTTCTGGCTGCCATCTTTATTCATTTTTGTCTTTTGTTGCTTTTTTAATGTTGATGCCTTCTTTGTTTTATGATAACATATACATAACATGAAATTTACCACTATTTTTAAGTGTTGAACTCAGTGGAATTAAGTACATTTTATGTTTTTTTGCTTTGGTAACGCAAAACTTTTTCATCTTCCCAAACTGAAACTCATTAAACCAAATCTCCCTATTTTCCTCTTCTCCCAACCACTGGAAAACTCCATTCACCATTCTGCCTTTCTAAATTGAACTACTTTAGGTACCTCAAATAAGTGGAATTGTACAGTATTTGTCCTTTTGTGACTGGCTTATTACATTTAGCATAGCATCTTCATGTTTCATCCACATTCAGTGTGTTTCAGAATTTCCTTCCTTTTTAAGGCTGAATAACATTCCATTGTGTACCTCTGCTACATTTTGTTTATCCATTCATCCATATTTAGACTTAGGTTGCATCCATCTATTGGCTACTGTGAATAATGTTTCTATGAAAATAAATGTACAAATATATGTCATGCAATTTAATGTCATAAAATTTTAAATATCTTAAAAGTAAACTTAAGTCTGATGTAAATTGCTTAATTTGAAGTGAAGTACCTTAACTAATTAGCTAGTACTCCTTTAAAAAAAATCACATATTAGGTCATTTAGGTTTGGCTAGTAAAGTCCAAATTTCCCATTAACTTTTACTTTTGTTAGCTGTTGTTTTGTTTTTTTATGAACTTGAGAAATGTTAATGACAGTAACCATTTGAGAGGCTGAAAACATTTAAGAATGTTTAACCATTCAGCGTAACTGATATTATAAAATATGTTAAATTTTTTAATTGAAGAAAAAGTTGATAAGGCATAAAGTAATGTTAATAAAATCTGCCCATATCTTTAATTCTCAGTCTTACCACCCTGGGTCAAGCCACCAGGACCTCTGTAGTTGTTCTCCCCTTATCCACTCTAGACTCTTTATAAACAATCACTGTTTTAAGGAGATTAGTAAATAATATTCCTTCCTTCTAACATGCTCAGAATCAAAGGAAAAGTAAGGCACAGGAAATAGCACTCAAAATGTCAACTTTTTACTGATATGTTGATTGGAGAATAGGGGTTTATGCCTCCTTTGCCTTTAATATGCAGTTTTATGATTCTGTTTTTCTCTTTTCTTAACATACAAGTATACTTCTTTTAAGAAATAATTTAGTGGTTGCCCTAGAGTTTGCAATATACATTTATAAAGAGTCTAGTCCACTTTCAAATAACACTGTACCATTTTATGAGTAGTTCATGTACCTATAACAGAGTGTTCCCAATTCCTCCCCTTATCCCTTAAACATTACCATCATTCATTTCACTTATACAGAAGCTATAATCACCTGATACTTCTTTTGCTATTATTATTCTGAACAAAATGTTATGTTAGATCAGTTAAGAATAAGAAAAATGAAAGATTTTGTTTCATATTCTTTATTCCTTCTCTAACACTCTTCCCTTATGTAGAAACTTGGATCTACATATCATTTTCCTTATTTCTGAAGAAACTTAACAATTCTCAAAAGGTTATTCTGGTGACAAATCTCTCAATATTTATCTTTGGAAAAATATTTCTCATTCACTTCTGAAGGATAATTTCATTGCATAAAAAATTAAAGTTTGGTGTGTGTTTTTTCATTCAGCACCTTAAATATGTCATTCCACACTCTTCTTGATTGTATGGTTTCTGAAAAGTAGCCTTTTGTAATTCTTATCCTTTTTTCATCTATAAAGTGTTTTTTAACGTACTTCTTTAAAGATCTTCTTTTTGTCTTTGAGTTTCTGCATTTGAATATGATATGCCTTGGTGTAGATTTTTTTTGTTGTTTATCCTGATTGGTGTTCTGTGAGCTTCCTGGATGTGTACTTTGATTTCTTACATTCATTTTGGAAAATTCTGTCATTACTTCACATATTTCCTCTGCTCTTCTGTCTCTTTCTTCCCCTTCTGGAATGCCCAGGAACCTATATTGCACCTTTAGTAATTGGCTCATAGCTCCTAGACATTTGGTTCTGTTTTTCTTTTCCTTTTTTTTGTCATTCTTTTTTTTTCCTGTTTTCTTCTCAATTTTGGAAGTTTTATTGACCTATCTTCAAGCTCATTGTATCTTTCCTTGGCTATGCCCAGCCTATGAATGAACCCATCAGAGCCAGTCTTAATTTCCATTGTACTTTCTGATCTATACACTTACTGCTTTTTTATTCTTTTATAATTTCCATCTCTCTGCTTATGTTACTCATCTTTTCTTGCATGTTATCGACTCTTTCCATTAGAACCCTTGGCATATTAATCAGTAATTTTAAGTTCCCAGTCTGATAATTCCAAAATAGGCACCATATCTGAGTTGGGTTCTGATGCGTTAAGGTAATTAAACAAGTAACCTGATGACACTGTAGTGGTTCTAATGCTGTGGTAGCCTACACAAGCAAACTAAAACTTAAGCCAGAGTCAATACACAATAATCTGAGAAAGTGGAACTTAAGAACAGTTGATCACAAACAGCCAACTAGACTTTCCCAAACCAGGCAGCTGCTTAAGCTATATCCTATCAAATAATTGTCTTGCTTTGGTTCTGTCTTCTGTCTATAAAAACCTCTCCCCTAGCCAGACACTGTCTCTAGCTCCTGACCAATTTTGGTTTATTGATGCCTGATTTGAAAAAGTATGCTCAGATAAACTTGAAAAAAAAAATTAATGTGCCTCAGTTTACTCTTTTAACAGATGCTTGCCTCATCTCTTCAAAGTGTGTTATTTGCCTTTTGTGTACTTTGTAATTTTTTTTTTTGAAAGTCAGGCATTATGTATTGGGTAGAAGAAACTGAAGTAAATAAATCTTTAATGTGAGCTTTGTTTATCAGGCCAATAGGTAGATTGTGTTTACTCTTTGTTATACCAGTAGGTGTTGAGTCTAAAATTTCCTCAGTTTCCTTATTTTTTGTCTTCACTGCTGTTTTTGTGTTTCTTAGACACTCCTGAACTAGAGTCTCAGCCTTGCATTTTTTTTCAGCTGTAATTCCGTTATTACTCAGATGCTTTGTTGATGTGGTAGTAAAGTACAGGGGAGGGAAAACATTCTATATTCCTATAATTAGGCGTCAGTCTTAGTGGGCTGTGTCCCTGCACAAATGCTTCTCACTACTGTATACACAACAGAGTAATTGTCACATGGTAGGCACAAAATAAATGTTTGGCAAGTGGGCAATTTTTAGTTTCATTTTTTTCAATTCAAAACTATGTCTGTATTTAAAGTTATGCAATTATTAGCATCCTTATTCATGGTCACTCTTTTTCAGTGCAAGAAAGCTTCATGTCAATCCAACCTAAGAGCCTTGAAATCACAGAGCTCACAAACCCATCACCTTAGTTTGGAATTTTTTTTTCCCAGGTTGAATGTATGTACAGTGTAACCTTTTAAAGGTTAATGGAGTTTTGATTTTTTACTGAACCATCAGTTATTTGGGGTATGTTTTATTTGTAACTTTAATTCATTAAAATTCTCTTCCTATTTCAATAGGAGTATGCATGTTTCTCTATGTGTGTGTGGATTTGTTTTTCCCTTGGACATTTTTTGGGAACTGTAAACATTCTCTATTCCTGAAATGATGAAGTCTTAAATAGTAATGATTTGGAGATTTATTAAGTAGGAAAAGGATTAACATCAATCAGGCTTAATATATGCAGTTGAATAACATAGTCTCTTTCCTTTAATTAGCAAAATATAAAGGAAACACCTCCAAAGTGGAGAAGTTAGTATGTAGAAAACTTTAGGAGTTGCTCTTCTTCCTCATTAGCCTAGGAAAAGTGATTTTTCAGCAAAAGTTGGTCATGGATTTGCATTCAAAATGATGACTTTGTATACTGGCTCTTAACAGGTTGGTGCTGCAGGACCAAATGATGTCTAATATTATGTGTGAGTCAGATATTTTGTGACATTGTTCTTACTTTCTCTGTGAGCGGTAGGCAGAAATTCATTTGGTGAGTTCTAAGTAGAAGACTAGTGTTGAACTGTGAGCTCAAGAAATAAGTTTATAATTCCCTTCCTCTATTTTCCTTTCTTTTAGCCTCCAAAATCTTAGAAATTCATTAATAGGAAGTTATAATTAAACTACCTGCTTTTTAGATCTGATTTCCTAACTTTCTTTAGATATTATGTGATCAAGTGATCACACTTTATGTTAGGGTGTGAAATATGGAAAAATGCTCTGATAACTAGTGATCCGATATCAACCTAAACCATATTGGCATAAGAAGAAGTAAAAAAGTGGGTACATTTAGTTATTTTTTTTCCTATAACTGTTCTATAACTTTAGAAGCTGATTATCTTATGTCAGTGTTGCTTCTTTCTTATTTACATCAATAAAACAAAGTAGAGATGGTTGAAAATCCATTGCCTCCTCAGGCTTTTAATAGACTGTGGTGGTAGGTTGGGGTTCTTTGCTACCTTTGTTTGTAATCACAAACATGTTTGAAATCCTCTATCTGTGGTCTAATAGCCACTATTATGTCTGTGACAAAGGTCTGACGATAATTTCAATCTGCACAGTAAAGTGGAGGTTGTAGAAGAGACTTAACGTCTGGTGCTCTTTGCTTTGATCTGAACCCTAAAGCTGGTTTCTTTTTGTAGTTCACCACAGCTATTCATGCAATTTTATTAATCTTAGTGACACTCTTTTCTGATAGTATTTCTTTCATCTAAACATCTCAGAAGATTTTACAAGCAGCAGTTTTTGAATTTTATACAAAATACTTTATTATAAAACTTGTGATCCATATTCATTCAACAGTCAGCACTGCTGCTGGGGGGGATGGGAAAAAGAGTTTAGGGAAGGGCTTAAACTCTGAGGGGTCCTCGAAGTCCCTGTCAGTGTCCTGTGCTATTTTCTACTCTGCATCTATTTTTTCCCATCTTCTTTTATCTTTTCTTTTACTTAAAAACACAAAACATATATACAATATAAAATCAAATAAATATACAAATTATATGAAATTCAAATTACCACCAATAATTAAATGTGCTAGATGATCTTGTTTGGCTACAACAAAATCGCTTATGTCAGGGTTAATAATAGAAATATAGAAACTGGGGTCTGTTCTGGCATTTAATTTATTTCTGTGTATCTTCTTGAACAGTACTTATGTTTGCCTGCATAGAATGTTGTATAAAACTACTAATAACTTCAAGTTGTTGTTACCTAGGTTTAGGATATCATACTCACCTTTAACATAGACTCTGCCATTGACCAGTTCTCAAGTGCCACTTTTAAGGTAATAATTCATACAATGGTGTTGTTAAATTGACGATATGGTTAATGTTATAGTGCTATTAATACTCAAATTAAATTAACATCCAGTGTATGAATGAGTCAATTAGAGACAGAAAAATTCTTTGTGTATTTAATGTCATATTTTCTATTAACAATCTATAGTAAGTTACTTCAAAGTTAAGACCAGCTCAGTATATATCTATTGCTGTATGAATATGACACTGACTACTCTGGTGCAGATAATATTAGGTACTTGACATGTCTATACTCTTGTACTTTTTCCTTTTTCAAATATGAAGACCACTATAAGCACAAATGCAAAGAAAAGCCTCAAGTGGCCCTCTAGACCAGCAATCAGCAATTTTTTTTTCTGTTAAGGGCCAGATAATAAATATTATAGACTTTGAGGGTCATATGGCTCTGTCACAACTATTCACTTTTGCCATGGTCATACAAAAGCAGCCACTGGGAAGCTTAAAAAAAAAAGGAAAGAAGAGAAAAGAGAAGAAAAGAAAACAAAAAGTTATGGCTGCTTTCTACCTAAATTTATTGACCCATGGCTGTACTTTGCTGACCTTTGATCTAGATATGCTGTCCAATATGATACCAAAGAGACACGTGTCTACTGATATATTTAAATTAATTAAAATTAAAAATAATTATTTTTGTTTCTCAGTGTGCTAACCATATTTTTCAAATGTTTAACAATCATACATGGCTAGTGGCTTCCATATTGGGACAATGCTGATATAACATATTTCCATATGTAATCATTATATCATCACAGAAATTTCTATTAGACCATAGATAGAGGATTTCAAACATGTTTATAGGGCTGTCTCTAGTCATCATTGAGCTAATGACACAAAATATAAGTTCATATGTCTAGGAGAACTCTTAAACTTCTAAAATGCATTTTCTGATCTCCCAGAGGTAAACTAATTCTGATTTTAAAACATCTTAAATAGTAAAATGAGTTAAAAGTCTTGGCTTTGGTAATACATTTTTGATCTTAGTGAAGTCTGTATCTCTGTCATCTTATCTTTTACATGGAAAATACAATACCTGCCCAGTTTACTGTAATATAGTTTTAAGAAGGAATTCTTAACTCTTAGAGGTAACTGGCAAATATTTTAGGACAAAGTACGAGCACATGGCTATACTACTATGTCTGGGAAAGCAAATTAGTGTGGTTATTACTAGGACTATGGGAAGAGAGTTGGGAATTCAAACCCTGGTTTTGCCATTTTCTATGTGATCTTCAGCCAGATCTTTGATCTCTCAAAGCCACAATTTGCTCATCATTAATCCCCAATGAGATAATATACTTAAAGCTGCTTAAATAATGCAGTGCCTAGTTCACAGAAAGTCCTAAGTACATGATAGCTATTACTGTTACATGCTGAAGAAGGAAGGAGAACACATAGCAACATTAGGCATAAAGACTTCCTGCCACAGCAGAAATATCCAAGTGTAGAAGCACATTACAAAAAATAAAGGTAAGAAAGAAAGAGGCTATAAGCTTGAGAGAAAAAGAGGAAGGGAAGAAAATAGTTTTAAGTGTACTCTGATTGGAGGAAATGGCCATATGATTGCAGGCTAACAGAAATTGTGCCAACTTAATGAGAGACGTTATAGAAATGGATTTCAATTTTAAATCTTTTGCAATGCAAAATATCAGACCATCAGTTAAATGAGACAAAGTTTCTGGAAATGCCTTCATGCATTAAGCACTATCCAAACGTAATGAATCATTACAGCTTTCTTCTCAAGACATAGGCTGCTATCAGCATCTGCAGACCCTCTGGAGACCATCACACAGAATAAGGCAGCTGATTTCTGGGTTCTAGTGACTCATCCACCCAGACTCCTCTGCTCTGTACATTGGGCATACCCAGAGACTGTATGGTGAAGTCACAAAATGGAGCAGAGCCACCTCTATCTGTCTGCTAGTCCTAGGGTGACCAACTGTCCCAGGTTGCCCAGGATTGAGAGGTTTCTGACTTTCTGTGCTAAAACCAGGGCAGACTGGGCAGACAGGAATGGATGTTCTTCTTAGTAGTTATCAGGTATCTACAAGGACGAAGGCTTAGGTCAAACACTTGGTAAACCAGAGTGTTTAGCATTAATGCTGCTTCTGGATCTACCCCTTTCCTCCAATATATGGTGTGAAAACTGGTGAGAATCAGAGATCTGCAAACATCAGTGAAGGATTCTGACCTTCGAATGAGTATGTTGATTACCTCTTTATAGAATTCTGAAATCCCTGGAAGTTAAATTTTGAAAAAATCTTAGAAGTTTTCTAGCTCTGCAATTTTAAAACCTTCAAAAGCAGTGGCTTTTTTCCTTAAAACAAAGCTCAGGTGAAAAAATGTTATGGAAAAAGATTAAAAAATAGGCTAAAGGTCCCTGAACCATATCTATTCTTGCATCTGTTGCCCTTTTCATACCCTTCAGAATGTATTTTCAGTAATCATAGGGGTTCCCAAGAACAGCGCTGGAAAACCCACTGATGTACTCCCAAGCTCATCATGTTGCAGTGGGGAAAACAGACCTCAGGATATCTCCATGCTTATGTCTTACCAGCTGATAGGTGTCAGAGCAGGAAATCAAGTTCAGGGCTTGTTTATTGAGAAACAGAGAATTTAGAATTTTGCCAAAGCTACTGGTTCTCCTAATTTGTTGGGATTATCTGGATGCCTTAAGAAAACCATAGATGCCTGAGTCTTATCCCCAGAGATTTTAAATGATAGCACATTTTTGTGTCATGGACATAGAGATTTTTAAAATTTCTTCAAGTAATTTTAATTCAAGTTGAGGTATAAAATTGAATAATACCAAACAAACCGACAACACACATACACACACACACAGACCCACACTGATACTGTGGTTAGGAGACATGGGTTTGATCTCTGTGGCTTCTGACAAACCCTTTACTCTGTGCTTTATGAGATATTGGTCAGTTGGTTTCAAATTTTCTAAAGCCATGGAAACCATCTTCAATTGGAAATTTTGTGGGAGCCTGATATATCACACATGTAAAAACAGAATTGCTTTGATTAAATAGAAAAGGAAGCCAGGAGGCTCAACATTCTATCCAGACACTACCAAATATTTCTGAGGCTGCTTTACAGAAGTTTCCATGCTCTAAGGCACCCATGGGGCATTGTGACCCCTAGAGCTCTATTTCATGTCTAAATTATTATTTCACTGGATAAAGCTGAATACTTGTTAGGAGATTTGCTTGCACCTGATTCCGTGGGACCTGATCCCTAAACAAGGTCTATTTTTGTTGTACAATAAAAAGGGAGTATTGATCTGAAATCAGTTTTACTGATGAATAAACTTGTTTCTTTCTCACCAGGCAACAGCTATGCCATGATAGAATTGCTCCAATGTTCTATGCTTCACAATAGTAGGGCAGATTACTTCTAATTGAAGGATCCTCAGTCCCTTTCCCCTAGCAAATCCCATAAATATTTTATATCACAACTGGAACTGAAGGTTTGCCTCTGAATCTTTGAAAAATTGGGTCACAGTTAGTTTGACCTGAGTAAATTCATGAGAGGCTACATCATCAATAAATAGTTCCCCTTCATTATTTATAAGAACACAAAGGCAGATGTGCAATTGTTCCCTGTATAATTTTCATACATAAAAGATCATGTACATGGAGAACACTGTCAGACAGTGTAATGCAGTGCATCTATTTCAGAGGTGGATTCATCTCTTTGTCATTGTGTTTCATAAACACACTTCCATTATGGTGAGTGGATGGCTTTCAGTTCTGTTTCCTTTGCAAAGATACAATGACTTTCAGTCTTGCTAAATGGCTTGTCTTGTTTTGTTTTCAGTAAGTTGCTTTTATATTTATTTGATGAACTTATCCTTGACATTACCAAAAAAGGCACAAAGCTTTTCATCAGAGACTATGTCTCCTCCTCAGTCCTGAGATCCACCAGTCTTACAGACTGACATTGCTGTGCATCTGCTGAAGACATCACATAGCTCCTCATTCCATCTTCCCTCTCACCCTCATTTGAACCACATCCTCAGATATTGAGTACTCATATAAACAGGCTTGTTTTCCTTTGTTTTTCTCACAAAGTTTTATCAGTTCAAATATAGAATCTATATTAATAGAGACATTTATCTTTTAAGACAGAAGGTAAAAATACCTGCTTCACAGGATCCAGTATAAATCATGCTCATTACTTAATTTAATTTGTAAAGAGAAAACCTTTGAAATGAAAAAAAAGGAAAAAAAAAGTCTCCTGGGGATGAGAACATAGAAATAAATTTAGAAATGTGGAGATCTAACTTCTTTTGCTGTTCATTTCTATAACTAAAGAGGCATTCCTACCTTGTGTTTTATTCCCTCATGATTAGAGCTCCTTGATAACATTGTCTGTTTTTAAGAGACATCAGGGCTTAGTCATATATCATTTGTATTATTTATCAGTAATTTCTATATATGTATTTTGGTTTTACTTAAGGCAAAGTATATCTGTATAAATCTTTCTGGGAATGCATGATACGTTTCCTCTTATTTCCCAAATTGTTCAGGCAGGTCAAATATTTCCTTACTGTGCAGCTTTTCTGGGTTACATTAGAATAATAACTTACCAGCTGCACTATACTCCCGTAATATTTTTTTACAAGTTTCTTTTATTTCACATTGGTTGTGGTAAATTTTTTTATATGCTATATTAGATGTGGAAAAGTGTGCATCTCAAAGTGATCTGGAAGTGTTTTATAATTGCCTTGGTCATTTACCATGTTGGTGTTTTTATAACCCCCACCTTTTCTAGAACTGATAGTCCTTATACTGTAGGATATACAAGATTCTTAATATTTGTCTCCCCTCAGAGAATGGGAGCCTCTTTGAACATTTTTTTCTAGTTTTATTGAGATATAACTGACATATAACATTGCATTGGTCCAAGGTGTAGAGTGTAACAATTTGAAATATGTATAGAGAATATAAACCTCTTGAGGCAAGGGATGTTACACCAAATGTGTATATTCTTAGTATCTATTATAATTCCTGGTTATTCATTAGTTAACAATAAATAGCTTATGAAATTATTGTCTAAATGTGAACATGTATGCAATATCTTCAGATAGATATAACAACCCTGAGAAGAAATAATGAATTGAAAGGGGCTGTCTCACTTAATTATAGTAGATTAATATAGGGCTGTGATGATTTTCTACTGCCCTGGGTCCACCTCTCCCTGATAATTGTGGGAGTGCTTCTCACAAGGTTTTACATATCCAAATTGGTTCCATGACCAAGCAGAGATATTTAGAGACTCTGTCTTCACTGAACACAGTGTGGGCTCCTTCTCAAGCAGGACTAGTCAGCATCCATTTTTAGACAGAATTGATGAGGTCTATCTTTTTTTGAGGTCCAAGCTGTAAGAACCATATAATCTTGGAGCTTCTGGGAAGCATGTTTTCATCTAAGTGTGGAGGGCATGACATTAAATCAAGTCAAAGGAAGTTAAGTAGGGCAGAAGGGGAGGAAGACAGAGAAATGGTGAGAGGGTTTGCCAAAAAAGCAGAGGAGGGAGAATAGAGAGGACTGAGAGCTTCTCAGTACTTGATGGAGTATCTGGATGCAGACTTGCCTGTATTAGACTCTCAAGTCAGCAATGTTGTTTGTTTAATTATATTAGCAAACAATCTCTCTTTTTATCCTCTCTCTCCTCTTATCTCCCCTTACCTCCCCCTATTTCCCCCTACCTCTTTGTCCTCCTTCTTCTTCTTTCTGCCACTCTGCTTTTCTTTAAAAGAGTATGGCTTACATTTCTGACCCTGCTAATAATGATACTTAAAATGATAAAATATTTAATTATGGAAACATCTGAAGAAAGTTCAGGTGTTCAGTTTTTAAAACGGATAATAGCATGCAGCCTAGGCATTTTCACCTCTGATGATAATGATGACAAAAGTGTATGCCTTCAAATGCTACATTTTCTTTTTTTTTTTTTTGCTCTTGAAAACGATCCCAATTTCATTTATCCAGAAATGTGAAGTCATTGGCACAAAATACTGGGGCATGATCTGAAGAACTAAACAGCCAGACAAATGACCTTAGACAGTCAAATGGATATATGAGTATTTTCTTTAAGCTTAATAACTGTGTACATCTTTCCTGTTTATTATCTCTCTTTCTTACAATGGTAAATAACTATTTCTTGTAATTTATCCTTTGAGATAAACACCCTGGAATTATAGGATGTGATGTCTTATTGACTGAATTTTAAAAATTGTTATTATATTTAAGAGTGTTTCCTTAATTTCACTGTCCTCCCCATATTTTATGATCCACAAAGAGCTTCATTTCTCTGAAATCAAGGATTAAATATCAGCAAAAATTGCACTTTGGGGATGAAAACTGGTCAAACAGGTTTAGATGAAGGTGTCTTTTTTGGTACATCCTTGTCTGTTTCCTTTTGTTTATGCTAGCATTCCTTAATATCCCTTTCTTTTTCAAAGTAAAGTAAAAAATGTATGCCTGATATACAGAAAGAAAGAAATACTGCTGATCTTCAGCCACAATGGCAAGCAGACAGTGCAGATTTTGAAGTTCTAGTCCGTCCTTCTATACTTGGACAGTTCTGAGGACCACTGCATTCCCCTTCTTGGCCACACCAGGTGAAGTATTCTCATGACTAACAACTCTTAGTGATCTCATTTTGATATCTGTATCACTTGAGAAGCTTTATCATGGCATGCTTCTTTTTCCAGAAGGAGGCAGAATGACACAGTGAATAAAACTGGAACTGTGGAATCTGGTGGAGGTGTACATTCAGATTTTGTCACTCCCTAGTGTGTGATTTTAAGAAAACAATTCTTCAACCCTCAAATGCTCATTAAAGTGGTAATAACAGTATTTCCTGACATATAAAGTTATCAAGGGGCTTTGATGACAATATTTAAAATTAATTAGGAAAATATCTAATACATAAGCAATCAGTATCTTAGGTATAATTATTTAAAATTCTCCCCCTCTTTCTCCTCCTCTCCCCTCCTATTTCATTATCACCATGATGTAGTTACTGAGCTACCAATGTTGATGGGAGTTATCATCATTCCTCAGGTGAATTGAGGAAAAAAGAAGCTTGTAAACCACTATATTAAACTAAGCCCCATAAGGAGAGATTTTACTACTTTAAATGTTACCACTACAGTGATTTCTATTTAACAGAGGATTTTGAAGATGGTAAAGTCTTAATGCGAAGGCAGATAGACTAGATGTGCAACTCATTTACTAATTCATGGTCTCATTGATTCTTTAGGGAAGAATTTCTTGCTCTTCAGCAAGCAAATGGGGGTGGTTATTCAGTTTCCCTTTGAATCAGCCCTTACACAATTCTGTGGGGCAGAGCAACTCACACACCCTGCTGATACCTCCAGGGAAACTTACATCAACATCCTACATCCCAGGCTGCATAAACCTATCTACAAAGTGTGCAATAAGACTGGTCCAGCTCATTCAACGAAACAACTAACCAAATGTCTTTTTAAGCAGGAGTCTGCTGTAGTTCACTGGAACTCTATTATATGCTTGAATGAGCCCTAGAACAATGCTACTCTACTTTATTCAGAGAGTTATGCATGATCACACGGAGAACAACTATCAGCAATAGCCTCTGCTGATAATAAAATATTATTGTCTTATTAACGTATCTAGTGGACCTATTCCAGGCATGAGAGGTTCAGCCCAGGTGGTCTGCTGGGGAGGAAGGTGAGCACTCTAAACATGTATTTGGTGTACAGTTAGAATCTGACCAGATAAGGACTGCCTGCCATTGCAGAGCTCACATACTTGGCTATAAGTAGAGCATTCACAGTATTTGAAGATGGGTAACGCCCTGCTTTTCCTCTTCTTTCTGGTAATGCTCAGACATCCTTGGACCTGCATACTGGCTTCAAGATCTTCTGCATACTATAAAAGGGTACCCCTGGGATGGTTTGTTGTGTAGTGGTGAACATCAAGAATGTGAACTGTGGAGTCTGGTGTTTGAAGCTCTGTAATATTATCCCAAGCTCCTTCTTCATCCTATTTCTACTACACTCTTTCCTAGAGCCTACACTCTTACTAAGCTGGACTCTTTGAAATCTTCTCAAATCAGGTTTTATTCATTCCATTACCTTCCCCTAGAGTGTCCTCACCATGTTCCTCCATTTGATGAAATCCTGCATTTTTGAAGATCAGCCCATGTCATTTCTTTCTTAAAGCTTTCTAGTGGTCTTTTTCTCAGGTCTAAATTGGTGATATTTACATCTTGGCTATGTCTTATTTCCCCTCTTGATATACACATCTCTGTCAGGAGAGATCATGTTTTCTTTATCTGTTTATTTTCCGTTAATGCCTACCATAGCAGAGAGTCAGTAGTAATGCTTCTCCAACAATTACAGCAAGAAAAATACAGACTGCAAGTTCATGACTTTTCTCAAAATTATCAGTGAATTGAAGTCTCAGGGCAATCTGGAGAGAGATAGGCAACTTCGGGGAAACATGGGATGGAATCATTTTCTTATCTAGGACATATGGTCTATAAAGTTTTACCAAATTCATTACCTCCCTTTCTTACAATGGACAATTGATATTTCTAAACCATCAGGGATAATTTTTCTTTCATGATGATCACCCTTGGGTTATAGTGTTTGTAGTCTTGCTGGCTAAATTTTGTTTTCATTAATAGGCATGAAAAGAATCTCCTTAATTTCACTGCCTTCCCCATAACACATGTTCCAGGAAGCACTGGATCTCAGCAAAAGTTACAACCAGGGGTGGAAACTGTTATCTGGTCAAACAAGTTAAGATGAAGATGCCTTTCTGGTGGGGCCTCAGCTTTCCTTTTCTCCTTTTTATGTGTACTTGCATTCTGAACACATTACTCTTCTTCAAGTTAAAATAAAACATGTAGCCTAACACACAAAGGAAAAAATGGCTGCTGATCTCAGCCACATTGGGAAGTGGACAGCATGGTTTTTCAGAATTCTAGTCTTCCCTCCTGCACCCTCAGCCAGTTCTGATGACCGTTACATTCCATTTTTTTTAACACTGGACAAGTTGAGAATAGTTGATGAATTGGTGGATGTCAGGGTGGGAATCTGAACCCATAGGGGTCGTGTATATATAAGCAGTGGTTCCCATCACCTTATAGGCTTTTTTTCACATAGAACTCCCCCAGTTGCTCTCAGGGAAGATCATGTTAGACTGAGAAAGCCACCTTCATGGGGCTAGCATGTGGGAGGCAATAGCAGCTGCTGTCACTGGGCACAGAACTCCCTCGGGCTCTTCTCCCCATCTCCTAGATGGAAAAGAAATCTCAATCACAAAGGGAAGGATAACAGAAGTCATCACCTTTAGGGTAGTGGGGAAAGAGAATTGAAAAAGATATATATTGAAAAAAATCAACTTCTGTTTCCAGAGGAGAGTCAGGAATGTGCACAGGAGGAACTGAAGTTATAGACAGGGCTGGAGCCTGGACAGGCCACCCAGTGATCACAGGAACAGAGTGCCTTCCCAAGACTGAAGATGAACCAGATCCTCAGGACACCCCCCTGCTGCCCACCACTAGGCTAAGCAGTGGGATCCTGCAGCCAGGAGACCCTCTGAGGCAAAGCCTGAAGGGAGGGCCTGCAACTGAACTTCAAAGAGACATTAATTAAAACTCTGGAAAAGCAGCCCCTATCCTAAGCATAAGACACCTCTAGACATATTGAAGCCTGTGGTATGCTGAGGATGAGTATTCCATCCAGGACACCCCATTACATTTAGTTCTCATGTCTCTGCAAAGCTCTGACTGTGGTGAATTTTTAGAGTCATCATCTGGTCCTAGCATGCCCTCTGAGACACCCCAGATGGAACAGGGGTCTAAAGAGTACCTCCACCTCTCAGGGGTCCTCTAGGTTTTTAACATAGTCATTGCATAGCTTTAACATGCGTGGTGTTTATATTTTAACTTGAAAAATAGGTAAAATATATGTAAAAAATAAGTGCTAACCCAAAAGTTGCAGAACCTAAGAAAAACCATGGGTTTTTCAAAAACATAGATTCCCATGGTACAGTCGGAGCCCACTGAGCTAGCAAATCTCTTGTTTTTTCCAATTCTTATATTCTAGGATTCTAACACATCATATAGGTAGGGCGAAACAGGTTTTCTCAACATTATATTACAGCCAAATTTGATAGAATAAATCCATAAAAAAGTAAAAGGAACTCAAAGTAATCCAAGTGTAAGGTGTATTAACAGTTTAGCTATCTAGATACTCTGAGTTTGAATTTGTGAAGTAAACCTGCGTGTAAGAAAAGCCTTTGCACCTGCATTCTCAATTAGTCTTGCTACAGTTGCTCAAGTTTTTGTTCATTCCTTTTCCTATGGTGCCCACAGGCATTATCCCTACAAATAAGGTAAAGAGTTCTCTGGTTAGAAGTAGATAAAGAGATTACATGCTTATCTCTCTGGTATCTAAGCACCCTACCAGCCAGGGAATTGAATCCATCCACAAGCAAACATGAATTTACTCTACTTACCCACTCTCTCTATTCTTTTCTCAAAAATTAAATTTTAATATGATAGACTTTATAAGAAGCATAATGGTTGTTCAGTATTTTACTGATTCTTACAGAGTAGATTGTAATCAAGCATGCCCTTCTTTGCTTTGAACAAGGAGAGCACAAAAGCCCACTGAAGAAAAATAATTTAACTTCCACTCTGACTACAATTATGAAGTTGGATAGTAATTAATAAATAGCCCTTGGGGGAATTTTCTGTGTTGCTTTTATATTATTTTTCTCAAGCTAACCATACAACAACTCACAATGAAAGAGTGACATGTATCTCTGGTGAATTATGAAACCCAAACATACTGATTGAAGAAAAAACATCTTGATTCCAACATGCATTTAATTATATACGTCTGTAGCTTTTCTTTTTAAAATATGGTTGATAAGGTTCTTGACTTTTGGAATCACATACCTATTTGGGAAAAATCCCCATGACAACTCCACCATGTTCTTTTGACTGTATTGGAGGTAGAAACTGTAGGGATGTGTACCTGCTCTTTTAAAGTTACAAAGCAGGTGTTTTGGTTATTTATGGTTGCATGACAAACTGTCCCCAAGTTTAGTGGATTAAAATAGCTATTACTGTTCTCACTCTTTAGGAGGTCAGTAATCTGGGGAGTTCTGAAAGCAATAGTGCTCTTCTGTGGCTCCTGTCAGACGGTGCCCAAACCTACCAGCAGCTGAAGGCTTGGCTAGGCTAGACTGTTCAAGATGATGCAATCCCACAGCTGGCAGTAAATGGCTGGCTGTTTGTTGTAGCACCTAAATGTTACCTCTCCATGGGTAATGGGCATAATACAGCATGATTCCCAGATAGGTGGTCCCATGGGCAACCATCTTCAAAGTAAGTGTTCAAGGAAACTGAAGAAGAAGCTGCCAGGCTTCTTTTAATTGAAACTCACGAGTCTGGTTGCATGATTCACATTCCAGGGAAGGAGAGATTGCCTCCATCTTTCAATGGGAGAAGTGCTAGACGACTTAAAGCCATATATGGTGTTCTTCAAATGACAACTTGGACAAACAACATTTATTAATTTAGCTAAAGAATTATCAATGAACCATCTACGTACGTTTTGTTATAGCAATGTCAAAAATCCTTTCCGTGCTCACATCCTTTCAAGTTTCACAGTTCATTTTATATACCTTAGCATAACTGTATTTTTCTTTTTTTTCTTAAATATAATTTATTTTATTATCATTAATTTACAATTACATGTGCAATATTACGATTATTAAACTACCCCTTCATCAGGTCCCCCCCACCAACCCCATTACAGTCACTGTCCATCAGCGTAGTGAGATGTTACAGAATCCCTACTTGTCTTCTCTGAGTTGTACTGCCCTCCCCGTGCCCCCCCAACATGACATCTGCTAATCGTAATGTCCCTTTTTCCCTCTTATCCCTCCCTTCCTGCCCATTTTCCCCAGTCCCTTTCCCTTTGGTAACTATTCGTCCGTTCTTGGGTTCTGTGAGTCTGCTGCTGTTTTGTTCCTTCAGTTTTTTTCTTTGTTCTTATACTCCATATATGAGTGAAATCATTTGATACTTGTCTTTTTCGGCTTGGCTTATTTCACTGAGCATAATACCCTCTAGCTCCATCCATGTTGTTGCAAATGGTACGATTTGTTTTCTTCTTATGGCTGAATAATATTCCATTGTGTATATGTACCACCTCTTCTTTATCCATTCATCTACTGATGGACACTTAGGTTGCTTCCATTTCTTGGCTATTGTAAATAGTGCTGCAATAAACATAGGGGTGCATCTGTCCTTTTCAAATTGGGCTGCTGCATTCTTAGGGTAAATTCCTAGGAGTGGAATTCCTGGGTCAAATGGTATTTCTATTTTGAGTTTTTTGAGGAACCTCCATACTGCTTTCCACAATGGTTGAACTAATTTGCAGTCCCACCAGCAGTGTAGGAGGGTTCCCTTTTCTCCACATCCTCGCCAACATTTGTTGTTGTTTGTGTTTTGGATGTTGGCCATCCTCACTGGTGTGAGGTGATATCTCATTGTGGTTTTAATCTGCATTTCTCTGATGATTAGCGATGTGGAGCATCTTTTCATGTGCCTGTTGGCCATCTGAATTTCTTCTTTGGAGAAGTGTCTATTCATGTCCTCTGCCCATTTCTTAATTGGATTATTTGCTCTCTGTTTGTTAAGGTGCATGAGTTCTTTATATATTTTGGATGTCAACCCTTTATCAGATACGTTTTTTATGAATATATTCTCCCATACTGTAGGATGTCTTTTTGTTCTACTGATGGTGTCCTTTGCTGTACAGAAGCTTTGCAGCTTGATATAGTCCCACTTGTTCATTTTTGCTTTTGTTTCCCTTGCCTGGGGAGATATGTTCATGAAGAAGTTGCTCATGCTTATGTCCAAGAGATTTTTGCCTATGTATTTTTCTAAGAGTTTTATGGTTTCATGACTTACATTCAAGTCTTTGATCCACCTTGAGTTTACCTTTGTGTATGGGGCTAGACAGTAGTCCAGTTTCATTCTCTTACATGTAGCTGTCCAGTTTTTCCAACACCAGCTGCTGAAGAGGCTGTCATCTCCCATTGTATATCCAAGGCACTTTTATCAAATATTAATTGACTGTATATGTTTGGGTTAATGTTTGGATTTTATATTCTGTTCCACTGGTCTGTGGGTCTGTTTTTGTGCCAATACCAAATTGTCTTGATTACTGTGGCTTTGTAGTAGAGCTTGAAGTCAGGGAGTGTAATTACCCCTGTTTTATTCCTCCTTCTCAGGATCGCTTTGGCTATTCGGGGTCTTTTGTGGTTCCATATGAATTTTAGAAT
>JAVSCE010012771.1:0-61153 GCA_032199065.1 Smutsia gigantea | reverse complement strand
CCTTTCATGTGGGTTTCTTAATCAGTATCCTGATGTGACTAAGGGATGATAGAGAATAGAGAATAGAGAAGGATAAAGAAGGCGTTTAGGGCAGAGCCCATGGTTCCTGCAAGTGTGGTCAGGGCTGCTTGGGGGCGATGGAATAGAAGAGGCATTCAGGACAGCTAGGAACTGGTGGGAATCAGGCATTTTTCTGGGTGCCAATGGCTGCCATGCAGAAACTATCTGCTGCCAGCAACTTGGCAGCAATATGTTTTCATCTGTGTGAGTTGTTTGGTAACCACATGTAGTACCCAAAATAACCCTACCTATCACTGCACACTATCTGGAAATAGGATGAAGAACTTGAGAAGATGCGACAAGTGTGTGAACAAAATCAGCAGCTTCTCCGAGAGAATGAAATCATCAAGCAGGTAATACAGCTTCCCACCCACTTAACAAGCCCTGGGAGACCCTATTGCGACTGAGCCCAGCTCTTGGGAGCAACCCTGAGTTTGATAACTTGGCTGTATTTTTGAGGTCTACATCAAGTTGTCATGTGATACAGTCAGGAACATTTGAAAATGGTATAAACACATTTTTTAATTTGCTATTTTCTGAATCTAATACTGATCCTGTAAAGTGGGAGTCCTTCAACCTACTTTACTGTTACCTTGCCTCACTTACTATGGTTTAAAATTAAGTTAACTTAGGAATCTTTGTTTTAGCCATGAACACCCCCAGAAGCTGCCCTGCAATATACATTTTGTTTCCTCTTTTCAAATAGAAACTGACCCTCCTCCAAGTAGCCAGCAGACAGAAACCTCACCTTCCAAAGAATACTCTTCTATCTCCAGACTCTTCTTTTGAATATGTCCCACCTAAGGTAAACTCAGTGCTGGTGATACCCTCACATAGCCATGGTTTGGGGTAAGTATGCAAAAATCATTTTTTACAAGAGGTTGAGAGTTAAAATTCCTAAATTTCAGCATCTCAGTTTTGCTTGTAGTCCCAGATAAAATCAGAGTACAATCTTGAGGAAATTAGGCTTTCTTCCTCCCCAGAAGCCTGACTTCGGGCCATGTACAGGCATTATGTAACACAACTGAAGAGGAGGAGCAAGAGAAAATAGCAGTGTTCTCCTGTCCATCCAAGGATTTCTATCTCACCAGATCATGAGTCCCTCCTTCATCCCTCAGATTGCTCAGTTTCTATGCCTTCAATGACTCTGCAAGGCCAAGGCTAAAGCAAAATTTCTTCTATTGGTAAAGCCAAGTGGGGTATATTTGAGGGAGTCTGAAATCTCTGTTCAGAGAATATAACTGGCAACAGCTATTAGGAAGCTATGATCTACATGTGTTTTTTTTTTTATTTCATTAAATAACCATCCCTAACTTGTTTTTCACAGCCAAAACCTACCCGTTTTAAAGAAAAGTTCCTGGAGCAAAGCATGGACATCGAAGATCTAAAATATCATTCAGAGCAATCTATGAATGAGCCTGAGGATGATGATGGCAATGGGGACGATGGGGATGATGAGGAATGGAAGCCAACAAAATTAGTCAAGGTGTCCAAGAAGAACATCCAAGGGGTAGGAGGCAGCTGTCATTTCTGTCAGGGATTCTAGTCATTAGTCTTCACTGCCAGTGGGAATGGAATGCGGGAGCCCCGTTCCGCGCACCCAAGCCCCATGTACCATTCAGAAGCATCAGCCCCGCTGCTGAGGGCTTGTTGGACTAGCACTGGGTGGGCCGCACAGCTAGTAGAGGGGGCTGCCAGAGGGCACAAGGCATCTCTCTTCGTGTTGTCAGGTTCCTAACAGTCTAAGCAGGTATTGCTGTTCTATACCACTTCATTGAGGCTGCTTCCAAAGTGATCCTAATAATCCTCCACATTTTTATAGCACTGTACAGTTTATATACCATGCTCATATATGTTATCTCTTTTCATCATTACAAAAATGCCAGTGAGGTGCCTATTATTTGCATTTTACAGATGGATCTGAGAGGAGGATGGATCACAGGAGGGAAATGACTTTGCCCAAGGTCATTAAAACTAAGTGATAGTCAGGACTTGAAACCAAATACTCTGATTCCAAGTCCAGTTTGATTCTACCACATCATGGTCATATCAGTTAAAAATACAAACCAGAAGCTAAGTGGGAACGTTATCTTCCTCCCCTAATAAAATGATTTTGCTCACTGGGCTAAGGGGCAGCAGGAATTATAGGAAAGGCTAGTAATTAAGATCAAGCACACCAAGTTAAGGAGAGTTAGGAACAGCCTGACTTTGAGGCATGCTTTATTTACTAATACAATGCTAATCCCACATAATTACCAAACTGACATGTTTTATGATGAAGCATTAACTTCCCAGGCACCACACAGTTCACCATTACCCCAACTGTGCCCTGTAGCCATATTCCACCTAAAGAGAACAGTTCCCACATTACCCCAGCTAGCTTCCTGGAGGGTTACTTGATTGCAGTAGCTGATAGTATAGGACACGGGGGACTGAGCCTTATAAAGCTGCAACACCAAAAAGAAGCAAGTTAGGAGGAATAGGCAGTCATGGTGGCATTAAGTCATTTGGGAAGAGTCATGAAGAGTGAAGCATAGCATGTGCTCTTAGTGGAACTAAGAGTTTGTCCTTAGCATCAGAGAGCTTATAATGTAGTGGGAAAATGAGGCAAAGCAGTAGACGCACACCACAAAACCACAGCATGCTCATCTCAGGAAGGTAGACTGAGAGTTAAAGAGAGTGACTTTTTAACTCTTAAAAAGTGTGACTATAAAGCCAAACCAAGTAGATATTGTTTAGGAGATGCCATGAAGGCAATGACTATTGCTGCAGTATAAGACAGAAAGAAGTATATTGCACAAATAAGGTAGTAGAGGGACAGAGGCTTAGGACATTGAGAGAAGATGGAGCAGAGTATGTCTGACTTCCATTCACTTACTCAACAAACATTTATGGACTCTGCTCTGGATGCAGTGGAGAGCATGAGCTGAATGAAGAGGAAAAGGTCAGCTAACTAATAAGAAACAGAGTTGAAAAGTACACACATAAACAAATGATAGAGGACCTAAAACCCCTGGGAAGGATTTCCAAATGTGAAACAAATATGCGTATATACTTGTCCTCAGGGAAAGCATATTATATGTATTACATTACTGTTGCTCCAACCTTAAAAAGGAAATACAGCAGTATAGCAAAATTTGCAAGAATAGCAAATTTTTGCTACCTGTGATAAATCCTGTCTGAAACAGTGAAAGGAATTCTTTTCTAGGCTTTTTCCCTGATTTTATAACTTGAGAAGAGAGTATAAATGGGCTTTAAGGGGAACAAGGAAGCATGCAATCTAGTCTTTACCTTTTGGCAACTTCAAAGCGCATGGATATTATGTCTGCTCTGTGATCAGACTGCTCAAAGATGTGTTAACTGTAGCCCTTGACGCTTTGCATGAAGGCCATCCTGATTATTTGTTCCAACGCAGCTGGAGTGAGCTGGT
Organism: Smutsia gigantea; assembly: GCA_032199065.1. NCBI lineage: Eukaryota > Metazoa > Chordata > Mammalia > Pholidota > Manidae > Smutsia > Smutsia gigantea. Next base: position 57,663 of record JAVSCE010012771.1, on the reverse strand, counting down.
ATGACCCCTAGGTTACTCCAAAGGAGACCGCAACAGGCATCGAAATGATGACTTGTCCAAAGCTAATGCTGAAAAAGGGGGTTCCTCATTCAGCCATATTTCTGTACGTACTAAGGAGATGCCGAGGGATACGCCATGTGCTATAGGAAAAAAAGTTAATAGCTTAGAAGCCAAATAGACATGAGTTCTAGTCTTGAGTTTCCCATTGGATAGTTGGGTGACCTTAAGCAAATCCCTTAATCTCCCTAGGCCTCTGATTCCTGATTTATACAGTGAAGGAATTAGAGAAGAATAGGTGATGTATAAGGTCTCTTCCAGCACAATATCCAGAGTCAACATTGTATAAATGGGATTTGGCTTTTTTTTTGATGGGGAGAGGGATAATAAATGAGTTTAATAATACCTTTTATGATGTTATATAGTATCTGAGAGTTAAAAGAAGGAATATAGGCAAAAAACACCTTGTGAGGATAAAATATCATGCAGGTATTGTTATTAAAGCACTGTCAACATTTTACAAATATTCTCATTTGTCCCCTTTGGCAAAGAAGAGTGAGAAGGTATTCTTGTCTCTACCTTACTGATGAAAGAATGGAGATGAACTTGTATGAAATGACTTGTCCAAGGTCACGCCAGGTATTAAATATAGGACTAGAGCCCAAGTCTCCTAATTCCTAGGCTGATATTCTTTATGTTAAAATTTTTACAAGATCTTAATCATTCTCAGGTACAGTATAACACTCAAATTAGTGCTAAAAGAATTACAGACTTTGAGGCAATAGTTCTCAGCCCTCACTATACATAAGAAACCCCAAGGGGGCTTTTAAACACTGGGAGCCTGGGACCCCACCTGAGGTGGGACCTGGTTTTTTAAAAAGCTCCCCAGAGATCTCCTGTGTGCAGGCAGGGTTGAGAAGTACTGGCTAAAAGGAACCCCAGAGTTCTTTCAGCTCTGTTTCCCACTCTATATAAATAATTCCTCTGTTAGTTTTCAACTGTGGTGTTGGGACATGCTGATGGGTTGCTAGCAGTTGTGATACACACACATGTATACACACACATACCACATACATATGTATTTGAGGTTATGTCTGTGTTCCCTTGCTTACATTCTGATCTGCGTCCTGGTGTGAGAAAGAGTAGGATGAAGTTATAGCCAGTGCACATGGCATTCATGTGACTACATCTGTCATGTATGTCATGACTGTTCTATAATACCACTAACCAGGTGTTTATCTAGCTTCTGCTTGCTTGAAAACTTCCAGTAGGGGGAAGCTCATAGTCTCACAGAGCAGCCCATTGTAATCCACTGTTAGAAAATTGTTCCTTTTTGAGCTAAAATGTGCTCTTCTATAAATCTTTCCAGTGGGTACTGGCTCTGTAAAAGTCTAACTATTCTTCCTTATCACAGCCCTTCTGATACCACTTTCATACTATTATCCCTTTGGATAAAATAGAGACATACAGACATGGTAATAGAGTATTTCTGAGGAATTTAGATGAATTTGTAAATGATCAGAGGACTATACCCAGCCTATAGCTATCAACTGATCGATTTCATCCTAGTGAGGTGTCTCTAGGACATGTCATAGAATTCTTTTGCCCTGTCTCTTATTCAGAGAAGCACAGATTTCTTTTTTTATTATAATGTTGGTGAGGGAGACTAAGATAGGCATTCCTGTCTATTGCTATTAGGACTATAAATTGGTATACCTTTCTGGAAGGCAACTTGAAAATATGTGTCAAAAGCCTTTAAAGTGTTCCTATCCCTTGGTCCAGTAATTATACACATAGGAACTTATGCTAAGGAAATCCTCATTGGTATGAAAAAAAAGATTTATTCATTCAACAAATATTTTTTGAGCACCTATGTATCAGGCACTGTTTCTAGGTGCTAAGGATGCAATAAACAAGACAAGATCTTGGCCTCATGGAACTGAAGACATTCTTGTGGAGAGAGACAAACTGACCAGAAAAACAAATAAAATAACTTTAGATGGTGATAAAAGATAAACAGAAAATACAGTGAAGTCATCAAGAAGATGAGGTAGGAAAGGGTAGATTGGGAGAGGCCTCTTTGAGGGGCAGATAATTAAGCTAAGATCTGAACAAAGTGAAGGAGCAAGTCAGAAAAAGAATCAGGAAAACTATTCCAGGAAAAGGGAACAGCAAATGCAAAGACGTCAGGGCAGGATGAACTTAGTTTATCAAGAAGCATCTGAAAAGGCCATTATGGCTGGAGTGTACTTAGAATGGAAGAGAGGAGAGCAGTACAGATCAAGTCAGAGGGGCAGTCAGGGGCCAGATCATGGAGGGCTTTGTCAACCATATTAAGATGTAGATTGTATTCATCTAGCAGGATATTCATTGTAAGGTGATTTGTAATATCAAACAGTTTTTTTGAGAATAACCTTATTATCTAACAACTAGGGGATTGGTTCAATAACAGTTCCACCTGATGAAATACTATATACAACAATTAAATATTAAAAATCATATTTTTTATTTTCAAATTTTATGAAGTGATATATGGTATTCTCATAATCAGATTTAAAAAAGATGCTATAATGGTTTCTTTTACCTTCACACTACAGTACAGCAGTGGTGGTTGTCATATGAAAGAGACTTAAGGATTTTCATTTAACTGTAAACTGAGTATGAATCCACAAAGATATGACAAGGGAAAACAGCTGCTGTGATTTGGGGCCTCATTAACAGGATTGTTGGAGGGTGTTTGTATCAATCTACTTCACAATAGTCATACCACCTTCAGAAAGTTATGCTCATTTCTGGATGTCACAATTAAAGAGGAACTTGGACAAATTGGTATGTAGTCAAGGTGGTGAGGGTTCTTGGAAACCATGTCATGTGATGGATCACTGCGGGAGCAAGGTGTATTTTGCTTTGAGAGGATATGGACAGAAGGGGACAGAGGAGTGAAAATTATGCTCAGGGTTTGAACAACTATACTGTGAAAGTGGGGTTAAACTGATTCCATATCAGTCCAGATGGCAGAATTGGGTCCTGTGGTCACAAGTTATATAGAAACCCTTATCTCAGGATAACTAGAGCTTCAGATAATTAGACCAGGGATGTTAGAGAGGGGCTTCATACATCAAATCAGGCTTTAAATGATCACTGAGGTCTCTTCTGACTAATCCATCATTCTGTGAACTCTGCCACCTATGTTTGTTTCAAGCCAAACTATCTCACTTTTTTCTACCATTTCTCTTACAACATCACTTCCTATAATGCTGGCCACCCACCTCTTTTTTGTTTAATGTCCTCTTTCTTAAACACATACACACAGTGAACTCCTGAATGTGTGCATACAGAAACACACTTATTGACCAAGTGGGTTTAATGCATGGCAAGCACTTAAAACGCTACCTGGCATGCATTAATGTCAACTATTACTGTTGCAGCATTGTTGGTAAGTGTGAGTCCAAGCACTAGGAGGGGCACGGATAAATCGTGGCATGTTCATAGGGCGGGAATGAAGAGAACTGGAGCTGCATGTGTCAACACATAGCATACCAGTTATATAAAGTTTTTTAAAGTGTAAGATAATTCCTCATTTTTTTTAATGAAAAGTCATGTGTGGTAAAAGACATGCATGGAAATAACACATACCTAATTCAAGAGACTTTGCCCCTCGGAAAGGAGGGAGGCACATGGAATCAGGAAAGGGCAGACAGGAGGCTTCGGTGATATCTGTATTTTACTTATTAAGGGAGGAGTCAGGACATTCAGTGGGTTTTGTGTGTGTGTTTTGTCTATGCTCTTATATGCCTGAGAAAACGATTATGGTACCCTAAAATAGGATCTGTTATTTCACATGAGGTCTGACTGACCCAGGGTATAGAGAAACAGTTGTTCCCCATGATTTCTGAACTCCAGATTTCTGCCTGACTGGTTTGCTTCTGGACAGCCATTTCACGCTGTTGATTCATGGAGCTTGCTGACATCTCAAATCCCTAGGCCCTTTTTGCACAAACTACTTTTAAGCCGGTCTCCCCCATATTACATTTATATGGCTGATATGGAGGAAACCTAAATGCCAGACTTATGTTTATCACTGTTACGGCTTATCTTTCTCCTTTCAGCCCATAATTCCAGCCTGTCAAAATATTTTTGAATTGTGATCTGTTATCTTACATATTAATCATTCTTCCAGCCTTGTGTCATTGTTATAGCTGATAAATACGCCTGCCTTGTAAACTATGAGATTTTGTATTTATATACTTGAAAGTACTCTGAAAACTGCAAAGTGCTATATACAAATGGAAATTATTTTATTTCATATCAAAAGTGGTTTATTAAAATGTTTGTTGAATGATTAAACTGCTAAGGACAAAGCCCAGCCTGACACTGAACAAACTGCAGAAATGTGAGTTGGATGAAAGTAAGCTGGGTAGATCTAGATTTCAAGCAACTGCACTCAGTTCTTAAATATACCTACGTCTACTATCATCCAGCTCGCAGTTCCTCACTTTGCCCATAAAAGTATGAGTCTCTGTTGCCCCGCATCGTTATGGCATTCCCTCCAGTCCGTCTTTCAAGTATACAATCCAAAAAAGAAAATAGGTTTGTCTGGCATGACTTGTTCTTAGAAAATCTATGGTGGTTCTTGGTGATCATTGTTTCAGTGAAGGAGAGATGACTGAGGAGACAGAAGCTTGGTAAAGTTCATGGTCCTTTCCATTTATTCTAGAAAGGCTTGCAAATGAAGGGAAGGCACTTTGGTCTTCGAGCCCTTTCAGTAATATGTCTCTACAAACCTGTTTTGCAGTGTTCCTGCAAGGGCTGGTGTGGGAACAAACAGTGTGGGTGCAGGAGGCAAAAGTCAGACTGTGACATGGACTGCAGCTGTGACCCCACAAAGTGTAGGAACCGTCAGCAAAGCAAGGTAGGAGCAGTGGTGTTGCCCTTCACCATCCCTTGACACCGTCCCTTCCTCCCCACCACCTGTAGACCCTTTTCTACTCTACCTTCCATCCTGAAACCTGGAGTCTCCTGCACAGCTCTTCTTCACATCTGTCCTTCCTCTCTGCTAGCCTTTCCACCCATCCCCTTCAGAATCTACATCCCTTCCCAGGAGATTTCCAGAATATGCAGCTCCCCACCCCCAGTGTTGACTATGAAGTTTCTCTAGTTTCTGAGGTAGGAACAAGGAACAGGAAAGCAGGCATTTACAAGCATATAGACATGCAGGATCAAACTAGTCTAGAGGCTTAACTGGAACTGTCAGGGCCATGTGCTGTGATGGCAGCTTCCAAGAAGGAAGTTAATCCTTCTGACATCTTGAGACAGTAATTACTTAGACCCTCTCCCCAGGGACCAGCTATTCCATGGCTCTAGGTAAAGACCCATAGGAATTTGCTGTTTTGAATAGTCACTGCTGTAAGCCAAGTTAATTAGCTGTCCTTATATTGCTCCCAGGAATAGCAAACTCGGAAACAAAATGTGTGCTGAGAAGGGGCACACCAAGCAGTTCAGATCCCCATACCTGCCTTTCGCCTACCTGTGCCCAAGGCAAAAGCTCACTCCTGCAGCTCTCTACATGAGAGACAATAATTCTAGCAAGCTTAGTCTAATGATCATTCATGCATTTCTTGAACATCTACATGTGAATGATTTCACCCTGGGTCTTCTATTGAAAAGACTTCTAAGGTAGGTAGGTAGTCATTCACGGACTAAAGTGACAAGCTAAAGGTCAGGCTAAGAATTGGAGAAGCAGCAGGGACCTTAAGGATCCCTGTTCCTGTGTTTTTTCAGTTTGAGATCCGGAGTCCTGTGGTGGCTCCATGGAAGTGCTTCTGGGCAGAGGAGTGTGGCCCGACTCAGTTTGGCCCCATGTCAACCAAAGCAACTTGCTCTTTACTTGTTTATTTATTCGGCTTCCTCTTAAGAGATTTCAGCTATAAGACCACTGACCTAGTCCAATGCTTCCATTTTACAGAGAAGGAAACTAAGTCCCTTCTTAAACTTACGAGATAAGCTTAAGTGACTCACCTGATATTACACAGCTGATCCTGACAGCTAAGATTGGGCCTCCAGCCTCCTGACTCTTAATCCAGTTCTGTTTCCTTGACAGCAAGTTACAATTCCAGCCCAAACACTGCTGGAGAGGTACCTTGTTACCTAAGTAACTTCTCTCTCCTGGCCTCAGTTTCCTTCCCCAAAAGGAAGCTAATACAAACAACACCCTGTAGAGATGCTAAAAAGGACACTGCAGATTGTAGAGGAGGGAAGATTAATCAAAGAAATGACCAAGGCTTGGCTTGGCCTTGCTTTAAACCTTGCCTTGTGCTGTGTCCCATGCTGCTGTCCTACCTTATCCTTTGCCTTGAGAGGCTGCCTCCAAGCATTTCCAACTCCCCGAGCAGGAGTTCCCTAAGACTTGTGTGGACTGACTAATGAGGCTATCAGCTGGGACCTCAATGGTTGAAGTGGAGAAATTTTATTTTATAACCCTGGCAGCTGAATTTCTAATCAGCCTGGCTGCTTGATTCTCAGGGTAATAGCTTGGGCACTGTTGAACGGACCCAGGATTCCGAAGGCTCCGTCAAACTGGAGGATCCCACTGAGGTGACCCCAGGATTGAGCTTCTTTAATCCCGTCTGTGCCACTCCCAACAGCAAGGTAGGTGGGCTAAAAGGCAGGCGTTTCCAACTGTATTATTGTCCATCTCTGCATTATGACAGAGAGAGATGGGAGAAAAGAGGGTAAACGTACAGTCAGCTTGCTGGGAACTGGGAATCAAGCAGAGGCTAGATGTGTTTTGTTTTTTCGCCACAGAGCAATCTTGGGGGACACGTTGTAGTGCTGGGAGTGGGCTTAGCTACTGTACTGGCTTGGCTGGGCCAAACCACTGCCCCTACCCAAGACCTAGTCCTACCTGTCTCTGTCTTCCCTAGATCCTGAAAGAGATGTGTGATGTGGAACAGGTGCTCTTGAAGCAGACAGCTCTGGCTGCCTCCTCCCTTGGCCTCCCAGAATTGAAACACGTGGCAACAGAATTCCAAGAAAATAAAGCTCCAGGAAAGAAAAAGAAACGAGCTCTGGCCAGCAATACCAGCTTCTTCTCCGGCTGCTCCCCTATTGAAGAAGAGGCCCACTGACGTTGGACTCGTCATCTCTAGCCCAGCTTGGCTTGGGAGATGCTTTCAGGTTGCAGCCAAGGAGGGGGTTTTAGTGACTCCTCTCGATTCCAGGTTTTTTGCTGTTGAAAAAAATGGGATAGTGTGTTACTGAAATGGAGGGAAACTTTGTTGGGTGTTGGCCCTCAGTTTCCAGCCCCCCAGTCCGGCTACTGCTCTGTCTCCTCCAGAATGGTGCCAAGCCACCAGCTAAAGAGAGAACCAACTGACCTTCCTGATGACTTCTCAGAAACCGGTCCCCAGTACACTCTAGCTCTTTCTTATTTGTGAGCAGGTAAGGCTGTGCAGTCTCTAGGCTGTCTCAGCTTAATGGCAGAGCCTGGCCTAGGGTGGAGGCCTGGCACTGATCCTTCATCCCACCTCAGGAATGGGGTCGGGATCTTTTCTGCCTTGACCGTCTGTAGATTTTAAGTGTTTTAATAGTACCCTCAATTGTCTTCCATGTTGCTGAGGTAAATGAAATATTTTTAAATGTTAATGTTAAGTAAATAAATAGATTGTGATCCATCTACTATTTGGAATGATCCTTCTGTGCTAGAGGGAGAAATACAGTGGAGAGTCAGAACAAGTACCCAGGCCTGTCTTATAGAGTGTCCCTCTTTTCTGAGAGGAGTATGGAGCTCCGTATCATGTCTTCGTGTTGCCCTGCTACCTTAGCAAAGTGGAATAACACTAGCAAGGCCAGTGGCCTAGCCTTCCCTGTAGAGCCTTCCTAGCCTCCAGCTTTGGGAGGAAGGAACCATATTGACTAAGCAGTTCCATGAGCCTGCCACAGTTTGATTTTCTCCTCACAAAAAAGCTCAAGTACGTAGGTGTCCTTATTCTGCAGATGAAGAAAGTGAGATACAAAGAAGTTACATAATTTATCTGAAGTAACAAAGTGGGTAATAGAGGTAGGACTTGAACCCAAGTCTAACACCCAGGCTTCTTGTGTGACTCAAGAGCAGCAGCGGTCGCCATTCTTAATGCCCTGCAGCCTGATTTCTTGGCAAGGCATGAACGTGGGACTGTACCTCTGCCCAGCCTGGGACAGCACAGCGCTGGCTGCCCGCTTTCTCCTTTGAAAGGGGAAAGGCGGGATGGAGCTTACTCACTGTGCATCAGTGTTCTCCATCTCTGCTCATAGCCAAACTGGGGCCAGCCCTGGAATGCCAAACACAGGCTACTGACTGGCCCTGCAGCCTTCTGAGGAATTCAAATGCCCTAATTTCGTATCCATGCATTCTGAATCCCAGCTCACTCCACCCACCAAAAAGAAGCTCCCAGAACTCGACACTTGAAAGCCAAGACTCCTCTCGAATCCACCAGAGCCCAGCAAAGGAAACTAGGTGACCCTGCAGCCCTCTCTGGCCTCCCACGGACAAGTAGCCCTGCTTCTCTTTGCATTTTAATGCCGAGGGAGCAAGGGAGCCTCTGCCCTTGCCAACTAGAGCCCCTGGATACAATGGGAAGGCTGAGAGGGAGGAGGGCAGCTCTTGGCATCAGAGAGCCAGTCTTCCTTCTCACCGGTCTATATCCAGGGTGTGTGGGGGGAGGGGTAAACAAATTTACCCCAGAGAAAACATCCTTTCCCGCCAACACTGCGCTAGCCCCCAGGCTTCCAGCTACTTCTTTAGCCGAAAGGTAGAGAAAGAAGGTCTGTCAAGCCAGCTCCCAGCACCCATCCCACCCAGAGCCCGCTCCTGCCAGTGGCATAGGTACAGCGTCTTTGTACATATACATCTTCCAAAAGCCTGTGACCCTAACGCTATACATTTCTCAAATGAGTCTTGAAAAGAGACTTTAGAGGCCTTGGGGACAACGCAGCAAGTCAGCATGTCCTGAATGAGCATCTCCTGTCTGGACTGAGTGGGGAAAGGGGAAATGTCACCCAGGGTCCACAAGGCCTGGTCCAAAAACAACACCTGCTGCCTAGAGTTTGGCAGGTAGCTTGCAGCTTTGTCTCCACTAGATGCATGGGGTAGAAGTACAAGTAAGATCCCAAGAGGGAAGGAAGGCTGATGAATCAAAGCTGTCCTCCCAGGGAGCTTGAGACTAGATGCTAGACTTTCTCTCGTCCACGCACGCACACACCCTTTCCCAGGAGGGCGGGGGGGACTGGCTAGGCCCCTTCTCCCCACTGCTAAGTTGCAAAGTTGTGTGGTCACCTCCCCCCTGCTCCCCACCCGCCCATTCCCTCAGTCCTCGCCTCCCTGAGCCAGGACAAAGCCCCAGCAGTGACTGAGATGGGAACAGGAGGAGGGACAGAGGGATGGGGAAGGCCTGACAAAAGAATTCCTCACCCCAAGCCCCCTGACTGGCAGCGAGTAAAAGAGCAGATCAACTCTCCCTCCCCCTTGCTCCCTCCCATCTTCCCACCCTGGCTGGGCACAGTCCATAGAGAAGCTGCAGGCCTTCAGAGAGGACCCACATAGCCTCCTGTAGGTGGCAACAGTGCCACCTGTTAGACTGGTGGGACTGAGCCCAGGACTGGAAGAGGGAGGAGGCAGACAACGCGGAGAGGAGCTGGGAAGCAGTGCAGTACAGAGAGAGCAGAGCAGAGCTGCCGCTGAGAAAAGGTGTGAGGGCTCGGGAAGGCTGGGGGCTACAGGAGGGAGCAGTGGGGCGGAGATGGGCTCCCACCAGCAGGGCTTGGGGCAGGGACTGAGAGCACCCCTGCTCAGCTCCCCGGAGTGGGGTGTTCAGGTTGCTCAAATGCTGACACCATCCAACAGACAACTCCTGCAGGGAGGTAGGACTCTGGAAGGCAGTATCTGGGGTACAGGGGCAAGAGCTGAGGGGAGGCAGGAGGTATGGATGAAGCCCAGGGCAGGCTATTACAACCCAGTCCCAGGGTGGGAAGAGACAGGGGCCTCCCTTTGGGATCGCTTTTTCCTGGGAGAGGTCTCAGGAAAAAGGTTTCCTTCCCCTCCCCACCCTTCCTTGCCCTACCCTAATCCTCCTTCCCCAAGGCAAGCATGGGGTAAGGAGGGCAGTTTTAGGACCAGTCATGCCCTCCCTCCTTTCAGGGACCCAGCCCCTGTGCACAGCCCCCTAAGACTCCACAGCCTCAGGGGTGCCCAGATTACAAGGGGTCGTGTAACTTAGACCACACACATTTTGGGTATCTCCAGGGGCTCCTGTACATAAAGTCATCTTGAAAACCAGTTGTAACAACCCACTGGTGTACACACACACATACTAATGCTGACACAAAATCATACCCTCTCATATAGAATCACAGTCACACACCCAGCTGCCTGGGGATCAGTAAGACAGCTCGATCTCAGCCTGACCCCAAAGCGCAAGGTACAGAGATCCCCTACCCCAAGACAACCACCCCCCACCACCCACCCCACCCCGCCACACACATACACACACACCTTTGCCCTGTATTTGTTGTACTTTTATCAAAGCGACCTTAGAGGGTGGGGCTCCTGAAAGGGGGAAGGTGGAGACTGTGTTCCTGGCTGGGTAGGGGAATGACTGGGCAGGAAGGGACAGGACTGGGGCGAGGAGGCCTGGATTTTCCAAGTGTGTGTGGGGAGGAAAAGGGTTCCTTCAGAAGGCTGGGAGTGACATAGGCCACCTGTTCCCCTGAAGCCTTCCTCTCACTGCCAGTGGCCCCTGCCCCCTGGGAGGAGATAGAATCTTTCAGTCAGGGCTTTGCAATGTGTGCAAGCCCTGTATCCATGGCAACTAGCCAACTAGCTGGGCCTCCTTAGCCCCAGGTCAGAACTGGAACCTCTGCTGCAGGTTACTCCTGGTTCCTGGTGTGGAAGGCTCCCCAACATGGGGCCGCCTGAAGCTTGGCCAGATGTGCCTCAACTTGCTGAACCAAGTTTGCCCCACCCCAGGCGGTTTCTCCTGAGTCCCACCCAGGCAGGCCTTCCATCCCCACAGCGGGATACTGTTAAAAGGGGAGGAGTTGGGGAGAGTGGGTATGCCATCCTGCCTGCAAAGAGGCTGGATCTCCTAGGTGTCCCACTGACTTTCCAGGTATCCAGATTAAAGGGAAAGAAAGACCCTGGAGACTGTCCCCCTTTGCTCACCTCCTTATCCAATCTGGCACTCAGGGCCTGCCGCATGACCTCCGTTGCTGAGCAGCGGCCTAGGCCTCTGCTCCTCCCCCTGGGCTCAGATACACTGGAAGGGAGGCTGCAATCTGCCTTCTGCCAGGGTCCCTAAAAGCCAAGTGTCCCTTTCCCCAGGCTCTCACCATGGCCGAGTCCCCTGGCTGCTGCTCCATCTGGGCCCGCTGCCTCCACTGCCTGTATAGCTGCCACTGGAAGAAATGCCCCAAAGAGAGGATGCAAACCAGCAAGGTGGAGTAGAGATGGGGGTGGGGGCAGAAGTCCAAGGCAGAGGCTGCTTGGAGAGGATAAGGAGGCCAAGTGTGCTCAGAGGCAGCTGCGGGGAAGGGGCTTTCTCTCCCCAGGAAGAAAATCTCCCTCTGCCTACAGAGCAGAGCAGCCCAACGCCTGGCAGGGAGCCCCCTTGAGCTGCCATCCGTTGGGGTCTCGGAGATAGAAGTGGGGATCTGCTGTGAGCTTCTCTCCTGCTCCTTTGCAGTGCGACTGTATCTGGTTTGGTCTGCTCTTCCTCACCTTTCTCCTCTCCCTGGGCTGGCTGTACATCGGGCTCATCCTCCTCAATGACCTGCACAACTTCAATGAGTGTGTCATGGAATTCCCCCAGCCCCCACCACTTTCCTCAGCATACATGTCCAACTACACCCCGCCCTGGGACCCCTGGGTGCTCAGCCATCCCCAGCCCTGTCCAGCTCTCCTGCTCCCAACCGTCTTAGGAAATCCCTCCATGAAGGCTCCCCAATCCTTGGAGTCCCTGGCCCCATGGGGGATTCCCTCTCACTCCCTTCTTGTCCTCCTTCTGGATTCACCCACCCCCACTGCCCTCAGGCCACTATTGCCACCCTTTTCCCTGCTCGGACACCTCCCTCTTGCCTCTTACAGATTCCTGTTCCAACACTGGGGACACTGGATGGACTGGTCCCTGGCATTTCTGCTGGTCATCTCTCTACTGGTCACATATGCATCCCTGCTATTGGTGGGTCTGGGGACAGCTGGCTTACCGCTCCCACCTCAGTCCTCCCTTCCTTCCACTCAGCTCTACCCCCTGGCCACTGAGGGGAGAGGAGGAGTGGTGTCAGCCTGGGAAGCCCACCCTAGTGATCCCTCTTGGCACCTCCTTACTCCGCATTGCTTCTGCCACCAGCTCCTGGCCCTGCTGCTGCGGCTCTGTGGCCAGCCTCTGCATCTGCACAGTATCCACAAGGTAGAGCGGGGATGGGAGGGAGCGGGAGAGGGGCCACTGGGCCCAGTGCCTGTCCCACTCTTTGCTGAGAACCTCAGTATTCTATACCAGGGCTTGAGCTCAGCACCTGAACAAGGAAAGCAGATGAGTCTGGGGATGGGAGTGGTCCTGTTTTCACAGAACGAGGGGACAACCCAGGTAGCCAGGAACCCAGGTTGACACAGGAGGCCCCATTCATCCCTGGTCCCCCAGGTGCTGCTGCTCCTCATTATGCTTCTTGTGGCCACTGGCCTTGTGGGACTGGACATCCAATGGCAGCAGGAATGGCGTAGCTTACATCTATCACTGCAGGTGAGTGCCTAGGTGGAAGTGTTGGCCTGTGGCCAACCCTGGGACTTACCTTGCTACCTGGCCCCTAAGACTGCAAGTAGCTCTGAACTCCAGAAGTCAGGTCCTAGGAAGAGAAGGGGAGAGGCACTAGGGAGACAAGCCCTCCTCACCAGCTCTTGTTCACAGGCCACAGCCCCATTCCTTCATATTGGAGCAGTTGCTGGCATCACCCTCCTGGCCTGGCCTGTGGCTGATACCTTCTACCACACCCACCGAAGAGGTGCCAGCTCCACTCCCCCCCACACCCTCACTGGCCATCAATGCTTCTGCCTCCTGCTGCCCAGCTTCCTGCATCTGCACTCCACTTTCTGCTCACCCCCACCCCCCACTTCACTCGCCACCCCTTCCCCATAGCCTGTCCCCCACTCCCCACAGGTCCCAAGATTCTGCTACTATTCCTATTTTTCGGAGTTGCCTTGGCCATCTACCTGGCCCCCCTGTGCATCTCCTCACCCTGTATCATGGAACCCAGAGACTTACCCCCCAAGCCTGGGCTGGTGGGACACCGAGGGGCCCCCATGGTAAGTGCTGGGTACACTTCTGACCGGGCGGGGAGGGTTCCCAGGCTCTCACCCTTCCCTGCCTCTGTCTCAGCAATTCCCTTTCCCAGCTGGCACCCGAGAACACCCTGATGTCCCTGAGGAAGACAGCCGAATGTGGAGCTGCTGTGTTTGAGACCGACGTGATGGTCAGGTGAGGGAAGCTGGGAGCGCTGAGGGACACAGCAAGGGAGTTCAGGAAGTGGTGACCAGCCCCAGGGCTTGGTTCTTTGACACCCCTTGTGCCTCAGCTCGGACGGGATCCCCTTCCTTATGCATGACGAGCACCTCAGCAGGACCACGGATGTGGCCTCTGTGTTCCCAACCCGAATCAGCGCCCACAGCAGCGACTTCTCCTGCGCTGAACTGAAGAAGCTCAATGCAGGGGCTTGGTTCCTAGAGGTGAGGACAGACTCCCGGAAGAGGCGGCCACCTGCAGGGCTCCTCAGGGCAGAGTTCATTCATTGATATAAGCATTCACTGAGCCCTGTGCTGGCCAACAGGTATACCGTCCCTGCCCTCAAGTCTCTCCTTCCTAGTAAAGAACAGATTCTAGCCAACAGGCTGTCAGAATACTAAACCTAGAAAGAAAACAGTATCTTTACTGGCTGGAGGAGAGAGAAGGAAGTCGCTGTTTGGCAGGGCGGGTGTGGGAGAGTATCTGGAGTGCACATGAAATGAGAGTGATTTTAAGATGGACAAGGCAGGAAACAGGAATTCTAATCAGAAGGAAGAATGTATGTGAAGCCTGAAATTATTTTGAAGAAGTGTTTCCAGGGCAGAAGGAGTGGCTCAGTGGAACTGAGAGATAAAATTTGTGGGAGCAGTGGGAGGTGAGACTGGCAAGGGGAGAAGAGCCTTGGTCTCAGACGGCTTTGAAAGTCAAGCCCAGAAGTGCAGACTTCAGTCCTGCACATGATGGGAAATATTTAAAAGGATCCTTTAGTTTTTTGGTTCCTTTTTTCCTGATTACAAAATAATACATATTTCTTGTAAAAAAGCAAAACATCAGAGAAATAACCTAAAAATTGAAAGTTCTCCCCTAATCCAACCCCTCTGAGATACCTGCTGTTAAAGTTGGGTACACATTCCATATATACATATACATATATACAGGCATATATACGTACACACACACACACACACACATACTTTTCATTTTGCGCAAATAGGATCACTTCACAAATTCTTCACAAGCTTTTTTCTTTCATTTAACTCTATACGTGATGATGATTAAGAGCAAGGGATGCCTGGGTTTGAATCCCGGCTTCACCACTTTGAGCTTTGTGAGCCAAGGTAATACTCCTTAGTGCCTGTGTTTCATTTTCCTCATCTGTAAATGGTGAATGTGAACAGTACCTACCCTGCAGGATCGTTGGGAGGATTAAATAAATTAATACACATAAAGTACTCCTAAGGCTGCCTGGCACATTGTAAATACTCAATAAGTATCAGATAGCTCACTCTTCCCAGGTCAGTGATTAGGAGATAAGGTCATTTGCCGATTACAAGGGAAGGAGAGGAGAGTGGCAGAGGTTTGGAATAGCCACCAGGAGGGATGGGAGAGGGAACAAATCAAGAACAAGTAAAAGGTTGGCTAAGTGGCACTGAGAGAAAAAAATAGGACTACAGAGCCAGCAGTCCACATGGTGTACTCTGCCTCCCAACTCTAGGGGTGGAGGAGGCAGACAATTGTAGAATTGAATCAGAGTTTGAGATTTGTAGAGCAGACGGGGTGGGAAAGGAGTTGAGGTTGCTGGGGAAGAGCAGTTCAAGCTGTGGATGGACCATGTGTAGGGGATGTAGGTGCAGCCAGAAAAGGGCTCATGGATTGGGAGGAAACCAAGGGGTCAAGATCCCAGAGGTCTCTGAGAGACCAAAAAGCAAGTATAATGAGAGAGAGGAAGTTAGGAAACTGGGAGTGTAAGAGGTTGGGAGGCATCACTCTTAAGCTGTTAGCAGGTCTGGATGGTCAGTGTTTTAAAAAAGATCCTGGCTCAGAAGGTGCACAGAAGCTAGACACCAAGTGGGAGAAATGAGTGAAGATGGTGAGGATGGGGGGATGGCCTGGAGGTTTCTTCTGGTCTTGAAATAATTTTTCTATTCTTATAGAGGCAACCCTTCTGGGGGGCTAAGCAGCTGTCAGGCTCTGATCGGAAGGAGGCTGAGAATCAGACAGTACCAACGCTGGAGGAGCTATTGAAGGAAGCTGCTGTCCTCAACCTTTCCATCATGTTTGACTTGCGCCGCCCCCCACGAAACCACACATACCATGACACTTTTGTGAACCAGACACTGGACACTGTGCTGAGTGCAAGGGTGCCCCAAGCCATGGTGATGTTGCCAGGCCCCCAAGTGCTCTCTCTTGGCCTACTCCTCCCCGCACCCTCCCTTCCCCAGGCCACAGTGATACTTTTGAGGCTGCCCTCTGTCCCAGGGCCCCACTCCAGCTCAATACCCTATTCTATGGTCAAACGTCTCTTCCCTTCCCCCACTCCAGAATCCCCAGGCCTTTGCCAGCTTCATGTCCATCCTCCCTGAACCACAGGTCCTTTGGCTACCCGATGAAGACCGGGCTAATGTCCAACAACGGGCACCCAGAATGCGCCAGATATATGGACAGCCAAGAGGCAACAGAACTGAGAGGCCTCAGTTTCTCAACCTCCCCTATCAAGACCTGCCACTGTTGGATATCAAGTAAGTGTCAGAGGAAAGCAGTTGAAGGGATCACCGGAGGCTTAATGGCGGGGAAGAGCCAATGCAGGGATGACAAAGGCCACTCATTCATTCACTCATACAACAGATATTTACCAAATGCTTGCTATATGTCAGGCCCTATTTATTGCAGGCTTTGAGTGTACTAGTGAAAGAGACATACAGGAAACCACTGAACAAAATATATGGATAGTGATAAGCGAAATGAAGACAACAAAAGGGGAAGATGTAGTAGAGTGATTGGGGTTGGGGTGAGGGATTCGGGAGGGGGCACGTTGGGAAGAGTGGTTAAAGTGGTGGTGCTGGGCTGAGACCTAACGCTTCCCAAGGGCTGAGGAAGAGCAGGAGGAGCAGCCTAATGAGCAAGGGGAAGATGAGGCTGGAAAGGTAGGCGGGGGTCAAATTGGGTAGGACCTTGTAGGCTAGCAGAAGGATTTTCGTTTTCATTCTACACCAAAGAGATAAGTGCAAGAGAGGATGGATCTAGGGGAAAGAGGCAAAAGAGTCTCAGATGTTAGCTGAGCCCCAGAAGCTGACCCAGCCAGTAAACATGATGGACTTCAAAACATGTGGTTGCCAAGGTCTCTTATAATGTCCTCGTGATCAAATAGAAAAAGTGTGGACTGAATGATAGGCCAGTTATCGTTAAGTATTTCATGGATCTTTCCCCAGTTTGTCACCATAGAGGGAGATACGACATCAGGTTTGGCCCTCACCTTAGTCTTATCCTGGTCAACATTGATTGCTGATCATGTTTCCAGAACATGTGAATTGGTAATGAATACACTGGTGATGAATTGAGGCCCTGGAAGGTCTAAGCACTCTAAGATGATGGTCCAAATGTAGCAAGATGAAATGCAACAGGGATAGATGTAAACTGCACTAATTCAAGAGAAAAGACACTGACATCAGCAGAAGCACATGTGAAAAAGACCAGGGCTTTGACTGAACAGTGTGCAGAACGAGTCATCAGTGGCAGGTGACATTGCCGAAACTGAACCTCACCCTGGGCTGCCTTCATACAGGCATAGTGTGCTCAGAAGGCAGGAAGAGGTGTGCTCTACTTAAAGCTCATCCAAACCCACCTGGGATATCATGCTCACATGCAGGCCTCATATCTCAAAAGGAACACTGACAAACTGGAATAAAAATCAGATTAAAGAGATTTGTGTGGTGAAGAGATTGATAAGCCATGCCCCACGCCTGGTTGAAGGCACTGGGGCTGGTGGGCCTGGAGAAGAGAAGACTCTAGGGAACATGGTCACTTTCTCAGACCTCTGAATGGCTGTCATGGGACAAAGAAGACACATTTGTATGGCCCCAGACAGCAAAGCTAGGAACCATAGGTGGAGTCCACCAGGAGACAGTTCAGCTATGCAGAGAAAATCACTTTTGGTCAGGGGCTGCTATGCAAAGGTAGAAGTGACAGCCCCTTCAAAGCAACACTGCAGATTCAAGCACAGATGGGAACTGACTCCCGTGCCTCATGCCCCATGATTCTGGATGTTCCTTGTTTCTTCCCACTTCCACAGGGCACTGCACAAGGATAATGTCTCAGTGAACCTATTCGTAGTGAACAAGCCCTGGCTCTTCTCCCTACTCTGGTGTGCAGGGGTGGATTCAGTCACCACCAACGACTGCCAGCTGCTGCAGCAGATGCATTACCCAGTCTGGCTCATTGTAAGAACTCTGGGACTGGCACCCCTCCTCTTCTCCTCCCATCCCTGGTTCTCCTTAACCCTGTCTCTCTCTTCCTTATTTATTCCCCCCCCCCCACTCCCATATACTACCTCTGGGACTCTGGCCACCAACAGGGGCCTTTTCCGATTCCCACAGCCCCCTCAAACCTACCTAATGATGTGGATCATTGCCAATTGTGTCTCCACCCTGCTGCTTTTGTGGACCTTCCTACTCCAAGGGTGAGTACTTTGTGCTCCAGCTTTCTGGGTCTTTTTCTCCCCAGGGTCCTGCTGATGGGGCTGATTCAGACTCATATATGCTGCCTGGGACTCAGGGCTTGGTCTGTTTGGTTCCTTTAAGATTCTTAGACCCTTCCTTATACACCAAGTTGGCTTGGACCTGGGAAAAGGCAGTTTGGGGGAACCTGGGGTCAAAAGGTTGTGCATGAAGCTGGCTGAACTCACAATGGGAAGCTTTTCTCCCAATAGGAGATGTGCTAAGGAGAGAGAGAGAACTGGTAAGAACTTTCTCCCTTTGCCTCATTTTTCTCTTCCTCTAGACTTCCCCTTGCTCACTCCCTATATGCCCTCCCCTCTCCCCACCATCCTAGGCTTTGAAACAGCAGTGCTGCTGACCAGGATGAACAACTTCATAATGGAGTGAATGCTCTGCCCTGGATCCCCACCAGCCAGAGTCTGGGGCTGTCTACACTGGACAACAGCAAAGAAGGGAGAGTGACCAAGGCAGACTGTTGCTGAGGTTGAGGTGGGGTAAACCTTGCCAGTTAGAGGTTTTGAACTGTAAGGACCCACTGTCCAGATAGTGGGCATGCTCCAAACTTCCATGGAATCTACTCCCTTTGAGCTTTTTGACCTGAGGTGGTTGGGAAGACAGTGAATGATGAGAAGTTTCTCCCCAAATGAAACTGAAACAGAGGAAGTGAAAAGGAGATTGCCAAGATGATGTTTCAGACCTGTGTGCACGTGTTCTTGTGTAGAAGGAACAGTGGCTGTCAGGGATGGGACAGCTTGGAACAGTGACTGAAGGAGATAACAAAAGGCCTTTCCTAGAGAACTTTAAGATGATGGAGACACCAACCCACTCCATTAACTGTCTCCCCTGACGCCTGCAATTTAGCTGCTTTCTTGCCTAGATGCTGGGGCCTAAAGAGCCCATCTAGGTAGGTAATTCTGTGCCTATAGGTGGCTTTTTGCTGTGCACAGCCTTTTCTTCAAGACAGGTTGGTTCACGTATCTTGCCTGTTAATGTTATTCAATGAATTTAATTCCCGTTTGGCCGCAGTCTAATCTTTTCAGCGCTAGGGCTGGGTGGAGGATGCACTTTCCATCTAGAGTTGTATGTGACATGACATTGAGGTGTCATCACGGGGAGATTCGTGGGTTGCCGGTGGGAGGAGGACCGCCTGGGGCAATGAAGGGCTGCAGGAGAGAAGCCTGAGAGCAGCCGCCACGGGGGCCGTTCCGGGTGGCCGAGGCACGCAGTGCAGAGTTGCGCTGTAGCTCCACCTTGTGGTCACCTGTCCCAAGAGAAGGGCAGCTTCGGTCGTCAGCGTGACCTATTTGCTGAAGGCCACCTGTTTCCCGTGCTGGTTGGGGACCTGTGTCCTTGGCTCCGGACCCTAAGGGCATGGTCCGATTTCCACAAGTGTTCACTTATCTGGGACGCACGCAGGGTTCGGGTCCCTGGCCCACCTTCCCCTCGACGCGGAAGTTCCCGAGTGTGTTTGCTGCTCATGAGTCCCCGGGCTAAAACACTGAAGGTGACCCGTGCGGACCTGGCCGAAGATGAGGAGTCTGGTGGGGAAAGGCGTGAAGGCAAAAACGGGGACTGGAGGGGCCTCTGAGGCTGACACTTCAGTTCCCCACAGCACCAACATTCTCTCCGGTACGTGTCTTCACACTAAGGGAAATCGAATTAAGGCGGTGGCGAGGTCAGGAGGTTCGGTACTCCATTCCCCTACCTCGCCAGACTGGGTCCTGAGGCAGCACCAGCACCTTGTGATGACCCCACTCGGTTGCAGGGCAGCCCTGAAAACTACACTTCCCAGGAGGCCCTTGGCAACTTCTGGTCTCAGGATTGACGGAGGCGAGTTTGAATTTGTGTTCCCGCCCCCTCCTCCTACCGGACCCCGCCCCTTCCCTTCTCTCACCGCCCCGCCCCCGCCATGCACACATGCACATACATTCACGGGCAGCTGTCCATGCCAACATACCTGGTCTGCAGCTGGCGCGGTGGGTGGGGGCGACGGCGGGTGGCGGGGGGAGCCCCGGGAGTCCACGCCTGGCCGCTGCCTGGCCCCGGTTTCCTCCGGGGTCCACGCCGCCTGGTACCGGGCAGGTCTCCCTTCCACACCTTTAAAAGCTGCATTTCCTTCCTATCACACGTTCCCGATCCCTCTCATCAATCAGACCGCGGGCTGTCCTAAGCTCTGGGTTGCCCAGGCTGTCGGGTACTGCCGGGCTCTCACCTCTCGGCAGGTAGCTCCTCCCCCATCCCTTCTTTTCCAACCCTTCCCAGTCGCCCAGCCTCGCAGCCCTGCAGCCTCTTCCTCCCTTTCCCACCTAACCCTGACAACTTCCAGGGTCTCCAACACGCGCAGGCTCAACCTCTCAGCATCCAGGCTCTTGGCTGTGGCCCTTTAACCCCCCAGTCCAGACTCCCGGCCAGAATGGCAGCACCCAGGCCCAGCCCCTAGCCTTGGGTACTCAGCCTTGAGCCTGCCACCGCATAGCCTTACTCTCTTCCCAGGAGGACTGGACAGCTATGGTACACTTAACCTCCATGAGGCCCTGGACTGAGAATGAGACTGACAAAAACTTGAGGGCGGAAGGCCTCGGGGAGCTGCTCATGAGGTTGGGGTGTAGTTGCTCTCCACTATTTTTAGCTGCTGACTCACAGTTCCTGGCATCCGGATTTGGGGCTAGCAGGCCCAGCTAGGGGGCTATTAATAGAGCTGAGGCACAGTCCCGACCCAGTTCAGTTTGCAGGCACACAGAGCAGAGCCTGCCCTTGCCATCGTGCTCTGTGAAGATGTTGTGGACTGGGGCAGTGGCTGGACCAGTACCTCTCTAGCTGCCAGTACCTCAGCCTGCTATCTCTGCCTTGGAACTCTTGAAGGAAAGCCCATAATGAGACTTCTGGGCACAGCTCTCCCCTAAGCTTGCCATGGCAGGGGCTCTGCCACATTGAAGCTCCTGTTGTACTAATTAAGAGTGAAGAGAGAAGTCCCAAGTAGAGGAGTTATCGTGGCAATGGCCTTGGCCTGCCTTGACCTACTTCTGGGCCAGAATGCTAGGTTACTAGGAGGAAGAGCTGTGGATTTCTGGTCCCCAAAGGCCCTCATAAGGACAGGGGGATTCAGCATGGTCCTAATAGAGGAGCCACAGAGCTGGGCATTTGCTAGCCCCAAACCAGACTCAGCACTAGGAAGCTGCTGAATTCTATGCTTACCAGCCTCCCCACACTTCTTTTTATTTCTTTCCCTCTTGCTGAGCTCTGTCCCTACTCACAGGGGTCACACAAATCTCAGGATCTCTCCCAACTCCATAGAGAAGCCTAATTCTGAAAATCCACTGAGAAACTTCTCTCTGCCAAGGTATGAATGTGTGTTCCTTTATTGTCAATCCTATGGAGCCTTTTTATCTTAATGGGCTGAAGTAGGAGTTCCCTGATCTATACATTGGTGGGGAAATCTTCATACCTTACTGGGCTAACCAGAAAAATTATTCCCACCCATGCCCAGTTTGGTAGAATTCCCATTCACCAAGGATGCACACCTACAGCCATGCCCCTACGTGCAAACCAGAAATCTTTTGCCTTCACTGACTCCGGCTCCCAGGTGAAATCAGACGGCTCAGGGGCAAAGATGATTGTTTCTCCACACACAGACTGCTAGCCCCAAATCCGGATGCCAGTGAAGCTCTACTTTCCAGAATGAGCCCAGATTATCAGACAGCAGCGGGCTGCGCTGCCTCAACCTAGTCAATTTGCTGAGGGCGCCGGAGAGGCAGTAGATGGGATGAGAAATGGTCTCCTCCCGAATCCCTTCGCGTACTCCTAGATCGCTTCAGTCTCTGCGCAGGCCCCCGGTTGCCCGGCAACCAGCACCGCCTGCAGGGGCGTGGAACTGCTTTCCACCTGTAGGGGGCGCCTGTCTACCTGGGGCCTGGGGCTGGAGCTCTAGCAGCTGGGAGGAGGTTCCAAGTGTCAAAGCATCTCAAGGTTGCAGACCTCCTCTCAGGCTTGCCAACCCAATCGAGTCTGAGTCGCAGAGAGCCTGTGGAGTGGGAAGAGGCTCACTGTGGATCTAAAGGGATTTTACTCATAGTCATTAAAAATTAAATGGAGAGAGAGAGAGGACCACTGAATGGGGAAGGGGTGGCAGAGGGCAGTTTGACCCTCTCCGTTCATTACGGTTTTAGCAATGCTTATTCCTCCCAGCAGTTTAGAGGGCCCAGGCTATAGGGGCTGTTCTCCTGAGCTACGTTTAGGATGTAGGAAAGAGTCTAGCACTGTTTATTGACAAACTACTGAGCATATAAAAGACTTTGAGCTCCCAAGTTATCTGCCTAGCCTAGATAGGTCAAGAAGGAAGATACTCATTTGTTCATTCAACAATAAGAATTAACCCTAACCCGTGTACTAGGTAATGTGCTGTTTCACATTTAATCCTCACAAAAACCCTATAATTATTTCCATTTCAAAATAAACTGAAGCTCAGAGAAGTAAAATAACATCCAAGGTCACACAATTAGTGACTAGGTTGGGTCTGACTGAGCAACTACTGTGGGCAAGGGTCTAAGAATATATAAAACAAGATGCTTCTCTCCTTACCTAATGAACCCTAGTCACCCTTCAGGACCAAACTAAAAATGTCATCTCCTTTGTGAAACTTTTCTATGTCCTCCGCGCCACAAGTAGAGTTGATACCTTGCTTTTCCTGTACAGCCTCTGAAATAACACCTTCTGCAGGTATTGTAATGATGTGTTTCCATATTTCTCTAACTTTGAGCACCTCAGTGACGGGGCCTGTTTACTATTTCTCTACACTTGGATGTCTAATAGACACCTCAAATTCAATATGTCCAAATCTGGACACCCAATCTTTTCCCCAAAAAACTCTTCCTAAAGCTCCTCCTAATGCTGTCCTCACCTCAGTCGATGGGAATTTCACCTTTTCAGTTCCTCTGACCAAAACACCTTGGAACCACACCTCATACGCGATGTCAGCAAATCCTGATGACTCTCCTTTCAAAATACAGGCTTCCCCTGTTATCCAAAATAGAGCGTTCCTGGGGAACCTCTCTAAACTGAAATGGCGTAAAGCAAAAAAACAATTACTATTAATTTATATGGAAACATTTTCAAGTGTTCCCAGACCCAAAAAATAACTCTTAGGCTTTCCTGATTCCTTAGGACACTTCATGCTAACAGATGTACAAAGTAAATCGAGATAAAGCACAGATGCTCACAGACACAGTTCAAAGCTATGGTGGCCTGATGCCGACATGCTAAGTGAAGTTCGCCAGGAAGGAGCTTGATGATACCATTCTCACTGCTCAAGGTGTGTGCTGCCTCTATAAGGTTCTCTGCAAAACAAACACTGAACGCTATTTTCAGTTTTCACCTTTTTTTGGAAAAGAAAAATCCTCCATGGATTTCTTTTGGTTAGCAAAAATAGGTACTAATGATGCCGGGGTTCTTGTTCGCGGAGCTGAAGAATGAACTTCGTGAACGAGCTTTATAGGAGAGATTTACAGAGAGTTTTATTCAGTTATAGAGAGATTTTTATTCAGAGAAAATATGAGCTCCCCTCAGGTGCAGGGAGGGGCAAGGTTGCTGCTCAGGGTCTCAGTGTCTAGGGTTTTATGCTTACTGCAATGGGAATTTTCTACAGATTCAACCAGAATGCCAGTTATATTTTAACCTATCTCTGTGAAGATTTCCTGGATTCCCTATTGTAAACTAATGGGCCTACATGCCTATGAGCAATGAGCTGTTCTATATCACTGGGTCCTGGTGGGGAATACATCGCTACATTGTTTTAATCTCAAGCACCCTGTTTTTTTTTCTACATTCCTGAAGCCTCAGTAAGACTTTGTCCTTTTCGAAGGCCCACACTGTCCTCTAACTAGGCAGGAGTTATGCTCTGCTGCCTCCCTATCTCACTAATGTAGGTCTTCCATAAAAATGAACTTTCAAAAAGTGGGGGGTACTTGTACAGCCAGAATCCAGCCACTTGTCATCACCTGCAGTGCTACCATCCTGGTCCAACCCACCATTGCCTCTCACAGTGATCGCTGCAGTAATCCCTTGACTGGCCTGTCTCACTGCTGCCACCCTTGTCTCCTGTGTCCTAGTCTCCACATGGAAGCCAGAGGGATCCTGCTAAACTCAAGGCCGACCTTGTCAGTTCTCTGCACAAAATCCTCCAATGATTCCTCATCTCTCTCAGAGTAAAGCCACAATCCTTATGATGGCCTACAGACCCTACACAATCTGCACTCCTACTAAATCTCTGATCTCCTGTCCTAATACTCTCTCCCTTCCTCACGCTGCTCTAGCCACTTGGTCCTCCTTGCTGGTCCTTGAACAAGCCAGGTATACTACTGACCCAGGACCTTTGCACACTGCATGGCTCACTTCCTCACTTCCCTCAAGTCTTTGCCCAAACGTCACTTTCTCAGTGAGGCCTACCCTGACCAACCTATTTAAGATGGCTATTGTTCTAATTTACAGTTTACAGTAAATGCAGGGTATAGAGGAATGCAATCAATGACACCATGCAGGGCAAAAAGCAGACAAGTCTGGAATGTAGGCTACTCTACAAAACAACCGGCTTGTCTCTTTAAAAAGCCAATGTCACTAATTTAAAAAAAAGAAGAAGAGAGACTTCTAGTTCTGGATCCAGTTGGAATAGACATTCTTTTTCCTCTTCCTCCCACTAAGTATGGTGAAAAGCCTGGACATTATATATACATCAAACAGAAGAAGGCTCTGAAGGAAGGAGAAAAAGGGCAGCCTAAGAACCCCAGTGACCTGAACTCATGGTGGTGAACCCTGGGTTTTCTTGTTGCCTCATCTATCCCAGAGTGGGTGCTAGAGAAGCCAGCATCCTGAAAATGCCAATGGACACAAGAAAAACAAAAAAGTCCCAATAAAAGCCTGCTTTCTCTCACCAAAAGACCAGAAAATGGGCAGCTTAGCTAGACAGAAAACTCTTAGACAGCAACCACTCTACTGCAACAAAACACCACAGAAAAAAAACTGCAGCAGAAACCACACCAGTGAGTGTCAAGTAGAAACCCAGGCTTTTACTCTCACGGGCTCCCCCCACCCCCACACCCTCTCCCTCTCCAGGTGGCATCAGGTAAGGCTGAGTAGGGAGCCTGGACTTCCATTCCCGCAGGGTAACAAGGCCTTCCCTCCCTGCTGGGTGGTGTCAGAGGAAGCCTAGGGGAGAGTCAGGATTTTTGCCATTGCTCTCCCCCTCCTTCCCTCCCCATCCCACTCCTCTACCACCCACACCCCCACCTGTGGTCAGCGGAAGCCACCTGGGGTGCAGGAAGGAGGCACTTCTACCTCTCCCAGCCATGGAGGTGTCAGTGGCTGTCTAGTGGGGAGCTGGAACTCCCACCCTGCCCAGCAGTAAGGACAAGCACCCCCACCTCAGTTATCAACCAAGGCTGAGAGGGGAACTTGAACCTCTACCTGGCAGTAATCAGGCAGTGGCCGCTTCCACTGATGGCAATAGTGTCAAAAGAAGCCTACCAAAACCAAAAGATTTAATGAAGATCTAGAGTCTCATAATATCCAAAAATGCCTAGGATGCTATTAAAAAAATTACTCATCATACCAGGAACCAGGAGACCCTCAACTTGAATGAGAAATAATCAACAGATGCCAACACCAAGATGACAGAGCTTTCAATGATCTGACAAGGTTTCTAGAGCAGCCAAAAAAAATGCTTCCACAAGCAATTACAAACAAGGTTGAAATAAATGAGAAAAGAAAAAGAAAGTCTCAGCAAAGATATAATGAAGAATCAAATAGAAACTTTAGTACAGAAAAATACACTAACCAAACTAAAACACTCAGTGGGGGGCTCATCAGCAGGATAGAGAGGACAGTGAAACTCGAAACTAGAGCATTAGGAATTACCCAATCTGAAGAACAGTGGGAAAACAGACTTAAAAAAAAAAAAAGGAACAGAGCCTCAGAGATATGTGGGCCTATAACAAAAGACCTAACATTTGTTATCTCAGAGTACCAGAAGAGAAAGAGGGAGGGGCTGAAAAAATCCTCAAGAGATAATGGCTGGGAATTTCCCAAATTTAGTGAAAGACATAAACATACAGATTCAAGAAGCTGAACAAAGCCCAAACAGTATAAACTCAAAGAAATCCATGCCAAGACACATCATAATCAAATTTTTTAAAATCTTGAAAGCAGCAAGAGAGAAATAACACCTTAGTTATAGGGGAAAAACAATTCAAGTGTCAGTGGATTGTTCATCAGAAACCATGGAGTACGGAAGGCTTCTGATATATGAATATATGTGGCACAACATATTTCAAGTGTTGCAAGCAGGAACACCCTCAAAGAATGCTTAAAGGCAGTTCTCAAAATAGAAAGGAAATGAAAAAAGAAGAAATCTTGGAACATCAGGAAGAAAGAATAGAATGAGTAAAAAGGTAAGTACATACAATAGACATTCCTTCTCTTGAGAAGGAAATTATGTTTGATGGTTGAAGCAATAAGTATAATATCATCTAGAGGAAATATTTAAGACAGCTATGCAATACTTAACCATAAATGAGTCAGGGTGATGGAACTTGAAGGGAGGTATGGTGCCTACATTTCCCTCAACCTGATAAAATGATGACATAAGTAGATCTTCGTGGTGACCAGACAGTTCTGTATCTTGATTGCAGTCGTTACAGGAATCTCCACATGTGGTAAAATGACACAGAACTATACACACATTGTACCAATGTCAATCTCCTGGTTTTGATATTGTACCATAATTATATAAGATGTAATCATTGAGGGAAACTGGGTGAAGGGTGCATGGGCCCTTTGTGTACTACTATGCAACTTCCTTGCAAATCTATAGTTATTTCAAAAAAATTTTTTTAAAGATTAGGGCTGTTGTAGATTAAAAGTGGCTAAAGATGCAAACTCAGTGCAAGTACCTTGATTCGATTCTGACGTTAAAAAATATAAGAGGTAAGTCTGAGGAAATTTGAATATAGACTGGACATTAGATGGTACTAGATGACATAAAATTCTTATCTTAGATGTCATAATCATATTGTGGTAATGTGGAAGACTGTATTCTTACAAGATGCATGCTGAAGGATTCAATGGAGAAGTGTATGGAAAAATTACATTCAAAAGGTTCAGGAAAAAGTGTAAATAGATGGATAGAGCAAATATAACAAAATATTACTAGCTGTTGACTCTCTGAGGGAAGTATATAGGTGCTCATTGTACTAGTCTTTCAACATTTCTGTATGTTTGCAAATTTTCATTTTTAAAAAAGTTGGAGAGGATATGTGGAGGATAGATATGTGATACTAAAGCAAGTATAGCAAATGAGAATGAGAATCTAGGTGGCAGTTGGGTTTTGTTCCTTGTAAAATTCTCTCAATTTTTCTGTATGTTTGAATATTTTCATATTAAAATGTGGGGTAGGGGACTCCCTTGTCCCCTCCTGGTGTGAGCCAGGAGCTCTGTCCTTCCACTTTATTTCTAAATAAAAGCCTGTACCTTGCTCTTGTAAAAAAATAAATAAATAAAATAAAATAAAATAAAATGTGGGGTAAAAAACTAACAATGATCACAACAACCTGGTGTCCTCCCTGGAACTCCCAATTCCCCTTTCTCTGCTCTTTTTCTTTCTGTCCATAGCACTCATCACCACATATACTACATAATTCACTTACATGTTGTGCTAACTTTTGTTTGTGTCCACTCACGAGAATGTAAGCTCCCAGGGCAGGGATTTGTTGTGTTTTGTTCTGTTTCCTGCTACATCCCCAAATCCTCAAACAGTGTCTGGCACATAGCAGGTGCTCGATGAGTATTTATTGAATTAAGAATTAATTTCTGTATCCCTAGGACCTACGTCAATGTCTTGCACAGAATAGGCATGCAATGACCGTTTGTTGGGTTGAACTGAGATTTAAGTTCTGCAGAAGGACTTAGAATAGACCTGTTGTACTAGAGTGGTTCAGAGAATGGACTCTGGAATCCCATGGCCAGGATTTGCATCCTGATTCTGTCACTGCCAGCTGTGTTACCTGGCTGTATTAACATCTCAGCTTCAATTTCTCATTGATAAAATTAAGATTAATAATAGTATCACCTTGGTAGGGTTTTTGTTCGCATGTAAAGCACTTAGGACTTTGTAACAACTCAATGATTGGTAGCTAGTGACAAAACAAGAACAGCAAAAAGGTAAAATTTTCATGGCATGTCATCCTCCCTCTGTCCCCCAACAGTCTGCTCCAGGAGAGGCTAAGGAGACGTCCTTGGATAAGTATTCCCAAGTTCTCCAGACCCCCAGAATGGTTTCTCCCACTTCAGATCTCTTCTTACCTTTCCTCTACCCTGGATGCCTTTTCCCTTTGGTGTCCTGAAGCTCTTGCCCCCATCATAACCAAGCAGGAGTGGAGTGAAGGAGACAGAAGTCTGTGGGCCAGGGACCAGAGCTTAGAGCTTTCCTTTCCTCCTGTTCTAGGACTGAGTCCCCCACTGGTGATGGAAGCAGGTCAAGTGTGACGCTGGGCGGTTGGCCTAGAGGTTGAGAGAACAGTAGTCCAGAGGAGGAGACACTGACAAGAGAATGGCAGTATATGCTGCCCTCTTCCTCAGTACCCTGTTAGGAGAGAGCACCTCGGCAGCCCTGCTCCAACGTCCCTTCCGTTTTGCTGCCTCAAGTCTCTACTTCTGGTGGCCCCAGCTCAGAGCAAGCTGGGGGACCCATTGAGCAGTTCCCTGCAACTCCCTCTTGGAAGTGGGGTGATTTGGAGTGGGCAGAAGACTGGCTGAAACTGGGAATATGGGGCCATGAGACTGGAGGGCTGAGCTCACCCGTGCCGCAAGTGCCCTGCCCCCACTCTAGGGTCGGCGGTACCCCAGCTATCAGGGGAGCTGGGGCTGAGCCGGAGTGCGCTATCTCCTCTGTTCCTTTAAGCAGCCGCTGTTCAGCATTCCTGCCGCTGCCTCTGCCGCTGCCGCTGCCTGACTCTGCACGCTGATTGGCTGGAATCAACTGAGAAGGGAGCCAGGGAGAGATGCTCCTGACTCCACTCAGATCCATCCTGGGGACCAGTGCAGGAGCGGTCCTCGCAGCACCCAGCCTCTGCCTAGGCACCCGCTTCTTCTTTTCCGCTGGGCCTCGGCCCAGGAGCCACGACGGGCGACACGGAGCCGCCAGTACTGGAGGGGGAGCCTTGGGTGCGGGGCAGCGTTGGGGCAGAGGCCCCGGGACGCCCGCCCGGCCCCAGGCCCCGCTCGGCCCGGGCGCCCCCACGGGTGCCCCCCCCTTCCTGGTCCGAGCAGTGTGAGTGCGCCCGGGAGCCCGGCGGCGGCGGCGTGGAAACCGGCGTGGGGTGGGGGGTCCGGGCGGTGGGGGGCAGTGCCATGCACAAGCACCAGCACTGCTGTAAGTGCCCCGAGTGCTATGAGGTGACCCGCCTGGCCGCCCTGCGGCGCCTCGAGCCTCCTGGCTATGGTGACTGGCCGGTGCCCGACCCCTATGGGCCAGGTGGGGGCAATGGAGCAAGCGTGGGTTATGGGGGCTATAGCTCCCAGACCCTGCCCTCGCAGGCAGGGGCTACCCCCACTCCCCGCACCAAGGCCAAGCTTATCCCCACCGGCCGGGATGTGGGGCCAGTGCACCCTAAGCCAGTCCCAGGCAAGAACACCCCCAAACTCAACGGCAGCAGCCCCAGCTGGTGGCCAGAGTGCACCTGTACCAACCGCGACTGGTATGAGCAGGTATGGACCATTGCAGGGGGGCGATGGGGTAATTCACAGGGACTGGAGGGGGGGGCTAGAGGTCTGGGGTACAGCAGGGGTTCCTGGGGCTCCACACCAGAGGACCCGGAGCCGAGCCTTGAAGGTGGGCCAAGAGAGGTGGTTCCAAGTGTGTGCTTCCCTGTGTGTTTCTGTTTGGGGGGTCTCCATTTTGGGGGCATTGGGAGGAGCTGTGTGTGTCAGGAGGTGAAGGTATGGTGGAGGGGCACATTTTCTGTGTGGGGGAGTTGGGTTTGTCCCAGTGTGGGGGGCTTAGCAGTGTCTCTGTGTCTGGCAGGGGGCGGCAGGTTCTGCGGGGGCTGTGTGTGGTGTCTCCACAGGAGGGGAGGAGGCGGCATGGTGCTCTGCGTAGGGGGACATGTGTGTGTGTGTGTGTGTGTGTGTGTGTGTGTGTGTGTGTGTGGTGTGTGGAGAAAGGCAATGGAGCTCTTATGAACCTGTGTAGAGGAGCCCATGTGCCCAGCTCACTGAGGTTCATCCCTCCATGCCAGGAGTCCCTCTCTGACCCAATCCCTTTGTGTGTGAATGTGCACATGGACGTGTGGGGCTGTCTCTCGAATGTGGATGTGTCTCTGTAGATGAGGCTGCAGGGATAGCTGTGTTTGCCTGTGTGTGTGTGGTTACATGCAAATGTATGTGAGCATGTGGCTGCAAGTGTGTGCATTCATGTGCCTGTGTGTGTGTGTGTGTGTGTGTGTGTGTGTGTGTGTGTGTGTGGCGGACCTGGTGAGAGGCGCTTGACAGGCAAGGGAGGGGAGGTGGAAGAGGCAAAAGACACGTCCCAAGCAAGGCTGAGAGGCTGCCGAGAAGGACAGACTCTTTTGTCCAAGCAGCTCTGAAGTGTGTGTGTGTGCTCGGGGGGACAGGAATGGGGGCCCTGAAGCAAGCTTCCTGGCTCCAGAGGAGGCATGGTGCCTGGAGCCAGGCAAGGGGCAGCTGCCCTGATACAGGGACTGGCCCCAGTGGGGCATGTCCCCTTGGGTACCCCCAGATGTGGGAGAACTTGGCCCCCCAGCCCTGATTTGGCATAGCTTGGGAACCCCTGGGTGCAGGGCACAACTCCGGCTTCCACTCGCAGCCTAAACTGCCGGCTTAGAAAATGGAAGGAGCATCTGTGGGAGAAGCAGCAAAATGGAGGCTGGGCCAGCAGAGCCAGGTCCCTGGCATGCATGGCGGAGGGCCTGTCTGGTTATTCGGCTCTGCAGCCCACAGGGTAGGGAGAGAAGAGAAGAAGGCTTTGCTGTGGAGGGTGAGTGCCAATTGCCCCAAGATGGTGGCACTTCTGGCTGCCTCTGCCCTCCTCTGAGGATAGGATGTGCTCTCACTCAGAAGCAAAGATGGGGACTTCATGGGGAGAGGAGTCCTCCATTCTGGCCTTCCGTCTGTCCACACTTAACTGTTTACTGTGTCTCATGCCTTGGCCCCTTGCCTTCTCCAATGAGTGCCCCTCTCTCCTTTTCCCCTCTATCCTGGAGTCGTATCCTTGTAAACACTCCCTCATACTTGTCTTGTTCAACTGGCAGACAGGTGCCCATCCAAAGGCTGGGCCAGCTAGTCAAGGTTTCTTTGCCAGAGATGATCCCTCGGTGGCTCCTGGCCCTGGGAGCAGGGCCCTTGAGGGGAACAGTGGAGGCAGAAGGGTGGACCAGTGGGAGCCAGGAGCCTCTGGGTCTCCTGGAACTGAGCCTGAAGCATGGCTTATCACATGTGTGTGTGGGGGGGCACACGGTACACCAGATGCATACAAGAGCTACATGGTGTCCTTTTGCTTGAGTGTCTGTTGCATGGAACTTCAAGCAGCTGTGTTGGTTTCAGGGCTCTAAAAAGCCCTCAGTTCTTCCTCTGGAGATCAGAGACCAGAGTGGGGCTGCAGCTGGCATCCTCCCACCAACTCCTAGGGCTTCAGGGCAATCAAGTCCTGGGGCTAGAAAAGGTGGAGGCATGACTAGCCAGCTCTACTCCCTCTCCTCCTCTCTACTTGAAGCCAAAGCTGTGTGGAGTGGAAGCGGAAGGAAGGAGCAGATCAGGGCATGTGCAGGAGCCCCCTTAAAGGGTTTCCAGCTCCTTTCTTCAGAGGAGGAGACCAGGGATCAGGAAAGAAGCAATGCATCCAGAGAAAGATGGGGGAGGCGCACTGGGATACCCAGGGAGAGGGGCAAGAAGGTGCCTCCACTCTTGGGGATGAGAGAGGGAGCCGAGGAGCAGGTGCTACTCGTCTGTCCAGAATCACATTTTCACTTGACAATGTCTACAAGCCTATCCTGTCTGGGAGGCCACCTCCATGAGTTGGTCAGAACAACCTTGCAATTTCAATCCCCTTTCCTTGCCTCTCTTCCCACGGCTACTGCATGTTGAAGGCCATGGACTCAGCTGCCAATCAGTCCCTTGGTCATCAGCTTCCCCTCTTGGGGACTCTTGTCCACTCTGCTCCTGTCCCACCCATGGCTTTGCCTCTGACTCTGACTGGCTCCTACCCTGGTCTTTCTGTTGGGAAACATGAAGGGTTCAGGACCAAAAGCCCTTTGGTAAACAGTATACTAGGACTTTGACTCTTTCTGCTCATTTAAGGAATTGGGTTCTTGGGGACTCAGAAGGAGATGTAGAATGAAGGGTCACAAGGTGTTCTGGAGGGGGCAACTTTCCTTTTTCCCATAAGCTTGGTGGGGGAGGAGGATGAGTGGCCAAAACACCAAGGGCCATGCCAGTTTGCTTTCATCAAAAGAGCACCTGGAGATCCAGGTTCTAGCCCCTGATCTGCCACTAACTCCCAGTGTGCCCCTGGGCACAACCTGTGTCCTCTTTGGGCCTCAGTGTCACCATCTGTCACATGAAGGAGGTTAGACAAGATGGTGTCTACTGTCCTTCTGACTCTGACATGGTGAGAGTCTATGATTCCCCAAACCTGGGAGATCTGTGGTTCAGAAGGGGAGAACTTTACTGTCCTGGTTCCCCATGGAAGCAGGGTGTGGTGGTTGGCCTGCCATGTTCCATTTCTGCCATCTGCCTCAGGCCAACCCTGCACCTCTCCTCGGGGGCTGTGAGGCCCTGGAGCCCAGCCTCTTGTGAGTGCACCCATGGCGGGTTCAGTCGCAGACAATTGATCTGAGCTAACGAGCAGCTGGGTTTGGCCTGAAATGGCTGGAAGCAAGGGGAGAGGGTGGCCTCCTTTGGGTCAGCCTGTTCCCATCTGTGGCTGAGAGGTGTCCTGTGGTGATTCAGGCTCCCCTCCTCTTTGCAGAGTTGAGGAGGAACAGGCTGACTATGGGGCAGATGGCTGGGAGGGCAGGAGGCACTCAGGGAACTGCCTGTTTTCCTCTAGGTGAATGGCAGCGATGGCATGTTCAAGTATGAGGAGATAGTCCTTGAGCGGGTGAGTCTGTCAGTGGGACAGGGTGAAAGGGGTGGGTTTGAGCCCAGAGAAGGGTGGGTCCTGAACCTCCATCTCCAGACTTATGGGAAACCTGCATTGAGAGGATGGAAAACAGCAGCCCTCAGAGGCCACATTAATGCATCAATCAATCAAACGACTAACAAATATTAATTGACCTTGCTCACTGAGGCCTGGAGGACTGGGAAGGGGATGGCTTTGCTGAGGCTTCTACACCAGAGTGGTCAACCAAGGCTGGGAAGTGGTAACCTGGCATGCCACGGCCCCTTCTGAGGCCTGGAGAACCTGCTGGGGGGTAGGGGTAAGTGGGGTACCAGGAGCCCTCCCTGCTGCTCTCTGAGTGAGAAGACTGTGCCCCTTCCCCCACTTCTGCAGGGCAATTCCGGCCTGGGCTTCAGCATTGCAGGTGGCATCGACAACCCCCATGTCCCTGATGACCCTGGCATCTTTATTACCAAGATCATCCCTGGTGGAGCAGCTGCCATGGATGGGAGGCTGGGGTGAGGTGGCCTGGAAGCAGGGCTGCGGTGGCAGGACAGGATGGAGACAAGAGGAGGAGGGCTACCTGGCAGGATGACCCTTACATTTGATCTGAGTGGGGGGAGGGACAGAGGAGGGGGGACGGGAAGCAGGAGTGGGTGGGAAAGGGGTTGGGAGAGGTGGGAGAGTGGCGCAGTGTCATGGCCCTTGGGCTTCCCCTGCAGGGTGAATGACTGTGTGCTGCGCGTGAATGAGGTGGACGTGTCAGAGGTGGTGCATAGCCGGGCTGTGGAGGCGCTGAAGGAGGCGGGCCCTGTGGTGCGGTTGGTGGTGCGGAGGCGACAGCCCCCACCTGAGACCATCATGGAGGTCAACCTGCTCAAAGGGCCCAAAGGTGTGGAATCATGGGTTCCTGTTCTCTGACTAGAAGCCCCTGGCTGGCCCTGTGGGAGATGGGATGGAATAGGCTTCCCCTTTGCCTGACTCCCCATGCCAGCCTACACAGCCTTGTCTCTTGACCTCACATCTCATCCTTACTAACCTCAGGATGGCAGCCTAGGGTTGGAATCCCTGGGGGAATGCCATGGGGCCAGTGGGTTGGCAGCGGTGGGGGCTGGGGTTGGGACTGCCTGAGCCCTCTAACTTCTCTTTGTGGCCCTGTCCCACTACCTGCTGACTCCCACCCAGGTCTGGGTTTCAGCATTGCTGGGGGGATTGGCAACCAGCACATCCCAGGAGACAACAGCATCTACATCACCAAGATCATTGAGGGGGGTGCTGCTCAGAAGGATGGACGCCTACAGATCGGGGACCGGCTGCTGGCGGTGAGCGAGATAGCCTTTATGGGGAAGCCCAAATGGTAGAATGGAGGGGTGGGGCTCTAGCTGCCTCTCACTCCACCTGAACCTCACTCAGGGACTAGCACTGTGGGGAATTTCAAGAGCATCACCCAAGGTGTGTGAACCCAGATACCGAGGTCCTAGTTCCTTTCACAGCTGGGACTCTCTCACTGGCCCTGCCCCTCTCTCATGCTCCTCTACTCCTCACAGCACTATGCTTGAGCCTCTGTTAGAGCTCTGCTGAATTTCACTGAAAGGGCACCCCTCAGGGTTCCCTGGAGAGGGCTTCCTTCTAGCCCTAAGTGCTAGCCCTAAGGCCTCTCCTCTTCTAGGTGAACAATACCAACCTACAGGATGTGAGGCACGAGGAAGCTGTGGCCTCACTGAAGAACACATCAGATATGGTCTATCTGAAGGTGGCCAAGCCAGGCAGCCTCCACCTCAACGACATGTACGCACCCCCTGACTACGCCAGCAGTACGTACCCATCGGCCCTGTACCTGTGTTGAAGCCCCTGGCCCCTGGTTTCTGGAAGGGAAGACATTCACACTCCTTGTTAAGAGAGGGAGAGCAGAGGACTAGTGCTCAGGAGAACTAAGTCCCAATCCCAGCTCAGTCCCTTATAGCTGGATACCCTTGGACGAGTCCCCTTCACCTGTCATTAGTTTGCTCTTTGGTGAAAAGGAGCTAATGATATATGTGCTGCCTTCCTCATAGGACTGCTGCAAGGATCAAAGGAGCTCATGGATGAGAAAGCCTTGGAAAACTGTATTAGGCTGTAGAGATGTGAGGGATTATTATTAGTCACACCTCTAGTCATGCCTTTCTTTGTAGACTGCCTTGACTTCAGCTCTTTCTAAGTCTCACAGGAGTTAGTCCAGGATTCAGAAAGGGACTGTGGAGGAGGACCCCGGGGTGGCGGTCGGGGGTGGAGTGGGTAGGAGAGGCCTGAGGAACAGCAGCCCTTGGTCTCCTTTGCATCTGAGGTGGGGTATAGGGACCACTCCTTGGAGGGGAGGGGGTACCTGTGTGGAGTGGTCTCTGAATGTTTCTCTCCTTTCTTGATTCCAGCTTTTACTGCCTTGGCCGACAACCACATAAGCCATAATTCCAGCCTGGGTTATCTCGGGGCCGTGGAGAGCAAGGTCAGCTACCCTGCTCCTCCTCAGGTTCCCCCTGCCCGCTACTCTCCCATCCCCAGGCACATGCTGGCTGAGGAGGACTTCACCAGGTAAGACCCCCATGCCCTTTATCCTGCCTAGTGATGGGACAGAGGGGAGTCTGTTTCTGGCTGGCTGCAGGCTTCCTTGTAATATGGCAAAGAAGATGATAAGACCCCCATCGCTCCTGTCTTTGGGGTTTGAGGCCCTCTGCAGGGCCCAATGGCTGCAGGGACAAGTTCTACCATCAGGGGGAGTGCCAAGTGTGTGGTCCTGATCTGAAAGTGCGCCAAAAGGGTGGGGTAGAGCGCTAGCGCTAAGGGGGCTGAGGAGGTGGGGGCTGCGGTGTTTCCCACCCCGAGACAGCTGCGGCCCCTCTCCTGCAATCATTCCAAATTAGAGAAGAAAGAAGTTCAGCTGGTGCGGTTGACCGGTCGCTGGGAGGCTGGCAGGCCCGGTGGCCTCGCAGGAAACAGCCCCGCCCCACTTTGGCGGCGGCGGCGACAGTGGAACTGGTCGGGCCTGCCGGGGTTCCGGGGTACAGGTTTGCCGCGGGGTGGGGCCTAGTAGGCTACTGGGTTGGCTGCAGTGGAGCCGGAAAGGTAGGCGGACGGGGGAGAGCTGGAGGAACCATGGAGAGGGCACACAAGTTCTCAGGCTCCGGCTTGGCCCTGGGCCTGGGCTTGGGCTCAGCCTTGGCCTGGAGGAGGGCTTCGCAGAGGTGGGCCTGGCTGCTCCGCTCCCTGCGGCCTGGAGGGGATGCCAGGTAGGAGGAGAGGAGGGCTTTGGGCAGGAGCATCCAGGACTCAGGGAGGGAGCCTGGCACCGGAGACTGGGAGCAAGAAGGGAGGAGTCTTGGACTTGGGGCTCATCTGATGAAAGATGATGCTTAAAGTGAAGACAGTGGGCCTGGAGAGTGAGCTGGGAGGCAGGTTGTATGGCTATACAGGAGCGAATGTTGCTCCCACCTGATGACACTGTGACCCTTTACAGAGGGATTCCTTAGACATGATTAGCTATAGTAGGAGTTTTTGTGTGCTTGTCTCTTCTCTTCAGTTAGGCTCCTAAGCTCCTTTTGGGGACCTGTGATTTTTTTTCTCTCTCTCCCCCATCACCTAGCAAGGGTATATAGTGACAGCTGGTGACGAAATCTATTGTTGGGGAAGGTAGGAGGGGTCCTAGTTGTCCGGTAGAATTTCAATATGGTGGGCCAGCATGTGTAGAGGAAGTATGCACATTCTGCAGATGGTGAGAGCAATCAACCCCTTGGTGATTCCACTGCCCCTAACTAGTTCCCTTCTTGTAGCCCAGGTGTTGTACCAACACCAGTTGGTAGCATAGGAGACTCTGAGGAGGAAGAGGATGGGTGAGTGGGCTCTGAGATGTAGTCTCTAGAGGTAGGGGAAAACACATTTCCATGGGGTAGGAGTTTGTTGACCTGAGAGACCAGGGGACTGTCCAGTGAGAAGTTGGCTCCAAACCCGCAGGAAGAAGGGAGGGAAGAGGAACTGAAACTTGGCACCTGGCAGAAAGCAGCCAAGCAGACTTCAGGAGAGAAAGCGAGCAACAGGGTACCATACACAGGGACCCAGGTCCTTCTTACAGGGATATGGGCCTTGTTCCAGGCTGGCCCTCACGGACAACAGTTTATGTCAACCCAGTCCTGACCCTTCCACTCCTTTCTTGCCAGAGAGCCCCGCAAGATAATTCTGCACAAGGGCTCCACAGGCCTGGGCTTCAATATCGTAGGAGGAGAGGATGGAGAAGGCATTTTTGTCTCCTTCATCCTGGCAGGAGGCCCAGCTGACCTGAGTGGGGAGCTGCGAAGGGGAGACCGGATCTTATCGGTGAGGAGACAGCAGCGGTCTAGGAGGATGGGAGCTGTGCCAGCCTAAAAGGGAGGAGGGGAGACCTTGCCTTCTCCAGGGAATGCCTTGAGATGGGGAAAGGCTAAGAGCTGGAGAAGATAGGACATTCTCTTTATAGATGTCCTCAATAAGGGGTAGGGGCCAAGCCCAGATTTATCCTTGAAGAGGGAATAAATGTCTTTTGGATCTTAACCCTGGTTTGCATTTGACCCCCACAAAGATAGTTACTACACTAGAGTTGTCATATCCTTTAGGTCTTGTCTTAGGGGCAAGGATGGGATATTGACAAAGGCATCCAAGTGGGCTTAGGGATGGGCTAGCCATCTCCTTCTAACTGCTATAACAGAGGAATCTCTTTCTTGCTTTTGGGGTGGCTCATAGCTCCTCTCTTTGGACAGGTGAATGGCGTGAACCTGAGGAATGCAACTCATGAGCAGGCTGCAGCTGCTCTGAAACGGGCTGGCCAGTCAGTCACCATCGTGGCCCAGTACAGACCTGAAGGTAGGAGAAGGAAGGTGGGAAGAGATGACTTAAGGAGTTGAGACTCATAGACGTGTCTCCTTTTGGCACTCATAGGTAACAAAGACACTTTGACAGGTCCCTTCTATCCTAGTGCAGTCACCTTTTCCTTTCTGGTTTCCTCTGGACAGGGTAGGTTTGGGTCCGCGCTTGGAGCCTGCTGATCATGGCTGCAGTGCAGCAGAAGACCAATAGTGGGCAGCAGTCCACGGGAGGAAGCAGAGAGATTGGGGCGACGGAAAAAGGGGAGGGGGAGGAGGAGGAAGCGGAGGGCTCAAGGGGAATTGTGTGCCCTGGCACAGGAGAAGGGCAGGTCTTGGTTAGAAGGACCTTGGAGTAGAGATCCGACCTCTTAAGAGGGCTTGGGCTAAACCCCCACACTCCTCCCCTCTTCGGGGTGACCGTGAAAGACCCTTAAACGCGCTGAAAAGGTGATGCTAAGACCGGGGCAGAGAATGGGGAGGTGGGTGGGGCTGCTTCTCCTACAGGGTCCTTTGTGTTCTCAGGGAGCAGTCCCTCGGCTGGGGCGAGCGGGCGGGGCCGGTTATGCAAATGAAGACGTTTGATTGGCTGGGGCCAGCCAAGGCCCAGGTGCCGAGGTGAGCTGCGGGGTGGCGCGCCCCAGCCAGCCGGCCGGCGGGGTGGCCATTGGCGGGCCCAGCGCAGCCTTCAGCCGCACGCCCCACCCCCTGACCCAGGCGGAGGGCGGCGGGCGCCCCTCCTTCCCCCCCCTCGCGCGCCTCAGGCATCTCCTCCTCCTCCTTTCCCTCCCCCTCCCGCCCTCCTCCTCCTCCTCTCTCACCTCCTCTCCTCCTCCCGCACGCCGCGCTTTGTGTCCTTGGTCTCCCGCGCGGGACGGAGGGCCTGGCCGGAGCTGGCGCTTCTCAGCACTAGACCTGGACTCCGACCCGGCGCCAGGTGAGGTGGGGCGGACAGGGGTCAGGCCCCCTCACAGTCCCCCCTAGCCTCTCTGTGGTTCTGTTCTCAGACTCTCTTTTTACAACACAGAGCCCTCAACTCTGCGGCTCTCCCCCGAATCCCTTCGCTGCGTGTGCCCAGCCCCACGCAGCTGTGGATCCCCTCCTGAGGGTCCCTCCCGGACCCCGGGAGTGCCGCGTGGGGCTGAGCGCCCGCCCTCCGCGACTGGGCCTTGTCTGGTCTTAACCTCTCTGCCATCACCAACCCCCTCTCCGGCCACGAACTGTGCCCCCCGCCGTCTTGCCCAGGGCCTCTGTCCTCCTCTCAATCTCGCTCCTGCCGGCTACTGCGCCCCGGCAGCTCGCTAATCCCTAGCCTTGGAGAAATTTCTAACTCTTCCCCTACCCCGCCCCCCACATTAATCCACCAAACCTGGCCAACCTCTGGGAACACCCCAGATTGGCTCGGTATTCTCAAGACCACCCCACCAGACCCCTCCACGCACACCCGCTTTTGTTTGCCGGGGTTTTTGTACTGTTCCTGACTTTCACCTCCATCCTCCTCTTTGCAAGCCCGGCTTTTGTCCCTTACGGTTGCAGCCCCTGGGCTCCTTGGACACCTAGGCCCGGTTGGGCAGGTTACTAAGGTGGAGGAAGGCAGGTGCTCTGGTTCCGTGATGAGAAGGGGTGAGGCCGGGAGCTCTGTCCCAAAGCTGTAAGGGATTCAAAGCGTCTACCTTTGTCCTTTCTGCCCTACCACCCCTCACTGTTGTTCAAGGCCTCAAGCCAAGAGCCTGAAGGGAAAGGAGAAAGGGACCTGCCACCTTTAGAGCTAGGCTTTTTTGACGGGGGCAGAAGCGTGGGGAGGTAACTGGAGAGCTTGTTGGTCTGAAGTAATGGGAAAGGGGGATATGCAAATGGACACTTTGAGTCATTTCTCTCCATGTTTGGTGCTCACCTTAATGTCAAGAAACACACCTTAGGGTTATTGTTTTTGATATCTGCATGTGCTGTTTGCTTCGCAGTGTAGAGCGAATCATCTGATTTTTATTAGCAACCAGTAATTATCCATTTCATACCCACAACCTAGACAACGTTGGTTCTAAAGAGAAAATGGTTTCTCTTGCATATTTGTGTGTGTGTGTAGGAGAAATTGATGTGTTTCCTTTGGTTTTGCTCTCTGATGTTGAGTACGTGGAAACTGCTGTGAATTTATCTAGTGGTAGTGTGTTGGAAACTGGTGACTACATATTTCGCTGCGTTTTGTTGGAAGAATGTTACTGGTTTGCATAAAAAGCTGCAAGTTGTCCAGGGCAAAAGGATTCCTGCGGTGTTCATTGCTCTGAGCATATTTCGGAGAGTTTTTAATGTATGTTGAGGTGCAGTCTTAGGTTAGGTCCCGCTTCCACTTGCTAAACAAAGCCTTCTCTCAGGATTTCGTTGAACCACTGTTGTTAAGGTTCTGCCCCCCCAGTCTTCTTTATTTCTTTGGTTTGGTAAATCCAACAGGGCCCCAACATGCAAAAAAGCCATTGTTTGTTTGTTATTTGAAAATGGACCCTCGAGACAGGTCCAGAGGGACTGTCAAGCATTCTATGTTGGGCTCTGATTTTTCTTTGATAAGTGACAGATTTAAAAAATAAGACACCAGGTTGACCATTTTATGAATATATTAAGAATATTGCTTCTCGTGAGTGGGCATTTACAAAATGAATAATCCAGATATGTGTCTGTTGGCTAAAATGGCAGAGATTTTGTTGCTGGCCAGATAAGTGTTCATGATTTGTATTTTTTTTTTTCCACATGGAATGCAGGACCTGGAAAGGATCACGTAGTCCAACCCCTCATTGTGCAAACCTGAACAGCGCCAGGAGAGCAAGGGCATGACTTGCCTAAGGTCATGAAGGGAAAGTTGCCTGGGGTGGGGGTGGGGGTCAGCAATCCGTTTACTCCTGACATGCACAGTTGGGACATACCGTGGCTTGGGAGTATGGAGACCCGAGACCTGGTTAGAGCAGAGGAACAATGGGAGAGGAAATAACAAGAGAGACTAGGGAAAGAGAATGAAGGCAAGAAAGGTATTTGTGGGGAAGATTATAGAGTGACCTCCACGGTGGCCGCCAAGGCTCCATTGCCAAAGGAGAGCAACCTTTAGCTAGATAGCCTTTAGCGTGAGAGCCTAACAAAATAGCTTTGACTAATTGGAATAATCAGCAAGAACAGTTTTTCTCCCTTCTTAATGGCTTACTCGAGCTATAATTCATATACCATACAATGCGCCCACTTAGGTGTACAATTCAGTGCCTATTGGCGTATTCACAGAGTTGTGCGTCCATCATCACAGTCAATTTTAGAACACTTCATTACCCCTCTCCTTTTAATCCAGAGAGGGCATAGGTGGAGGATAGTTGCTTCTAATGTATCTCCCTGGGCCTTTAACGACTGGATGGCAGCATGGTGGGAATGCTTTAACTGATTCTTTTTTGTGTCTGGTTTGCTTAATGTGGGTTAAACTTATAATGAAGA
The DNA here is from genome assembly GCA_032199065.1 of Smutsia gigantea. NCBI lineage: Eukaryota > Metazoa > Chordata > Mammalia > Pholidota > Manidae > Smutsia > Smutsia gigantea. Next base: position 16,160 of record JAVSCE010012771.1, on the reverse strand, counting down.
AGACAGGAACCATGTCTGACTCTTTGAAGTTTGTATTGTGCCTAGCCTGGCTGTGTTTATGAGGAAGCTTTGGGAAATATTAAAACAGAAATAGAAGTGCTAAATGATAAGGTACCACGGTGAGAGATGCTATTTCATAGTTTCACTCCTGATTGCTCCAAACTATTGTGGACACAGCAATCTTACCTATTAGCTAAAAATAGCATGATGTTCTTGGGCGTGTGTAATCCTGCCTAAAATTCAAATTGAAAATTTAAACAGCTGGCTCTTGGCAAAGGCTCTCTTCCAATCTATTCTAAAATGAAAAAAATTTTTTTTTATGACTTGTGGAATTGCTCCACCAAGGGAAGGATGGGCTTCATATTACAGCATTTTGATTTAGAAACTCTTTCTTAACATTTCTCCCCCTACTTTGTATCAACCTCTGTTCATAATCTAAGCGAGTATTTCTCTGGAAAACCCTTTTGTTTTTAGAGTAGAATTTGAACTGAAAATCAGAAGGTGAGCTAGAAATTTGTCACTAAGGTAGCTAGCTAAACTGGGAACTGATCCTTTGTGACCATTTCAACTGCAGTGTAAATCCCCACAAGTGGGGGTGGGGTAACAGGGAGTGAGTGAGAGAGTTTTCCATACTTACTTAAACGTGCTGAATAAGCACAGTTTCACCATGGAAACACTTTCAGGTAAGGCCTGGAAGAGTGAAGGATCATTGTGATAACTTGAAAACATAAAAGGGATATTTTGGCCATACCATTTAGGTAACAATCCCATCTCCCCCTGTTTGAGAACAAAGGATGTAAACAAAGCATGATCTCTCTTGAGAGCGTGGAGGGGAAGGTTTATTAAGGCAAAGAATCAAAGTCCTGAAACTCCTATTGCCATCCTAAAAGAAGGCTAACGTAGAGAAGGAAGAAAATGAATTCCTGCTAACAGCATTTCTTCACTGAACAATTGGAAGGCAGCTAGTATTGTATTTATCTTTGTGTTCCCAGTACCAAGTCCAGAGCCTGGCACATGGCTTCTTGAACTGAATTGTTTGGCACCTCTGTGTTCCAGGTGGCGTTGTAAGCATTAATCTTCAGGATATCCCTGTGTGATAGGTGGTATTATCCCCATTTTACAGTTGAGGAAAGTGAGAGTCAGAGAGATTGATTTGCTCAAGGTCACACAGCCTTAAGGGACATAATCAGAGTTTGAAGTCAGATTTCCTGAGACCTTCCGATCCAGGGCTTTTGCCACTAGGCCTCAACTACCTCCCACCACAGCAGAGAAGCTGTGAGCCCCCTTTTCCTACCCAGATACATCTGGACCCAGCAAAAGATATTGCTGCTCCGAGTCTCTTCGGGTGTGAGAAGCTGTTAACAAATGGAGTAAAACCAACCCACAAATGTCAGCTTTTTAGTTGTGATGGGTACAAACTCCTGCACCAAAAGAGGAAATAACCTGGGGGTAGGGGGGCTTCTGGTAGCCTGAGGGAGACCCCCCTATCCTGCAAAAGGAAAATGGGCTTTGGAAGACTACCACAGAATGATGTTGTGGGGGGAACCCCAGGAGGAGCCAAAAGATGGAAGCTGGTTTGCTTTGACTTAATATAGCAAATGTGCAGGCATAAGAATACTAATATAATAAGTAGGCATTTCTCATTTCTTCAAGTGAAATGAAGCTGTATTTGCCATTCATTTTTTATGACCTTACAAGTTCGCTCATTTAAGGGTGCAATTCAGGGTGTTCAGAGTGTCAGAGTTGTACAGCCATCACCACAGTTATTTCACAACATTTTCACCAACCCAAAAAGAAAACTGTGCCCTATAGCTGTCACTCCCCCCAGCCTTCCCATCCTCATCACTAGGCTACCACTGATCTACTTCCTCTTGCTATGGATTTGCCTATTCTGGACATTGCATATAAATGGATCCGTATAATACATGGTCTCTCGTGACTGACTACTTTTCACTTAACATAGTGTTTTCAAGGTTCATCCGTGTTGTAGCATGTATCAACACTTCATTTCTTTTTATGGCTAAATAGTACTTTATTTTGTACACACAACACGTTCTGGTTATCCATCCATCAGCTGATAGACATTTGGGTGGTTTCTACTTTTTGGCTATTAATGGAAAATGCTCTGTGGATGTCCGTATGCAAATTTTTGCATGGACATGTATTTTCATTTCTTTCAGGTATATATGCCTACCTGTTGGATCATATGACAACTCTGTTTAACCTTTTGAGGAATGGCCAGGCTGTTTTCTGTAGCAGCCTCCACCATTTCACATTCCCACCAGCACTGTGAGGGTTCCATTTTCTCCACATCCTCATCCACCCTTGTTAATGTCAGTCTTTTTGATTGTAGCCAGCCTGGGGGGTGTGAAATGATATCTTGTGGTTCTCATTTGCATTTCTCTAGTGGCTAATGAGGTTGAACGTCTTTTCACTTGTTTCTTGTTTGCCATTTAGTTGTGCTTTATTCTGTTCCCTGATTTGATTCTCACCCTGTTTTCAAATTGGCTTGAGACCAGTGCAAGCCAACTATTTTACCACTCAGGTAATGAGAGGGAACCAGAAGGAAAAGGGACTACCTTTCACTCTTATCACTGTGTGCTGGAGAGATTTAAGGCTTGGTTGTAGATAATTTTAGCTAGGAATGCTGACCTGATGCAAGTGATAGGGCCCACCTTTTTTTGTTTTTAATCCAGCTTATTCACATATATGCAATTCATCTGTTTAAAGTGTACAAGTCATTGGTTTTTTGAGTATTCACAGTGGTGTAACTGTCACCCCAATCAGTTTCAGAACATTTTCCTCACCCCAAAAAGAAACCCTGTCCCATTAGCTGTCCCTCCCCATTTCCCCCCAACTGCTCCCCTTTCCTAGCCCTAGACAACCACTAATCTACTTCTGTTCCTATAAAGTCATCTTTCTATAACTGTATAGTTCATATAAATGGAATCATGCCACATGTAGTCCTCTGTGTCTGGCTGTTTTTCTTAGCATAATATTTTCAGGGCTTATCTGTGTTGTAGCATGTAGCCCTTCATGCTTTCTGTAGCTGAATAATAGTCCATTGATTGTGTGGATATTCCACATTTTGTTTATCCATTTATCAGTTGGTGGACATTTGGGTTGTTCCCGCCTTTCAACTGTTACGAATCCTGCTGCTCTGGACATTCATGGATGAGTTTTTGTGCGGTCATATGTTTTCAACTGTCTTGGGTATAAATACCTAGGAGTGGAATCGGTGGGTCATAAGGTAACTTACCATTTAGCATTTTTGAGGAACCACCAGACTTTCTCACAAAGTGGTGGCATCCTTTTATAGGCCCACCCTGTTTTGCAAACTTAGAGGAGAAAAAAATGTTAGTTTTCTTTCCAGTTTTGCCTTCTGTGCTGAACTGCGTGCCTGTGTGTTTGTGCTGGGCTTGTCTGTCTTCCATTCAGCCCAAGGACATGGTAGCTGGAGTTGGCAAAGCCTTCTGATTCTAACTAGACAGGTGCTTTTTTGTCCTTGTTAGATGGTGTGAGGCATATCTGAGGAGCTTTGGTGTCTGTAAAACATCAGTTTCCTGATGGGGTAGAACAATTAGAATATACAGTAATGAGAATGAATTATTACTCATTTAGCTGTTTAGGATTTCTTTTTAATTTAATGTATTGCTTGTTGAAATCCTAACCCTGCTATTTACACTTGTTTTGCTTAAAGCTTTAGACTTATATTTCACAATAGGGGAATTGTTTGATTGTTTTAAATAGAGAAGTAGGAGAAGTGGAATAATTTGGGCCTATCATTGTCACTGAAATTAAAAAATACTTTTTGCTCCTTTTATGTTAAGAACATATACTTATATATGGTAGACATATTTATATATAAATATACAATATATATTACATGTATACATATAATACACATACATTTATATGTAATATGTAAATTTTCAATATTTAATTACATATATACATATATGTATGTTAAATCCTAAAATCATACGGGAGTCATCTTGGTGGGGGAGCCAGGACCCTGAGTTCTCATTCTGTCTTTAAGTAGCTGAATGATCTTGTGCTAATCAGCCTTTTGGGCCACAATTTTCTGCTCTGTACAGTGAAGGGACTGTGCAAAAGGATCTCTAATGTTTCTTCGAACTCAAATTCTGTGTTTAAGTGGAAATGAGTTGAAAATTCAGTTTTCAAGTTCCTATTTGTACCTGGACTGTTGTTGAATCACAGTCTTGAGCTAATGATAGTCTTGCTTTAAGAGAGGGGTCTTGTCTTCCCCTCTTCTTTCCTGTGATAAGGCCTTCATCCTCTTGAAATAGACCTTTGTTTACTTTTTTCACTGAATTTAGATATCTTACAAAAGCAAAGGCCCTAGAAATTTTTCCCCTATTTGTTGAAATTCAGTGATTAAAAATTTTGAATAGTCCTAAAGAAGGTAATTAGCATACTTTGTATAAATGTTCTTTTCAGATTTTCAAAAAGGAAAAAGGGAGTTTTGCATATTTTGGGCTAAATTCCAGGCTAGATTATCAAGAGTTGTTTTGCAAACACTCAGGAAAAGAACTGGTGAGCACAGGAACCAGTATTGGTTCACCAAGGGCAAACAAGCCATGTCAGACTGGCCAAATTGCCTTGATGGACAGGGCTACCGACTGGAACTTCAGATCAGGGAAATATGATAGGTAGAATATGGATAGATTTCGGCAAGGAATCGGTAAGGCATCTTTGGCCCACCTTTGGGTGAGATGGCGAGATTACAATAGTGATATGTTTAAGCAGACTTGTCTGTAGCTGATGGAATGATCAGTCCCAGAGGAAAATGATGAGTGAGCCAGGAGCAGTGTGTGTGGGAGTTTCCAGTGCACATATGTGTGTCCTGGCTTTGTCTCTGGGTCTGCCCTGGTCAGTCCGCTTCCCCACCACCCTCAAACCATATTTATTTTTTTCCTGAATATAAAAGTATTAGACTTGTACAAAATTGGGAAGTACAGAAAAATACCAAGTAAAAAAAATTCAAATCATCTGTAAAACTATGTTCAGAAATAACCACTGTGTGTATGTGTCTGTATTTATTTCCCTCCAAACTTTTATATATGGTATAATATGTATGTATCTGTTTTAAGACTGGAATAGTTGTATTTACGTTTTCTGTCCTTTCTTTTAAATGAACATGTCATGAATATTTATTAAGATGGTTTTTAATAGTTAAATAATATTCCAGCGTGTGTATGTCTTAATTAATGTGACCATTCTCACTGGTGGACATTCAGGTTGTTTCCAGTTTTTTAATCTTACAAATAAACTTTAATGGATATTCTTGTATGAGGCTTTTTCTGAAACTGTGATTGTTTCTTCAGAATGAATCCCAATGAATTATTGGCCAAAGGGTATAAACATGTAAGACATTTGATGTATTTTGCCAAATTGATCTCTGCCCCTACCAATAGCATAAAAGTGTGTATTTTGATGCCCTCCCTAACATGGAGTAGTATTTTCTTTTAAATCTCTGCAAATTTGATAGGTGAAAACATATATCTTTTACTAACAGAATTGAACGTCTGTGTATGTGTTCATTGGTCTTTTTATTTTATTTTGCTTTTTGTGGGGATTGCCTGTTCATACCGTTTCCCCATTTTCCTATTGAGGTATGTTCATTATTTCTTATTATTGTGTAAATGCTTTAATTAGAATATTGCTTTCATGTATAATTGCAAAGGTGTTTCCCAGCTTGTAGCTTTCTTGTTTATTCTGAAGTACTTATGTTTTATGTAGTCAAGTCTTTCAGTGTTTTCTTTTGTGTATTTTGCCTCTACCCATAGGTTTGGGAGGACATACACCTTTCTTTTATTCTAATTATGTAATTTTTTTTTCATTTAAAACCTTAACCTGCCTGGAGTTTATGATGTAAGGTAGGATAGTACCTTATTTTCACTCTAAGTGTTCCATGAATTACCTTAGTACCATTTATTAAATAATCCACCGTCTCCCTACTGTTTTGAAATGCCACCTTTATTACACACACACAGACACAGACACACACACACACACACACACACACACACACACACGATTTGGATTTTGGGTTTCTGTTCTATTCTATTCTGTAATACTTTACTCTGGGATTATCAGTTACTAAAAATGACCACAGGTGTTTTGGCAAATAACAAGAAATTCCTTTCTCTAGGTCCCATTTTCTGGGTTCCTAGCATAGAAACTTGACTCAAAAGAGATACAGTTGATACTCCAATAAAGATTGTCAGAGAATTTGGTGATCCTGTTGGAGTGACTACTGTGAAGAATATTTGAATCTAGACTCTCAGTTTGACCTGGTAAAACATAGAATCAGTTACGTTAACTCAAATTATAAAATAATAAGATGTGTTTCTGTCACTATGTTGCAGGATCTCCATTAAGTGGAAAAGATTGTTGTGAGTACCTGCTACCTTGAGAGCAAGTTTCGGTATATAATTCTGTCTTCTTTGTCATGTTTCCTGGATGAGGTATTTTGTCTTACTGAGGTTCTTACATATATTTTTGCATAAGGGCTAAAGGAGCTAAAGGCTTTGTTAATCATGCATTTGAATAAGCTATGTGAAATTCCTGTGATGTAGAAGAAAGGCTCTATTTGAGGCTTTTACTGCAATCTGCTGGGGGTGATCAGAATAGGTGAGAAGGACCAGTGGGAAGGTCCTGTGAATTACTTTTTCCTAGCTTGATATGAGTTCAAAGCATTTTTCATTCTACTCATTTCAAACCAGGTGGCTGAATGTAATACCTTTATACACCTTATACAGCGCTTTTGCCCAGTAGCTCTTCCTGCATCCTCACTAAGCATTTTGTGGGACAGAAACATCCAGTCAGGCATGAACCAGCATCTGCTGTGGCGTGCTGATCTGGAATGTCTTGTTTTTTGTCTCATTCCTAGTATCAGGATGCAATCCGGAAGCCTGGTTGTGTGTGTGTGGGTGAGGAAGCCACACTGTGACAGTGCTGGAATCAGAACAACAACTTTGAGGTTTCTATTCTGGGTTAGTCATGGTTCTGAGACCATTGCTCTAAAAGTAGAGAAATTATTTTTCTGAAGTTTGAGATAATTTTTCTTCAAGCAATATTTGCCCATATTGAGGCCCCTTTGCCACTTTTCTGCCCCCTCACATAGCCTTAAGAGTTTTTTTTGGAATTTATGATTTTTTTTTGACTCAAAGGGCTTAAGATCATTTGCAGATGTGAAGATGTCCCTCTTCTAGATCGTATTACAAAATTAAACTGGACTAGTCCTAGGTTTGATTCCTTATGGACCTCATTGATTTGGTCATAAAATTATCTTATGTCAAAATGAGAAGGGACCTGTGAAATTCTCAAGTTTTAGAGGTGTCAAATTCTTTAAATAGTGGGCCCCATGATTTGAAACTAACCCAAGTAATAGGCTTCATACTATATTTATAGAGACAAGTTTGTAATTCCTAGAAGTGTGCTATTTGGCTATTCATATCCTTATCTTCACACTGACTGGTGTCTTCTTTATGGATTTATTTTCTTCTCAGCTCCGTCCATTTCTTTTGAAAACCTGAGCTACATTGTTGGGACAAATGTTGTAATTCAGACACTTCCTGAGGGTTTGCACTCTAAAGGAAACCATAGAAACTGAAAACACAGTTCCTACTCATCAAAATCTATGACTGTCTCCTGAGGTTGTCATTTCATTTCCACCCGAGTTCTGTACATTTTCACAGTGGGTGATTCCTTTGTGCTCAGGGCAGCTCAGCATTGGCAAATAGGGGCTGTATGAGTTTGAGAGCTGAACACTTGCACTTCCATAAGAACAAATGAGCCTCTGGGCAGTTACTAGCTTATTTTGAGTTTATAGCCAACCACTATGCGTGCTATTAATCATCCCTGTCTTCCTTGCTCACTATTTGTTTGGAGACTCAAGGTCAGGAAGTTAAATTCTCTTTTTTACTTTGTTTTTGTTTGCCTCTTCCCATTGTTCCTACTTGTCACAATCTGTGTGTCTGAAGTCTCATCTGGTCCTCTCCCCAGCTTCATTATCAGTTCCAAATTTGATAGTCATAGCTTTTCTTTTATTCTGTAGCATTTCTCTTTTATATCTTCATTCAAGTCATGGGAACTCTATACCAATGCAGAATAAGTACCTTTTGTTGCTATCATTTGTTTCCTATCTCTAATCATTTCCCTAATTGTAATCAAATAGGACCAAATAAACTTCTGTGTGTTGAGAAACTGAGCTCTTTTCAGTTTTTCCAAATTAATGACAGATGTCATTTTTTGTTCTCAGGAGACAATTTTCCTGTCATTAGGAAGGTAGATGGACTTGGGAGCAAAGTCTTAGAGGGGAGATGCTTGCTTGTGTGTCCAATTCATATTCGTGAATATTGTAGTTTCTGTCTCCTTTGATGCTTTAGACTATTAAGTAGATCTTGAAACCTTTGATGTGTCAGCGTTTTGCTGAAGTGGTTTGTGGTTTTTGTTGGTCAGTTGTTAGCGTTTTGGGGTGGGTGGAAGAAGAAAGTTTTATATTCTTTTTCTTAGATTAGTTCCTGAGGAGCCAGAACTTGAGAATTACACCGTCCAGATTTGGCTCTTGGATCTTTATAGCGAGTTAACACATTCAATAAAAGTTTGTTGATTTAGCGGGGCTGCAGATTTCCATGCTGAACCTTGAGAAGGAAACAGAAACCACATCAAGGTGCTAATAGTTTTTGTAAAGGAAATGACATCACCACAAATTCTGGGTACTAGGTTTTCAAAGGGAGAGGTAGTAGAGGGGCTGGAAACCATGTTAAATGAAGAATGGTTAAGGAAGTAACATTATTTATTCTGAAGAAGAGAGAGCTTATTTTGAGGACATGATGGCCATTTTCTGTTACGGCTGATGTTATTCCACCTTTTCCTGGTCTATCGGCAAAAAACTCAGAAGTTGCCTTTGATCCTTTCTCTCCCTACATAAAATCAGTTGTCAGATTTTATCTCTTCTAGCTCCAACATTTTTTCATTCTTGTCCCTTTATCTATCCTCAGTTGCCCCCATACTATGTCAGGTCTTTCAAGTCATTGTCTATACCAGTAAAATAGGTTCCTGGTCTCTGTTATCTTTCTCTCTGGCCTCCATTCTGTATTATATTTTCAGAATCATCTTCCCCAGACCTGGTTCTAACTGTACACTTTACTGTTTAAACACTTAACAGTGGTTCCCATAGCCTGAGAGAAGTCCTGTCTTGAACTTTTATAATCTGGCCTCCAGCCTTTCATCAGCTGCTACCTCTCCCCTGTTCACATTCAACTTTCTGTTCAGTCTCATCTGGTAGCCTTGGAAACTACTCCAGGCATTCCCAGCTCTTTGACCTTCTTTAATTAGGACCAGCTGGCAAAGTATTTGGCCCTCAACCCAAGAACTTTCTCTTGGTAGTGTTATCTAATATTAAACTGAGGACTAGAAAGCTTTCCAACATTGGACATATTTGAGCAGAGGCTACGAGGCTGGCTGGTTTGGATACTCTCAAAGCAGGGACTACTTCACTAGCAGCTGTAAGGCTAGACAGAGAGCGTGTGGCCCTCTGCTGTCAAACTGAAATATGCCTGTGAGGCACCATACTTACTCTTCCACAGTAGCCAAAGTGATACAGACAACCACCCCCCGCCCCCAATCATGTTATTCCTTTATTTAAAATATTTTGGTGACTTCTTTCCATTACTCTTAGGATAAAAGCAAAAATCTTTGCTGTAATCCATAGGCCTTGCATGATTTAACCCCTGCCTACTACCCCCCTAGCCTGATCTTCTGCCAGTATCTCTTAGTATCCCTTTACTTCCCTGTGATCCTGCACAGGTGCTATTCCTTCTGTCTGGAATGCTTACTTTATCCACCCCTCTGCCCCTGGCTAACTCTTCATCCTTAAAGGCTCAGCTTAAATGTCACCTCCTCAGAGAAATCTTTAACACCTTCCCCAAATCCCCCCAGTAGGTTAGGTAACCCTGTTAGTCTCTTAGCGTTTTCTTCACAGCAATTGTCACAATTGTAATGAAAGTCGTAATTAAACAGTTGTTTCATAATGTCGTTTTTAGGAGCTGTTTTGATTGTTGTTATATCCCCAGCAGCTCTTACAGTGCCTGGCACACAGTAGGCAGTAAATATTTGAATAAAGGATTGAAGAAAACTGGGATGAGGAAAGAAAGGTGGTGAAGGACCTAAAGGATGTTCAGTGTCAGGCAGGGGAGAAAATTCCAGGAGAAGGGAATAACAGATAGGAACGGACAAGTAGTGTTCAAGGGTTCCAGGCAGGCCAGCTCAAAAGTGCATCTGTGTAATGAGAGGTGGGCTTAATGGGAGATAGACTGGGAACCACAGGAGAATGGCTGTAGCAGTTCTTAAAAGTTAAGTTGAGATATTAAAGTAAAATTTTTTAGTTGCTATTGAGTTATAGATACTTGGACTTGGGGACTACAAGTTGACATTTCAAGGAAGGCTTTTCAAATAAGAATCTGAGGTGGATTGAGTTTTGGAGAGCCTGGGGGCAGAAAACCACTTAGGGCAATATAGCAGTAGTCCAGAGAAGAGATGACACACTGTGGCCTAGAGAGAGAAAAGGCAAGAGATAAAAGTCAAGAGAAAATGAAGAGGCAGTGACAGTGAAAGAAAGAAATAGATGGATTGAGGACGCATTTGGGAAGAAACATCAGCAAACCGTGAGGAAACACTGGTTGTGGGAAGGGGAAAGGGGGTGACATTTACATTCACAGGGAGGTTTGGCACGAGGTTGTCAAGTACGGGGAGGCTGAGTGGTCAAGTCTGGAGGCAGATATTTCTAGAGGTAGATAGGGTCGTCTAACAGGTGGTGGGACAAGCCCTTTGAACCAGTAGCTCCACCCACAGGAGGACTAACCTTTTCTGTGTAAGCAGAGAGGACAGTGGAGGTTCCTCTTTGTCTGTTCCAGAATACAATCTGGGCTTTATTTTTGCATTATCAAAGGCTCATTAAAGTGTTTTTTCCCAAAGAAAAGATCAATCTGTTCTCAAGGTAAGTTTTTCGGAAACAAAAGATACGGGAAGCTTTGAATAGCAGTTTATCCTCATTTCCAGTCCTAAGGGTTTCAGTATGTTGAGGTTCAATTTGGGGTAGTGCCAATCAGATTTTTTCATGGGCAGATAACTTGACCCCGCAGTTTTTACTTCTAGGAATCCATGCTAAAGAAATGCTCGTACACATGTACCGTGCAACGCTGATTGTAATGTAAACAATTTAAGTGTACAGTAGTTGGGATATGACTGAATAAATTATGGTCTATCCATAGTACGGACTGCCACACACCTATTAGAAACGATGAGGTAGGTCTGTGTGTACTGACAGGGATGGGTTTCCATGACATAATTGAATGAAAGAAGTAGATGCATGTGAATCTGTGTGACTTGTGCACTTATGTATATAAACAATACATGTGGAAGTCTGGAAGGATACACACTAGAAATACTAGTTTCTGGGTCAGTGGGATGGGGAAATCATACAGGAATGTGTAAAGAGAAGAAAAGATGTTTAAAAATCATGTACTGCTTTTATAATTTAAAAAATTTGTAAACTCATTGGCTTTCTTTACAGGCATATTGGACAGAGGGCTCTTGAGCACTTTTCCTTTCCCAAATTGGGATTTGCAATCGTATTGCCAATTTTTTTTTAAGAGCTTTCCAACCCTCTTGCCCTACCTTCCTTTTTTGAGACATGGTACAGGATCTTTACCTTATCTTTTCCCTGAACTAACAAAACAAAACAAAACCCAGCTTTGTAAGTTAAGACCAGCAGTTTCAAACTTTATTAGACATTAGAATCACTTTGATGCATGTTAAAAATGCAGATTCCTGGGCTCACTCTTGTCAGTTCTGAGTCAGTTTGTGTGGGGATTCAAAATCCTAATCTTTCTGAGGCACCCCATATGGTCGGTGACAAATCCTGTTTTCTCGGAATGCTGACTGGTGGTGTCCCCCACCCCCTTGTTTTTCTGTGATTAGCAAAGGGACCGAGGGAGCGATGACTCACTGTAGTTGTCTTTGTGGGTCACAAATGGCTGGGTTCATCTGAATGGGAAAAAAATGAATAAAACACAATTTAGTAGACTTGAGAATTTAGGATAAATGTTGTTTTGTTAACGTAGCCTGTTTGAAGTGGGCCCTTTGGGCTAGAGGCTGGTTTGATGGGCTTCCTTGGCAGTAACCTGCCTTAGGAGATGCCTTTCAGCGATGGCCTCCTTAGGTATGAGTGGAAGGGGAGGTGGGACCTTGGCAAATTGTGAGGTCTTAGAATGCAGATGCTTTTGTCCTGGGAAAATGATACCTCTAATATTTACATGAGTCCTATGGACTATTCTAAAGTTCTTTGTTGAATTATTTTTTCTTTGTTAAACAAAGTCTGTAGGTTATTAACATCTCAAAAGTGTGTTTAAGAGACATACAGCCCAGTTGCTCCCAACAATTAACTTTGGGAACAAAAGTAAATGGGACTACTTCTTAACTACCTTTCCAACCCCTTAGTGAAGCTGGCAACCATCAGTTAAATAAACCATAAGGTTTATTAGTTTGAGAACAGAATTGTCGACTTCGGCACAGTTTTCTGATTTGCTTTTTACTTACCCAACAATCATTTATTCAGAGGCAGTAGCGTGTGTGCCTAGTGGACAGTAGATAACTACAAATAAAATCCAGAGACCGATGAGCAGCTGGAACTCTTAAGGGGATCATCTGGATGGAAAAAAAATGAATAAAATATCATGTAATAGACTTGAAATCTTACTAGCCTGTGGAAAACAAAGTGGATTCCTTGAAGCAGTAGCCTGTTCTCTGCATAGTCTATTTTAGTGGGCCCTCTAGCCCAGCATTATCAACCTTGGATTAGGAGCCTTGAGGAAGTGGTGGTTTGGTGGTTGTGTCTTAAAGGATTTTTTAAGAAAAGTATTTACTAAGCAACTGCCATGACCTGCTGCTAAATTGGAGTTTAGTGGGCAAGTCGATTCCAAAGAAGGCAATGTATAAGCAAGTTGCAAGGGGGTTATGGGGACGACTTAAGAATAGATTGGGTGTATTTTTTTCTGGGTTCAGTGATTATTTCTGCCTTTTACTTATGTTCCCCCAGAAAGGGCTGCTTGGTCAGCAATCTGTCTCACCCAGGTTCTCTTAGCTGGTGAGAGTGGAGGAGGGCCAGAAAGGAGCCCACTGGATGGGGGCGGGATTGGGGCCGAGCCCTGGGGTGGGGCCAGGTGCCTGGGTGGTCCTAGAGGTAGACAGCCATGAGCTGTGCTCTCAGGCGGTTCAGGGCTTTTTGTGACAGATCGGTCACCACCTTCTACCTCATTGATATTTATGTGTTGCCTTTGTAACCCTCAGAACAGGGACATTGTCCAGCTGCTGTTTCTCTTTTTTCCCCCAACATTTAATGGGTGAGTCAGTGACTTAACTGCTTCCTGCAGGATTTCAGGGACGGGAGTAGGTAATGAGGACAAATCACCGTAACACCAGTGCATGATAAATGAAAGAGCGCATGAATTTAACCAGTTGGCTTCATTGGTACCAGAGTGAACACAGACAAACTTTGTTGAGAAGATACTTGGGCAAGTCAAACTCCCATTTCCTCCCCTTTGGGCTTTTAAGCATTTCCCTTTATATGCAGCTGAAGGTCAGGTTGCTTTGCTGAGGGAAGGGGAGTGTCAGGTGTTGGAACAGGTGTTTTGTTTTCTGCCTTAGAGTCATAACAGACTAGATGTGGATGCTTCTTGCCAGCCCTCTGTGGTGCATGAAGATGCTTTTGTGGAATTCTTTGTCCCTGAAAATGTGTTTGTTTTTAAAAGCAGTTCCCAACTTTCAACACTTAGTATAAATTTTGACTTCCTTTAAAATCAGCTTGTTATAATGAAGTATGCCCGATTTCTACCATTTCCACAGCCTGTGCTTTAGATATGTCCCACCTGATACAGCAATTATAAACCTGAAAAATGTTGTGTAATTTTGTGTGGGAGTCTGTGTGCATATCATATTTAAATGTATGAGGGGAGTGTCACAGCAAAGCAGCTCGATCAAAAGCCTCTAATAATACTCGTATGGCTAATTAATTTTTCTCCATCACGTTTTCTTAAACTGGGCATAAATCTGTAGTCACCTTGGCTGTGATGGTGGTGTCAGTGGGCCACAGAGCTGGGCATGGAATTATGACCCCACTGACGAGATGGTTTTAGGGGAGAGAGGTGTGAGCAGACTCTAGATTTGGGAGAATTTCTGCTTGATGTTTGTTACTGAAGCCAAAGGCCCTGTTTGCTAAAAGGGAAATAACTCAGTAGAGCTTTGTGATCTCCTCATCTGATTGTGAAGCTTGTTTTTACCTTTTTACTGGGTTCCAATCTTCCCCCCTCAAAAAAAACAATCCTCTGAAAACAAGTCATTTTCCTTGCCTCACTGTGATATAATGGCAATGGCCTCAGGCCCTTCCCAGCCCCTCCAACCTGCTCAGGGCCATCTGTTCTCTGCAATCCACTTTTGGGAAAGTCTCCTTTCCCATCTGCTCTCCTTGGGCCTTAGTGCCTGCTCTTAAGATTTATGAAGGCTGCCCTGGAACCTCTTTCCAGTTGTTATTTTTTTCCTAAGGATCAGTGAGATTTTAGGGCAGATAGAAAAAAAGCTTTTCCCATTTGCTAGGTCCACATGTTACTCCTTTTTCAGGTGTTTTCTTTCCTTGCAGTAATCTGGGGGTGGAGAAAAGTCTGTCTTCCTGTGCTTGAGGAGGTTCTGCTATTTCAAAGCAAAGACGGACTGGGCTGCCTCTGGCTGCTTTGAAGCCAAGTGTCCACCTGCCTCTTCGGCCACTGGCGCGCCAGGCTCTGTGCTGCTCTTTGGGTTCATTCTTTTCTGGTCCTTTCTCTTGTCTCCCTGACAGAGTACAGTCGCTTTGAGTTGAAGATACATGACTTGCGAGAACAAATGATGAACAGCAGCATGAGCTCTGGGTCTGGGTCCCTCCGGACAAGTGAGAAGAGGTCTTTGTATGTCAGGTAAGTCACCCTTCTGAGCATCAGGCCTTGTGGTGCACAAGGGGAGCTCCGTGCCAACCCAGCCCTTGTGTAAGCAGTGGGTAGGGACTGTGTACTCCCAGTACTAAAACAACACTTTGTGTGCTCAGCCTGTGTACTTTATGGTCAGCATCTCCTCCCTTTTGTTAGCTGGCTTCTTCCTTTTCCACTCATGAATGACTCAGTGCGGGGAAATTTCAGTTTGCTCTAATTGTAAAAGACTGTTGGGTGATTGTTGCTAGTTAGCATTCAAATAGCACTCCATTTTGAAAGAACTTTGCTTGCAATCTGTGGTTTGAGGGGAAAACTTGGCATGTCCCTGCCCTTCCACATATGCATAATAGACATAAGGGTTTGTATCCAAGCCTATCAACTATTGCTGCGGTCTGGTACAGGGTCTCTTTTACAAGACCAAAGAACTGACAGATTGCTGCGTTCTGGAATTTTGTTTTTCATTGTGTTTTCTCACTCTTTGCCTCACTGGTCTGCAGTATTGGAGGCATGGGCCATGGACAGGATGGTCTGTTGGTGGGGGCGGGCGGGGGGCGGTGGAATGGGTGGAGGGAGGGAATGGGTATGTGGCATTGAATGCTATTCAGAGATATGGCCCAAGGTTGAGCTTCTGACCCTTGAGATGTATTGTAATACTTGGTCGGGTCAAAGTACAAACCTCTCCGGAAGTTGGATTGCTAAACGAACAGTATGGACTCCTAGAACTGAGAGGGTGGTGTCCTTCTTCCTGCCTGGGAATCTTGGCAAAATTCCTAACAGCCTGGTGTGAGTACATTGTATCTCTCCAAGGTTAAAAACCTTCCCTAGCCGGAGGTAGGTAGGTAGGTAGGTAGGTAGGTGTGTGTGTGTGTGTGTGTGTGAGTGAGAGAGAGAGATGAAAGGTGTGGGGTTGTATTAGACTCTTGCAGTAAACTTTTTCTAGTGGCCTGTGATACCTGCAGGGTGGGGGGCAGGGAGGGGGAGGGGGAGGGGAGGGTCCATTTGCTAATTGCCTGGCAGCATGCTGGCTGCTGTGTCTTTGGAGTTTGAGGTGTGGGTGGCCAGTTGATAGAGATTCTAATTGCAGATCTTCTCACAGTACTTGATTTTCTTTTTCCT
>JAVSCE010012770.1:0-49939 GCA_032199065.1 Smutsia gigantea | reverse complement strand
TCAGACTCAGAGAAAGCAAATGGATTCAAGCCTTAATAGTATTATAGTGAAGTCAGTTTCCTGGCTTTGATTTTGTAATACAGTTATATAACATGTTATCATGGGAAGAAGCTGGGTGAGGTATACATGGAATATTTTTACTATTTCCTGTGAGTCTATTATGACTTAAATTTTTTTTAATTAAAGTATCATTGATATACAATCTTATGAAGATTTCACATGAACAACATTGTGGTTTTAACATTCACCCATCTTATAAAGTCCTCACCCACCCCACCCCCATTGCAATCATTGTATGATTTTAAATTTTTTTAAATTTAAACAAATTAACTTTTAACAGTGAGGCTTTGGTGGTATAGTGGTGAGCATAGATGCCTTCCAAATTAACTTTTTAACAAAAGAATTGATAAAATCCACTGCTGGTAGGGTTATGGGCAAATGAGGATTATATTACAGACCGTCAGTGGGACTAAAAACTGCTACCTTCACCCACCCCCATTTCTTAATTCTGATTCAATAATGTAACATGAAAACATCCATTAAAATTAAAAATATTAGGGGCCACTGATCCAACAAATCCAAGTCCAACCTATCCAACAAAAATAATGCCACAAAGACTCAGGAGACATACATGCAAGGATTAACTCCAGCGTTGTTAAATGTGTCAAAGTCCATCAGTAAGGGAATAGCTGACTATACGTTAGTAGAGTAACCAAAAGGATATGAATCAATAACAGCTACATTAACAGCAGCAGGAGCTAAATTCCAGGAAGCATTGTTTAACTCTCATGACAATCCTTTGAGACAAGCAAAATTACTACACCATTTTTAGAAATGAACAAACTAATGGTCAGAAGTGTTAATTAAGTAAGCTGTTCAAGATCACATAGTCAGTAAATAGTGAAGCCAGGATTCTAGTAAGAAGGAAGAAAACAGAAGCAGAACAGGAAAGACAACTGCTTAAAAAGAATATATAACCAAGTGAAAAAACAGGTTATAATCTGGTAAAAGTTTGCCCTAACTGATGTTATTCAATTTCAATATTAAGTTCCCTCTCTGTTTAGGCCAATAAACTAGAATCTGTGGATCCAAACAGGAAAGCTCTCTTAGCTCAGGATCTAACAGGTTAAATAGCCAAGGGAATGAAGACCATGCACTGTAATCAGTGTTATTAATACAGACATAGATCTGCAATCCGTGATCCGAAACACTTAAGGCCAAATGTTTCAGACGTAAAGTCTTTTTAATTTTAGTGAGGTAAAACATGACATGCAATACATTATGTACCAACACCTGGGAGGTCAGGGGCAGCAGCATCTCATAACCAAACCCAGTGAAGCATACGAATATTCACACTAAGTGAGATAAACAAAGATCTCATACAGTTTTATGTTCAACAGAAGTGTTGTTACATGAGTATGAAAAACTCTTTTAAAGCATTTTGGATTTTGGAATTATGGAATACAGACTACAGACAGGTATACATAAAGTGCCTTAAGTCAAAGAGAAAGAAACAAAACATCTCATCTAGAGTTTAGTACCTAGAACCAAAATAACAGTAACATCAATAACAAACCCAAACCAAACAAACTCCTTAAAGTGAAACCCATAAATGAAAGTACATGGCACAGACATCTGGTGAAAAGATGTGGTAAAAGAAAGATACAGGCACCATTATTTTCCTAGCAGATCTGGCTACAACTTTGAAGGAAATAAAGTTTTGAAAAACCCATAAGATATATATGAACACTGTACTCTTTAAAACAAAAAATTTAGATTTGATTTCACAAAAATGTAAGAAGTCAGAGAATCCTGGCAGAGTTTATTTTTATGAGTAATGAAGCAATGGCAGATAAATAAAACAGGCTACAGTGCCCATGATGACAGGAATCTATCTTGATCTATCTTAAAGAGAAGAAACTCCAGAATTATGTAATTAAATAAAAATAACTGAATAACTTGAAGGAATAGACATCACCTGCAAGGGTGATAAAACCCTCGTACTGAGGAGAGCAATACCAATGTAAAGTCTAGAAAATATAATATGGGTAAGCCCTGGCACCTGAAGCAGCTGAGGTGAGACCACCTCCAAAGATTACATAACTATTGTGGAGAATGCAGCTCTAATTTTTCTTCTCCATGTTCAAGAGATCAGAGTTGAAAAGACTGGGAGGGAGGGGATCTTTTATGGAAAGGAACAAGTGCAGTGCTATCACTTTATCATGAATCTACCTTGAGTAAGAAAATATAGTAAGATATTTCATACCCGGGCCCAAGAACGGAAGTAACTTCAGTCATATTGTCATGGCCATACTAAGTTCTCTTTGCAGTAAAAGTGGTTACTTAGCAGTGGCTGGTAGGGCTGAAAGACCTGCGGTCTTTAATTATATTGCTCAGATGAACCAAATATAGTAACTCATGAAAGGAGACACCACTGTGTGACACAAAAAGTCAGATTTATGTAGTCAGACCAATGTGAATTACAATCTGAGTACAGCCATGGGTGAGCCACTTTAAACACCTAGTTTCTCATTTGTAAAATGGAGGCAAAACCACCTGTGACTGTGCAGACTGCAGGTAACACATATAAAGTACATGTCACATAGAAGAGATTTGTGATAATTTACCTTAACAACTTGCTCCCTCACTGTAGTCTCAGGGTATTCTAGTGTTCCCTGTCTTAAGTGATAATAGTTTTACCCTCACTCCATCAATTCTCTACTACCAAGCCACAGTGACCTTTTAAAAATAAGTATGATCATGCCACCTCTGCCCAGCTTAAAGTTCACCCATGGCATCATAATGTTCTTAGAATAAAGTCCAGAATTATTAATATGATCTGACCATGACCATTCTCCCACACCTCTCTGTTCCAGCCTACATTATTCTTCTTTCCATTTTGTTAACTTAAAACTCTTCTGACTTCTTGGCCTTTGCACTAGCTAATGCCACTGCTTGTAATAACACCCCACTTTTTTCCCTAGTAAACTCCAGTTCACACTTCAGATTTCAGCCTTAAGGTCTCATTTAAGGAAGCCACTCTAATACTTCTCCAAAACACATATCATTTATAACTATGTATATTGTAATAAAAATCTTTAATGTGTGACTCCATTGTGGGCCAGCCAGATTCAATGGCATGGTTTCATTTAAGCTCTCTGGGCAGCAGTCTCTCTTCTCTTCTTTATTTGAATCCAAAGGCATACAGGCTCCAGGACCTACAAAGCAGTAATCCTGCAATTATGGTGGATGAGCTTGATGAAAATGAACAAAAATGAAGGAAGTAGAGCTCAGATACTGATCAAACTATTGGATCAAGTTTTTCTTGTTCTTTTTTTCACTTATATTACATGATTAATTTCCTTTACTGTTTAAAACAGTTTACAATGCATTTCCTATTATTTACAACTGAAAATATCTTAATTGCCACCAAACATCTAGGTCAAAAATGTTCAAATTGACAGAAAAAGAAACAGAAAAAAGTGTAGGGGACTATTCAAAGGGAACAACTCTCTCCCACCAGTGAGAAAATATTATTTATGAATCAATAATGTGTACTGAATAACAGTATGAGTACAGACAAGGTGCTACTCAATCTTGTACACACTAATTCAAGTACTCAGATCCTCAGAAATGTTCATCTTAATTTTTTTCTAAATCTTAAAGCTCAAGGATTAAGAGAGAATCAAGTTGAGATCTAGGTATGAAAAGCAAAAGCAGCAGACTGAATTACTGTTTTTAATTCAATATTTACTCCCACTATCATGTCACCCTGCAGAGCATTAAAGTAAGTAAAATGTATTTCTCTGGCCGACTGATACTGGGCTTGACCACAAGACCTGACTTGGTCAATGAAGTGGTAACAGACACGACAGAAGGAGAAGCCAAAACGTGCTTGCATAGTTTGCCTTACTCCTTAGATTCCCATGAGAGCAGGCCACCAATTCCAGGAGAACAGAGAGCAACAAACAGCCTAGAGCCAAGGCTAGGCAACAATAACTGAACCCCAGCTAATTTAAAGACATGAGGAAGAAAAGGGAGTATTTGTTGTTATAAGCTGCTTCAATTTGGAGACTGTTATGCAGCAAAAACTGTTAAGCCCTGTATAATGCTGGAAACATCTGCTTTCTTAGCAATACTCAATACCAAAAACAGGATACAAAGTTCTTAAGAAAAGTTAACAAAAATATTCATATCAAGCCAAGAAATCATTCAAACAAAAAAGCAATAGGGAGATACTATTTAAGCCCATAAGGACTCGGGGAAAAGTTCACCCATAAATTTAAATCCAGCCAAAAAAAAAAAATTGCACCAAAATAACAATTCAGATACTTCAACAGTCTTCATGAAACCCTTAAGTCTACTCCTTCTCAGATTTTTGGTCTCCCTTCACTGGCATCCCGCTCCTGGAATCAATTTCAAGAAATTTTATATAATAAAAACTTTCATAGTCCATCCTCAAAATTCACCAATGTCCTCCAACATTTATTATCCCCATTTCAAGACTTTGATAAAGAGCATTAATTTATTTAATCCTAGAGATATTCCCCTTTGCAACAGTAGACTACCCTCCCTAACCTCTACTTCAGTCCCAATCTCTTGTTCATTTTCTGTACTCCCTCCTACAGAACAGCCTTGTCAAAACTAGGCCTTAATCAGCTTCGTTATCCCTGACTGAACTATTACACACTCTGTATTATCCTTCAGAGCTGAATCCCTTGAATTTCAATACGATTAAATAGAAGGCTCAGGTTTTCAAGGATAAAAGAAATGTAGTCATCTAGTTCCCCGAACGATGCTTGAATGCCCTATTTCAGGTCAATGTTAAATGTAAAAAGATAATAAACTTGTAAGAATTTTTCAAGCATATGATACACTTACACATATATCTATACACACACACACATGCTGTAATCTTTATCCACATACAAAGTAAAAATGCAGCACCAAGTAACTTTAAAATCAAGAACTGACTTTTATGGCATGCTTAGCTGACAGAGCACACAGAATAAACTGAACTCAACAGCACCTGTATGTTGAAAAATAGTGAGTTTAGAAATCACTAAGTTGAGTCTTACAAGTTTTAAGAAAATTTTTGCATTCTTATAATAAACTCATTAAAACCTTTTGCTTGCTCTCCCTTGGTCATATTACCTGTAATTCTTCCAATAAGAAGTTCACTTGGGTAACAACTAATCTACTTTTTATAAAGAAATAACAAATATAATTTTACATTTAAAAAGTAGCATCTGGACATGCAACTGTTCGGGTGCGGGCCCGCGGGGTCCGAGTGCTTAGAGCGCCGAGGTCGGCTCAGGCTGCTTTTGCGGCTTTCCCCCATCCACCCGACCCGCTGCCCTCCTGAGCAGAGGGCTCCAGGGTGTGGCTGCCCTGCCGGCACCTGGCTTCAGATTAATGATATCAAAATAAACTTATAAAAAAAAAGTGGGAGTCCACCGGCAGTTCCGGGAAGATGGCGGTGTGAGCAGGGCGGCAGAAATCTCCTCCCAACACCATATTTACCTACAAAAACACAGCAAATACATTTTTTCCTAAAAGAGAGACGAGAATACACAGGAAAGCGCACAGCGTGCAGCTACACGCGAGAGCACTCGGCACCCCAAGAGGCGGGTAAGATACGGAGCCGCGACCCGGCGGGACCCGAGCCCTCCCCCACCCCAGCCCACCGGCGGGAGGAGAGGATTCAGAGCCGGGAGGGAGTGGAAGCACACCCTGCGAAGTAGCCAGCCCCGGTGATCTGCGCGGGGAGCGCTGACCCACATTGCACAGGGCAGCAGAGATTGGAGAGACAGAAGGGCAGGATCTGAGCGGGGAACGCGCCAGGGTGCTTGCAGCTGGCTCCCGGGAAGGAAAAAAAAAAGCGCGTGCTTTCTTCAGTGGTCTTAAAGAGACAGGAGCCCAGCGGAGGAGCCGGATCGCCCCAGCACACTCAGCCCAGCAGGCTGGGAGTCCTGGGGAGTTTCAGACGCCTTAGCTGGCGACTGAGGAAGCGTAGCCATACTTAACACTTCTCACTGAGATCAACAGCCTCCTATTCATTCCCACCCCTGCCAGAGCGATAAAGGGCCCTGCGGAGCGGCACAGTCACAGCTGTGGAATAGTGGGGCAATAGCGCCACCTACAGCATTCCCACAGAATCTACGTCCGGTGGGCATTTTTTGTTTTGTTTTGTTTTTTGGTTTTTTGTTTTGTTTTTGTTTCTTTCTTTTTTTTCTTTTTTTTCTCTTTTTTTTTTCTTCTCTTTTTAAAGTCTTAAAGAGCCCAGCTGACATACGTGGCAACTATCAGTGACCAAATTATACAGCCATGAAAAGACAGAGGAATATGGTTCAGACCAAAATCAACCAGACAACCCCAGAGAGGGAGTCTGAAGGGATGGAAATGCACAGCCTCCCTGAAAAAGAATTCAGAATAAAAGTCATAACCATGCTGATGGACCTACAGAGAAATGGGCAAGAGCTGAGGGAGGAAGTGAGGGAAGTGAGGAAAGACAATGCAGATATCAGACAAGCGATCGACGGGCTTAACAGAAGAATGGATGAGATGCAAGAGACAGTTAATGGAATAGAAAACAGAGAACAGGAGTACAGAGCAGCTGAGGCAGAGAGAGATAAAAGGATTTCTAGGAATGAAAGATATTAAGAGAACTGTGTGACCAATCCAAACGGAACAATATTCGCATTATAGGAGTACCAGGGGAAGAAGAGAGAGAAAAAGGGATAGAAAGTGTCTTTGAAGAAGTAATTGCTGAAAACTTTCCTTCGCTGGGGAAGGAAATAGTCTCATAGTCCACGGAAGCCCACATATCTCCCAAAACAAGGGACCCAAGGAAGACAACACCAAGACACATAATAATTAAGAAGGTAAAGATCAAAGATAAAGACAGGGTATTAAAGGCAGCTAGAGAGAGAAAAAAGATCACCTACAAAGGAAAACCCATCAGACTATCATCAGACTTCTCAACAGAAACCTTACAGGCCAGAAGAGAATGGCATGATATATCTAACGTTATGAAACAGAAGGGCCTCGAACCAAGAATATTGTATCCAGCACGATTATCATTTAAATATGATGGAGGGATTAAACAATTTCCAGACAAACGAAAGTTGAGAGAGTTTGCCTCTCATAAACCACTACTACAGGATATCTTAAATGGACTGCTCTAGATGGAGGCACACCTAAGGCTAAAAAGATGTCACCAGAGAAAATAAAATCATAGCAAAGAAAGCAGACCATACAAATACTAACTAAAGGCAAAGAATAAAACACCTATTATAGAAAAAATGGAGGAGGAGGAATAAGAAGGGAGAGAAATAAAGAAACATCAGACTGTGTTTACAATAACTTAACAAGAAAGTTAAGTTAGATTGTTAGATAGTAAAGAAGCAACCCTTGAACCCTTGGTAACCACGAATCTAAAGCCAGCAATGGCAATAAGTACATACCTATCAATAATCACCCTAAATGTAAATGGACTGAATGCACCAATCAAAAGACACAGAGTAACAGAATGGATAAAAAAGCAAGACCCATCTATATGCTGCCTACAAGAAACTCACCTCAAATCCAAAGATATACACAGACTAAAAGTGAAGGGATGGAAAAAGATATTTCATGCAAACAACAAAGAGAAAAAAGCAGGTGTTGCAGTACTTGTATCACACAAAATAGACTTCAAAACGAAGAAAGTAGCAAAAGATAAAGAAGGACATTACATAATGATAAAGGGGTCAGACCAACAAGAAGATATAACCATTATAAATATATATGCATCCAACACAGGAGCGCCAGCATATGTGAGACAAATACTAACAGAATTAAAGGAGGAAATAGACAGCAATGCATTCATCTTAGGAGACTTCAACACACCACTCACTGCAGAGGACAGATCAACCAGACAGAAAATAAGTAAAGACACAGAGGCACTGAACAACACACTAGAACAGATGGACCTAACAGACATCTACAGAACTCTTCACCCAAAAGCAACAGGATACACATTCTTCTCAAGTGCACATGGAACATTTTCCAGAATAGACCACATACTAGGCCACAAAAAGAACCTCAGTAATTTCAAAAATATTGAAATCCTACCAACCAACTTCTCAGATCACAAAGGTATAAAACTAGAAATAAATTTTAGAAAGAAATCAAAAAGGCTCACAAATACATGGAGACTTAACAACACTCTCCTAATTAATCAATGGGTTAACGACCAAATCAAAACAGAAATCAAAGAATATATGGAGACTAATGACAACAACAACACAAAGCCACAACTTCTGTGGAACGCAGCAAAGGCAGTTCTAAGAGGAAAGTATATTGCAATCCAGGCCTATTTAAAGAAAGAAGAACATTCCCAAATGAATAGTCTAAAGACACAATTACTGAAATTGGAAAAAGAAGAACATACGAGGCCCAAAGTCACCAGAAGGAGGGACATAATAAAGATTAGAGAAGAAATAAATAAAATTGAGAAGAATAAAACAATAGAAAAAATCAATAAAACCAAGAGCTGGTTCTTTGAAATAATAAACAAAATAGACAAACCCCTAGCCAGGCTCATTAAGAGAAAAAGAGAATCTACACACATAAACAGGATCAGAAATGAGAAAGGAAAAATCACAACGGACCCCACAGAAATACAAAGAATCATAAGAGAATATTATGAGAATCTATATGCTAACAAGCTGGAAAACATAGAAGAAATGGACAACTTCTTAGAAAAATACAACCTTCCAAGACTGACCAAGCAAGAAACAGAAAAACTAAACAGACCAATCACCAGCGACGAAATCGAACTGGTAATCAAAAAACTACCCAAGAACAAAACCCCCGGGACCTGATGGATTCACCTCTGAATTCTACCAGACATATAGAGAAGAAATAACACCGATTCTCCTTAAAGTTTTCCAAAAAATAGAAGAGGAGGGAATACTTCCAAACTCATTCTATGAAGCCAGCATCACTCTAATACCAAAACCGGGCAAAGACCTCACCAAAAAAGAAAATTACAGACCAATATCCCTGATGAACGTAGATGCAAAAATACTCAACAAAATATTAGCAAACCGAATTCAAAAATACATCAAGAGGATCATACACCATGATCAAGTGGGATTCATCCCAGGGATGCAAGGATGGTACAACATTCGAAAATCCATCAACATCATCCACCACATCAACAAAAAGAAGAACAAAAACCACATGATCATCTCCATAGATGCTGAAAAAGCATTTGACAAAATTCAGCATCCATTCCTGATTAAAACTCTCAACAAAATGGGTATAGACGGCAAGTACCTCAACATCATAAAGGCCATATATGACAAACCCACAGCTAACATCATACTTAACGGCGAGACGCTGAAAGCTTTTCATCTAAGATCGGGAACAAGACAGGGATGCCCACTGTGTCCACTGTTATTCAACATAGTACTGGAGGTCCTAGCCACAGCAATCAGACAAAACAAAGACATACAAGGCATCCAGATTGGTAAAGAAGAAGTCAAATTGTCACTATTTGCAGATGACATGATACTGTACATAAAAAACCCTAAAGATTCCATTCCAAAACTACTAGAACTAATATCTGAATTCAGCAAAGTTGCAGGATACAAAATTAACACACAGAAATCTGTTGCTTTCCTATACACTAATGATGAACTAACAGAAAGAGAAATCAGAAAAACAATTCATTCACAATTGCATCAAAAAGAATAAAATACCTAGGAATAAACCTAACGAAGGAAGTGAAAGACCTGTACTCTGAAAACTACAAGACACTCCTAAGAGAAATTAAAGAGGACACTAACAAATGGAAATGCATCCCATGCTCTTGGCTAGGAAGAATAAATATTGTCAAAATGGCTATACTACCTAAAGCAATCTACAGATTCAATGCAATCCCTATCAAACTACCAACAGCTTTCTTCAATGAACTGGAACAAATAATTCTAAAATTCATATGGAACCACAAAAGACCCCGAATAGCCAAAGCAATCCTGAGAAGGAGGAATAAAACAGGGGGAATTACACTCCCTGACTTCAAGCTCTACTACAAAGCCACAGTAATCAAGACAATTTGGTATTGGCACAAAAACAGACCCACAGACCAGTGGAACAGAATAGAAAATCCAAACATTAACCCAAACATATACAGTCAATTAATATTTGATAAAAGTGCCTTGGATATACAATGGGGAGATGACAGCCTCTTCAGCAGCTGGTGTTGGAAAAACTGGACAGCTACATGTAAGAGAATGAAACTGGACTACTGTCTAGCCCCATACACAAAGGTAAACTCAAGGTGGATCAAAGACTTGAATGTAAGTCATGAAACCATAAAACTCTTAGAAAAAAACATAGGCAAAAATCTCTTGGACATAAACATGAGCAACTTCTTCATGAACATATCTCCCCGGGCAAGGGAAACAAAAGCAAAAATGAACAAGTGGGACTATATCAAGCTGAAAAGCTTCTGTACAGCAAAGGACACCATCAGTAGAACAAAAAGACATCCTACAGTATGGGAGAATATATTCATAAAAAACGTATCTGATAAAGGGTTGACATCCAAAATATATAAAGAACTCATGCACCTTAACAAACAGAAAGCAAATAATCCAATTAAGAAATGGGCAGAGGACATGAATAGACACTTCTCCAAAGAAGAAATTCAGATGGCCAACAGGCACATGAAAAGATGCTCCACATCGCTAATCATCAGAGAAATGCAAATTAAAACCACAATGAGATATCACCTCCACCAGTGAGAATGGCCAACATCCAAAACACAAACAACAACAAATGTTGGCAAGGATGTGGAGAAAAGGGAACCATCCTATACTGCTGGTGGGACTGCAAATTAGTTCAACCATTGTGGAAAGCAGTATGGAGGTTCCTCAAAAAACTCAAAATAGAAATACCATTTGACCCAGGAATTCCACTCCTAGGAATTTACCCTAAGAATGCAGCAGCCCAATTTGAAAAGGACAGATGCACCCCTATGTTTATTGCAGCACTATTTACAATAGCCAAGAAATGGAAGCAACCTAAGTGTCCATCAGTAGATGAATGGATAAAGAAGATGTGGTACATATACACAATGGAATATTATTCAGCCATAAGAAGAAAACAAATCCTACCATTTGCAACAACATGGATGGAGCTAGAGGGTATTATGCTCAGTGAAATAAGCCAAGCCGAAAAAGACAAGTATCAAACGATTTCACTCATATGTGGAGTATAAGAACAAAGAAAAAATACTGAAGGAACAAAACAGCAGCAGACTCACAGAACCCAAGAACGGACTAATAGTTACCAAAGGGAAAGGGACTGGGGAAAATGGGCGGGAAGGGAGGGATAAGAGGGAAAAAGGGGCATTACGATTAGCAAATGTAATGTTGGGGGGGCACGGGGAGGGCAGTACAACTCAGAGAAGACAAGTAGTGATTCTATAGCATCTCACTACGCTGATGGACAGTGACTGTAATGGGGTTGGTGGGGGGGACCTGATGAAGGGGTAGTTTAATAATCGTAATATTGCACATGTAATTGTAAATTAATGATAATAAAATAAATTATATTAAAAAAAAAAATGGGTAAAGATGGCAAGTACCTCAACATCATAAAGGCCATATATGACAAACCCGCAGCTAACATCATACTTAGCGGCGAGACGCTGAAAGCTTTTCATCTAAGATCGGGAACAAGACAGGGATGCCCACTGTGTCCACTGTTATTCAACATAGTACTGGAGGTCCTAGCCACAGCAATCAGACAAAACAAAGACATACAAGGCATCCAGATAGGTAAAGAAGAAGTCACATTGTCACTATTTGCAGATGACATGATACTGTACATAAAAAACCCTAAAGATTCCATTCCAAAACTACTAGAACTAATATCTGAATTCAGCAAAGTTGCAGGATACAAAATTAACACACAGAAATCTGTTGCTTTCCTATACACTAATGATGAACTAACAGAAAGAGAAATCAGAAAACAATTCCATTCACAATTGCATCAAAAAGAATAAAATACCTAGGAATAAACCTAACGAAGGAAGTGAAAGACCTGTACTCTGAAAACTACAAGACACTCCTAAGAGAAATTAAAGAGGACACTAACAAATGGAAATGCATCCCATGCTCTTGGCTAGGAAGAATAAATATTGTCAAAATGGCTATACTACCTAAAGCAATCTACAGATTCAATGCAATCCCTATCAAACTACCAACAGCTTTCTTCAATGAACTGGAACAAATAATTCTAAAATTCATATGGAACCACAAAAGACCCCGAATAGCCAAAGCAATCCTGAGAAGGAGGAATAAAACAGGGGGAATTACACTCCCTGACTTCAAGCTCTACTACAAAGCCACAGTAATCAAGACAATTTGGTATTGGCACAAAAACAGACCCACAGACCAGTGGAACAGAATAGAAAATCCAAACATTAACCCAAACATATACAGTCAATTAATATTTGATAAAAGTGCCTTGGATATACAATGGGGAGATGGCAGCCTCTTCAGCAGCTGGTGTTGGAAAAACTGGACAGCTACATGTAAGAGAATGAAACTGGACTACTGTCTAGCCCCATACACAAAGGTAAACTCAAGGTGGATCAAAGACCTGAATGTAAGTCATGAAACCATAAAACTCTTAGAAAAAAACATAGGCAAAAATCTCTTGGACATAAACATGAGCAACTTCTTCATGAACATATCTCCCGGGCAAGGGAAACAAAAGCAAAAATGAACAAGTGGGACTATATCAAGCTGAAAAGCTTCTGTACAGCAAAGGACACCATCAGTAGAACAAAAAGACATCCTACAGTATGGGAGTATATATTCATAAAAAACGTATCTGATAAAGGGTTGACATCCAAAATATATAAAGAACTCATGCACCTTAACAAACAGAAAGCAAATAATCCAATTAAGAAATGGGCAGAGGACATGAATAGACACTTCTCTAAAGAAGAAATTCAGATGGCCAACAGGCACATGAAAAGATGCTCCACATCGCTAATCATCAGAGAAATGCAGATTAAAACCACAATGAGATATCACCTCACACCAGTGAGGATGGCCAACATCCAAAACACAAACAACAACAAATGTTGGCGAGGATGTGGAGAAAAGGGAACCCTCCTACACTGCTGGTGGGACTGCAAATTAGTTCAACCATTGTGGAAAGCAGTATGGAGGTTCCTCAAAAATCTCAAAATAGAAATACCATTTGACCCAGGAATTCCACTCCTAGGAATTTACCCTAAGAATGCAGCAGCCCAATTTGAAAAGGACAGATGCACCCCTATGTTTATTGCAGCACTATTTACAATAGCCAAGAAATGGAAGCAACCTAAGTGTCCATCAGTAGATGAATGGATAAAGAAGATGTGGTACATATACACAATGGAATATTATTCAGCCATAAGAAGAAAACAAATCCTACCATTTGCAACAACATGGATGGAGCTAGAGGGTATTATGCTCAGTGAAATAAGCCAAGCCGAAAAAGACAAGTATCAAATGATTTCACTCATATGTGGAGTATAAGAACAAAGAAAAAATACTGAAGGAACAAAACAGCAGCAGACTCACAGAACCCAAGAACGGACTAATAGTTACCAAAGGGAAAGGGACTGGGGAAAATGGGCGGGAAGGGAGGTATAAGAGGGAACAAGGGGCGTTATGATTAGCAGATATAATGTTGGGGGGGCACGGGAAGGGCAGTACAACTCAGAGAAGACAAGTAGTGATTCTATAGCATCTCACTACGCTGATGGACAGTGACTGTAATGGGGTTGGTGGGGGGGACCTGATGAAGAGGTAGTTTAATAACCGTAATATTGCACATGTAATTGTAGATTAATGATAATAAAATAAATTATATTAAAAAAAAAGTAGCATCTGACTCATCCATACTTTAGTGAACTAGTTTCTTCAAACTGTTTTCCTCCCCAGTATACCATGAAACAAAAGGAAATGAAACCGCTGGAGAGAGGAAATGATGTGCAGGAAAATTTTTAAAGAGGCATTTTTGGCAAAGTCCAGGGCACCCAATATAAGAAGTCTGGATTAATAGAGTATCAAAAGGGCACAGAACAAATAAGACAGTAATCTAGGAATAGCTAGGGAGGGAGGTCACAGAAACAGAAAGAGATTCTTTGGAAAATCTGCTTGTACAACACTATCTTCTTAATACTTAACTATAAATCTTCACTCTTTTTAATTTTCCTATTATTGTCCTTTTTTTCTACTATTATGTTTTTAAAAGTGTGCTTTGTCTGCTGGTGAGGATGTGGAGAAAGGGAAACCCTCCTACACTGCTGGGGGACTGTAAACTAGTTCAACCACTGTGGAAAGCAATATGGAGGTTCCTCAAAAAACTAAAAATAGAAATACCATTTGACCCGGAAATTCCATTCTAGGAATTTATCCAAAGAAAACAAGTTCTCAGATTCAGAAAGACACATGCACCCCATGTTTATTACAGCACTATTTACAATAGCCAAGATATGGAAGCAACCTAAGTGTCCCTCAGTAGAGGAATGGACAAAGAAGAGGTGGTACATATATACAATACAAAGAGCCATAAGAAAGAAACAAATCCTACCATTTGAACAACATGGATGGAGCTAGAGGGTATTATGCTCAGTGAAGTAAGTCTGGCAGAGAAAGACAAATACCAAATGATTTCCTTCATTTGTGGAATATAACAACAAAGCAAAACTGAAGGAATAAAACAGCAGCAAACTCACAAACTCCAAGAAGGGACTAGTGGTCACCAAAGGGGAGGGGTGGGAGAGGATGAGTGGGGAGGGAGGGAGGGAGAAGGGGATTGAGGGGTAGTATGATTAGTACACATGGTGTGGGGGGATCATGGGGAAGACTGTAGCACAGAGAAGACAAGTAGTGACTCTGTGGCATCTTACTACACTGATGGACAGTGACTGCAATGGGGTATGGGGGGACTCAATAATATGGGTGAATGTAGTAACCCCATTGTTTTTCATGTGAAACCTTCATAAGAGTGTATATCAATGATAACTTAATTTAAAAAATGTACTTTGTCCACTACCAGTAAGGTGAGCAAAAACATTCTGGGGACAGGGAGGAGAGGGAGCAGAATAAAAAACCAAGTCCAGTGATTCTATGTTTAAAGTAAATATATAGAACAACAAACTCTTGGTATAGAAGGACCTGGGAAAACACTTGAACTTTTCACTAAAGAGAAATACAAAACAGTTCATTAATAGTCTTATCAAATTTCCTGAGCTTACTCAAAAGTGAGACAACAGAAGCAACAGCTACGTTTTGGAGTCAGATGGGGGTTCAAGTTTTATTACTAACTAGTTATGCAATTTTTCTGCTTCAATGTCTTTAGCTATCAAATAAAGACTTCAGAGGATATGGTAACAGAAGGTAGCTATACTTGCCACAGTGAGCATTTTGTAACGTGTGTATGCTGTCTAATCACTATATTGTACATCTGAAATTAATATAATATTTTATATCGGCTATACACCAATAAAAAAAGACTTCAGAGGGTTTATTTGAGATTAAACAGATCATATGCATAAAGTACCTGACTCCTATCTTAGTCCATGGTCATTTTCACTATTGGTTCACCAGAGCATTTTGCTTTTCAATCTTACGAGAAACAAATAATAAAGAGAAGAAATAGAATTTATGAGAAACATAATGTTTCTAAGAAGGGTCAGTCTGTTAACTACTGCATATAAAGAAGTATCACCTGCCTTCATTTCAGCTAATGAGGATGTTAACGTTTCTTAATTGTCTGGGCCAAGTTCCTAAACAGTGCATGCATATCTCTCACAAAAAAAGTGCACAGGGTTGCTTATGAGAACATACTATTTGAGATAAAAGAAGCATAAGTGGAAAACAGAAACTAAAAATAGAATACTTATCAATGTAAACCATGGACATAGTTTTGAAAGAAATGAACTAGAGAGAGAATAAAATTTAAAAGATTTTAGTAAGTACATCAAAAAATAACTTGTAATTTGTATTTTTGTCCTATTTGGTATTTCTTGTTCATTTAGCAATATAGTTTGTAAATCTAATCATTCAAAGCTATTTATTACAATCATTTTCTGCTTTTGAACAATAGCTGTCAAATTTTCACAACCCCTATGTCAAGATTCAGTTTTGAAACAGTCAACTGATCCATTAATTTTACCAATTCCTGGCATTTTCCAACTCACAGAAGTAGCAGTTATGGTAAAGTTTATGTAATTAAAAGGCTTTCACTGTGACCTATCTTCCCTCAAGCCTCAAAAAAAGGATAAAATAGAGGAGGCATGGTGGCACACCAGAAAGAGGGATCAGACCACAAGCAGCAGCCCAGCCCAGGAAGCCTCTTTGTCCCCATAGGCCTGAGACTACTACTGAGACCAGGAAGATGCTGAGCAGCCCAGGGGCACAAGCAAGGAGATTCCACCACAGGTACCTTCCCAGGAAGTTCTCTATACCCACAGGCTTGAGAGTCCCTTTTTCATACAACTAGAGGCCGCAGGTATAGCCTGGCCTGTGTAAATTCCTTCCACCCCCCTCAGAAAGAAGCAACAGAGCTCACTGGGAGCCTCTGTGACACCATATAAAACAAGATGACCAAAATAGCAGAGCAAGGGCTCTTAAAATTAGTTACTGAGCCACGGTCCACCAAAGGAGTCCAAGACTTGCATGGTAAACCCAGGCAGTGTGAATACCTGCTCAAATAAAAGATTTAAATTTAACAGGACCCAACATCTCCTAACGTAATAGCTAAAATTCAATTAAAAAATCACCCTTCATACCAAGAACCAGGAAAATCACAACCTGAATAAGAAAAGATATGAAATGATGCCAACACTCAGACACCTGTTGAAATTGTAAGGATAAAAATGTTTCAATAAGCATTTATAAATTTTCTTGAAACAAATGAAAATATCAGCAAAGAAACAGAACTTACAAAAAGAAGTTCATAGAATTATAGAACTGAAAAATCCAGTAAGAAATGTAAAACTTGCTAGATAAGCTCCATAGTAGAATAGAGATGACAGAGGATAGACTCAATGACCTTAAGGACTGATTAATAAAATTTACCTGATGTGAATTAGAGAGGACATTGCACTGAAAAAAACTTAAAAAATTAGAAGAACCTCAGAGAGTTCTGGGATAATAACAAAATAGTCAAAGCATATCATCAGAGTCCCAGAAGGAAAGGAAAAAGAAAGACATTCAAAGAATTAATGGCTGAAAACTCTTACTTGGTGAAAAATAAACCTACATATTCAAGAAACTCACTGAATCTAAATAGGATAAACTCAAAGAAGTACAACACACCAAGACACATCATAATTAAATTTCTTAACATTAAATAAAAAAAGTAGTTCTGAAAACAGAGGGAAACAAGACATTACCTATAGGGAAACACGAATTTGAATGACAGCAGATTTCTCATCAGAAACCATGAAGACCAGAAGGAAGTGGCACAACATTTTACAAGTGCTGAACAAAATGAACTGTCCATTGTGACTGTCAATCTGACAAAATATCCTTCAGAAACAAAGGAGAAATAGTCCCAAAGTAAAACAAAAGTAAAGGAATGTGTTGCTACCAGACCTACTCCTAAAGAAAGGAAAATGATGAAAGAAAAAAATACTGAAGCGTCAGAAGGAAGAAAGAACAACACAAAGAGCAGGAAAAAGAGTACATACAATAGACTATTCTTCTCCTTATGAGTTTTTAAACTCATATTTGATAACTGGAACAAAAATTTTAATACCATCTGAAAAAAACCTAAATGGAATAAAATTTCCACACTTCACTCAGTGATAAAATGTTGGTACCAGATTGTGATAAATACCCAGAGCAAACACTAACAAATTATGCAGAGATACAAAGAAACGCACTATAAACCAATATTGAATCCTAAAAATTGACCCATGGGAAGGCAAGAAAAGTAGAGGAGCAAGAAACGGAGGAAACAATCAGAAATAAAATGGCAGACATAAACTCTAACGTATCAATCATGAAATGTAAATGGTATAAATATACAAATTTAAAAGGCAAAGATTAACAGTATGAGTTAAAAAGAAAAAAACCCACAACCCAACTATGCCGTTTACAAGAGATTCATTTCAAATTCAGAGAAACTGGATCACTCATATATTGCTGGTGGGAATGTAAAATGGTACAATCATCTGGAAAACAGTGAGAAGTTTCTTTAAAACTAAACATGCACTTAACCACATAACCTAGCAATTGCACTTCTGAGCATTTCCCAGAGAAAGGAAAATGTATGTCCATACAAAAACATGTACATAAATTTTCATAGAAGCTTTATTTGTAATAGTCAAAACCTGGAAACAATCCAGATATCCTTTAATGGGTGAATGGTTAGATAAATTGTGGTACATCCAAGTTGTAGAATACTATTCAGCAATAAAAAGGAATGAAATATTGGCACATACAAAAACTTGGATGAATCCACAGGGCATTACAATGAAAAAATGCCAATCCCAAATGGTACATACTGTGAGTGATTCCATTAATATAAATTCTTGAAATTACAAAATTATAGGAAATTATACAACAGATTAGTGGTTGCTAGGGATATGGGGAGTGGGAAGAAGTGGCACTA
Organism: Smutsia gigantea; assembly: GCA_032199065.1. Classification (NCBI taxonomy): domain Eukaryota; kingdom Metazoa; phylum Chordata; class Mammalia; order Pholidota; family Manidae; genus Smutsia; species Smutsia gigantea. The sequence goes on along the minus strand of JAVSCE010012770.1, from coordinate 31,258 downwards.
GGGTGGTAGGTGTGGCTATGAAACAGCAACACAAGGGATCTTGTTGATTAAATTGTTCTATATTTTGACTATGGTGGTAGATACATGAATCTATACATGTGAGAACATGGCAAAGAAACATATCCACACACATACAAGCATGCATGCATGTATGCACACACATACACATACACAGTACAAGTAAAACCAGGCAGATTGTATCAAAGGCAAGATTCTGGTTGTGATACTATACTATGGTGTTACATAATGTTACTATTGAGACAATCTGTTTAAAGGGTTATTTCTTAAAACTGTGGCTTGTTTTTCTGCTGTACTCTTATTTTCTGAAGTGAGCAAAGTAGTGGACATCTGTTGCTTCTACCTGGTGAATATATGCTCTCTATTCTGGAAAGAATGTGTGGTTTTTGCTTTGGGAACCTATGCCTTAGCTCACTGGAAAGAGCCTTGGTAGGACTATCCATCAAGATGTCTCACCATCCCTGTACACTGGGCCAGCCAGGTTCACTCTCTTCCTTATAAGTTAACCTCGAGCAGAGCAGATATAGACTAATTCATCCCAGCTGGAGTGGCGAAGCCCATCCATCAGTTCTAGCTTCCTGATCTGCAAGGCTATCTTAGTTTTAAATTCAGAGCCTATTTCTTTCCTTTGAGCCTGTGAGATAGCCCACATTCTTCTTAAGTTATGCACATTTGGTCCCTATTATTTGTATTTAAAAAACCTCATCAACCTAAGCCCCTCTCGGAAAAACACATACACAAAATCTTTTTCTTACCTAGTTTTACACTCTTTATTATAATTTTAACTGTACAACTTCAATTAGTTTCCTTCATAAACTCAAAATGAATAGCTTTTTGTAAATGAACTTAATGGAATACAAATTTAACTGGAGTTGAAAAGCTGTATTAAGCTCTAGCTAGAAGCCAAGCATGACATGTTCAAGTGACATGAAAATACAATGATGTGGTTTCTCCTCTCAAGTCTGATAGGCAAATCAAGTAACTACAGTAAGTAACTATAACATAAGAATGGCTATAACATAGGTTATGTCTAAAAATGCTATGTCAAACACAAATAAAGAGCTATCAGTAAAGAATCTAGACTATGAATTAAATTTAACCTTTCCTGGCTTGGTTTTAAAATTAAGTATCATTCCCTTAAAGGATTTACCAATATTCTCTCCAAATCAGAGCATAAACATAGATTTTTAATCTTATAGCCATAAAGCAAATGTTAGTTCAGACATTTCCAATCTCTTAAATGTTTCATTATTAATCTGCAGAACATTAGGTAATGCTAGTAAGTCAAATTATTTTAATAGAACTAAATGTAGACTGTTTTTTCTAAAACCACGACTCTACAATGATTATTACAAACTGCGGGAACAAAAAAAGGACGTATGGTGAATTTACATAGTAATATCATTCTTATTTAGTTTCTAGACTAGTTGCATAAAGTAAAAATCATGTATCCAAAGGTAAGTTCAATTAAGTTAGTAAAAGACTGCTTTATTATAAAATAATACGTCTTACCTTCTGGAATTGGAATGCACCCCAAGAAAATGAAAGAAGGGAAAAAAAGAGCTTTAATTTTTCTTTACAAAGCAACAATAAAGCCAAAAAATAAACTGTCCCCTCCCCTCCCAGCAATATTCACAATTCTTCAAATTAGCATCCTCCCCCAACTTTGCTACATAAAACATTAATTTCTTCTTTAAAATTTATAAGTTAGTTCAAAATATCATTATGCCTAGAAATACATAATTAAATTCAACTGAAGAGTCTAAGCCATTTCAGATAACAGTAGCAGTACCTTAATATGTGGCAGAGTACAACTATTACAGCAGTTTAGAATTAAATGTGGATACAATGAATATTACCCATTCTTTAATATTCTTCCCATGCATTTCAATTTCAAGGAGCCATCTAAAGCCGTCAGCTATGTACCCTAAGGTTTATTAGCTTCTCTTTGATCCATAAGGGAACTTATTGTGAAGCTGAATAGCAATGTATAAGAATACTCTTTCCTGTCAATATCCAAGCTTTTTTTTTTTCATTATTAATCCTTTGTGGCATTCCTACAAGGTTTGCTGGCTTACAAGCAGATGGCAACTAGCGGATAAAGAAATCGCAAGCCAAACTAAAAGCTATCAGCCAACCTTCAATAAATATGGTATCAATTTAATTAGTAATGTTCTTCATTCTTAAACTGATCTTTTTCTAAAATCACCTCAAGACAATGCAGCCTTGGCAAATAATCAAATCATCTATACTGCAAGGAATATGACTTCTGCTGAAAAGTAGCAGAGAATGTTAACTATTTCCCTTGCCATATACTTTTACATAAGAAGAGGTGGGAAAAAAATAGATGATTGGATAGTTTTTGGTATAAGGTGAGCTAAAACATACTTAAATACCACATAAGAGAGATTATTTAGCTCATAAGTAAATTAATACTAATCAGATGCAATTGGGACACCTCCAAAGAGGTGAAATTTCAATCTGACAAATGTTTATTGAGCATAATTTTTACTAGATGGTTCCCAGAATTCTTTACAATTTCAACTCTAACAAAGCTTGCCTGGGATGCAAGACTGAAAAGTAAGAAAAACTCCTTACTTGATAACAATTTTGAGCTTTGCAAAGCAACAATATAAAGATTCATTTAAATGTCCCATTAGAATAAGTTATTTAAAAATGTACTGGTCCTTTCAGGGGCCAAGTTATTATAATGGCTGAGGTTTTTATTTCAAATTCTTCCAGAAAGCAATTTACAGTTAGCAGCTAATCTAATGCTGTTATATGTCAGCACATGACATAAGCTTGATTTGAAAAATAACAGAGTGAATATGCTAATCAGAAGGGTAGAGAGAACTATTGATGCAGAGGCAGTATAATGAACTGAAAAGAATAAAATCAGAAGCAGAAAAGCCTGAACTAGGTTTCTAGTTTCTCTAGTTGCATAAGCCTGACCAAGTCTCAATCTTCATGGGCCTTAATGCTTCAAAAATAAAATGAGACGTAACTGTAATATTCCAATTATCTTTGCCAGCTATAATATTCTATGACTGAAATAATGTGACTAGTTTGGGGAAAGGGTTAGGGAGGGAGGAGATGAGGAAAGCAATAGAAATTACCCTTTTGGGGGTATTGTCAATCAGAGGTATCATGCTGTCATGTAACTAGATAAACTTCATTTGCAAGGCATGCATGTCAAGTCATCTACTTGTCCCCAAATTTGCCAGTACTACTAATATCTAGAACTTAATCTTCCTTTCCATAAAAGAAGACATTCCTTCCTTTCTCCACAAAGAACGAATGTTTTTCAATACTTCTTTCAGTGGTGACAAATAAGTAATGATCAACCAAATTTAAAAACTAGGTAGTTGGCTACATTCATTTATTAGCTACATAACATAATCACCCACACCAATCTTATGATGTAAAAGATTAATTCATGCCTCACCAAAATTGCTAGTTACTATGTATCATGAACCCTTAGGTCCACTCATGAATGGTTTAATTCTGAAAATATTCTGTGGATGATAAATTCATGAACACCAAGAATCTTTCTAATTTTTCTTCCCTCTTATTCATGAATAGAAAGAAAAGAAAAACTATTAAGAAGACAGTCTCAGGAAATAAATATTTTGCTATTGTTTGTGCTCTATCTTTTAACAGCTCCTGGTTAACAAGCTAAAATATTAACCAGTTAATAACTTCTGTGTTCAAATTACCATACAGCTTTTGTCTACTGACTGGACCTTGAGAAAACAGAACGATATAGCTCAAAGACTATAGGAAACATCAGTTAAAGACACTTAATATTAAAAGTTAAAAAAATTAATGTCCCAAAGCCCAATAACAGCTCCATGAAGCTGTGTAGTAGTAGCTCTAAGTGTATTTGGGAGACCTGGGGTTTGAAGTGCTTCTGACACTTCAAGACCAATGGCACAGTCTGTAATCAAAAAAGAAATATGGATTCAAGTCATGAGAAAGTATGAGTAAAATGAGATGCTGAGTTGGTTTTCCTGCAAACTTAAAATCTACACCCTCATACAAAAAAAAGAAAAATCTTAAATTTTTAGAAGACTACTTTAAATATTGATGGATAATGACAGCCATTTGCCATAAATGTTACACTGATTCAAGGTACGAAAGTAAAAAAAAAATCCTGAATAATTTCTTTCTCTTAGAAACTGAAGTATACAGTCAAAATGTATAGAGTGGATACATCTATCTCTCTGAATCCTTGATTTCATTTCTAACGTCTTGAGAGGGAAATAAAAACAGCTAACTATTCCTTCAATATTTAGATTCATATAAATTCATGATCCAAGATCAACATATTAGCTCTAATCTATAATGAGAATGTGGGTTTTTCAACTAAGTAAATCCAATAAATAAAATTTCTAAATAAACATTATCAATTTTTAAAAAGGAAACTGTCTAGATAAAAACAAATTTAAAAGCTTACAGAATTTTTTGAAAGGCTCTAACAATACTTCAAATATGAAACTCATAATTCTGTGTCAAAGAACTCAACCCTAGGGAACTATTTGCCAAGTTATCATTGGAAACCTGAACAAGGAAGTGAGATATCATAAATTTTTTTAAACCATTTTTAATTTCCTAAACTGTTTACTGGCAAATAGTACAGAAACTAACTTTTTTCTTTACAAATGACCAAACATCACAGAGCATCTGTCTACCTTACCAACAACTGTTAAGATCTACAAGTCCCAAATTATTCTTTTCTTTTTTCATCTTTTTATCTTTTCTTCCTCCTATGGACTACTTTAAGCCCTTTTCAAGTCTTTAATCTGTTCTAAACACAACTAAGCTACTTTGAGAACATTCCAAAACATCCCTTTCACCTGAGACAACACAATCTGAATCTTTTTTCTTCCCTGTGATTCCTATGGGAAACTCTAAACTATCTTTAAAAGGGGAGCATTTAGGTACCAAAAAAAAAATAATGGAATATACAACACCATAGGTTATTATGAGGGGAAAATTTCTGAGGACCTTTTTTCTCCTTGTATTCTAAAATGCTGATATACATTTAATTTAAATGCTGTATATTTTTTAAAGAATACATGTTTCTAGTTAATTCATTCAGAATTTCATACTTTGGGCAAATGATTTTCAATTGTATCACCTAACTTCTTAAAGGGATAGATAGTACCCCAATTTTTCTCAGCCAGGAGCCAATCACTTCATTTTTAATACATTTTTTTGTTGGTCTGTTGTGGCAAAATATACACCATATATAAGTTATCGTTTTGACCATTTTAAAGTGTATAATGCAGTGGCACTAAGTATATTCACAATGTTGTGCAGCTATTACCACTATGTATTTCTAGAACTTTTTAGCATCCCAAAAGAAACTATATTCATTAAACAATAACTTCCTATTCTCCTTCCCTCTTCTCAGACCCTGGTGACCTCTCTTCTACTTTCTGTCTCTATGAGTTTGCCTATTCTAGGTATCTCATATAAGTGGAATTGTACAATACTTGTCCTTTTGTGTCTGGTTTATTTCGCTCAGCATGTTTTTAAGGTTTATTCACGTAGCATGTATCAGAATTTCATTCCTTCTTAAGGCTAAATAATATTCCATTGAAAGTATATACCACATTTTATTTATTCATTCATCTGCTGATGGGCATTTGGACTGTTTCCACATTAGTATATTTTAAAATAAAACAATATAGTACAGAATAATCAAGATTAAGTGAGCTTCTTCAAAATGGGGGAGCAGAGAGAAAACTACAAAGGGAAAAAGAGTTGAAAGCTATGCATTGAGGATTGAGGAATGAAAATAAAATTGTAAGCAGCATATCTTCAATAATAAGCATAGCATCTACTTCATTCTGTAACCTGTCTAAAAACCTTAAATAAGAGTACCCTTTGACACATCACTGCAGCAAGAGAATAAGCTATAACTACATTTGAATGTGATTTTCCAACCACTGATGCTTCAAATATTCGGTAAGTAGGTTTTCAATGCCTGTCATATGCCAAGCATTAATTAGAAAGGAAGCATGGGAAAGAACTGCTAATGTCACTGCCCTTGTGGAAACTGCATGATTTTTTTATAGAATTAAAAAAATATGTCATTTCAAACCTTAAGTGGTATGAAGACTATAATAAACTAAAATAGAAAAATGTGATCTATACAGGAAAGTCAGCCAAAGTTCTCTGAGAGAGATATATTCATTCAAATGGACACCTGAATAATAATTAAGAGTTGACTGAGTGAAAGCACATTCCTTCCTAAGCAGTCAGCATATACAAAGGCTGAGATGGGAAGTAGCTTCACTACATATTTGGAAGTGGCAAAACAAATCTGATATTTAAACTATGGCAATAGACAAAATTGCATTTAAGTTGGAACGAAAATAATTAGCAGAAAAACTGAGGAAAGCTTAGAGAGGAAAAAAGGAAAATAGGAATGTTTGAGGTTACTTCACATAACAAAACAGTCTCCAGAGGGAGCAGTATTCAGCTATGTAAAATAATGCTGAGAAGTGAGAGAGGCAAGAACTAAAAGTCCTGTGGAGTTCACTAAATGGAAGTCACTGGTGACTTAGAAAGAACTGCTTAGAAATGCCTGTATCAGCACAACAATAGAGTTTAACCGAGAATAGCTACCTGTAAATTGCTGTCCTAAGCGAAGCCAGAAGTTGTTGATGACTCCTTCATCTTGCTACCTTTTTTTAAGTTCTTCCTTTTTTTCCTTCTGTTATTTATTTACTAGTCTTTATTTATCCTGCTCCCTAGAAATGGTAATGAGAATTTTAAAGCCACAGAGCTTCATTATTTTAGAGCTAGGTGACCCTGCAATTAGAATTTAGGCCTAAGGGATAATGGAGTCTGATCTCTATATACCAGATTTCCTGGTCTATTTCCCCAGTGTATATCAAAAGTCTGATTTTATTAAAAGAAATTAAAATTCGTGCTCATGCCTATTCTAAAAGACCTACCAACTAGTGTTTAATAGGTATTAGAATACCTTACCAGAATCTGTTCCTACATCACAAAAATCACTATCCTCCTGTGAGCTTTGTACAGCTCTTCCTGTCAAATTGATCTATGATTAAATGGGTATTGTGCTTTAACCTAATAAATCTAATGTAATCTAATCTAAAATAAAAATTAAGTTATATCACAATAAATGAAGAGTGATTTTTTTTTAATCAGGGAAAAGTGGGAATGCAGTCTCCCACAAATGCAAATTATGCAGTCAAGTTTCCCACATTTGGGGAAATCGCAGGGGTCAGCACATCCAGAGTGCAATGGATCAGCCTCGCCCTGGGAGAAACACTTTCATAATCATGGTATCTCCCCTGCCAGGTAAGTATGAAGTATGAGAGTGATTAGTTTTTTTAATAATTTTTAAGAATATATGTTTAAAAGCTAATTCTCCAAATGCATTTTAATATTTTAATTTACAAATGTTCACAAAATTTCTCAGAGAAATGTTACATAAAGTGAGATATACTTATACTTCACTGTTTTAGATTAATAAAGCAAACCTAATTTATTCCCAGCCTATTGACATTTGACCACACATCAAAACAAAAATTTTTTACCTGTGTTAGCAAAGAAAGACTATTTTTAAAATCTCAAACTGAATTTCATGTTAAAGAAAACAGGAATTAAAATCTCGAACACATAGTAGCTATTTATCAAAATTATTTTGTCCATTTACAAATATTTCAGCATAGCTCACTATTTCTCAATGCATTGGAGCTGAACAATTCTTCCACATGAAGGACATTTAGCACTCCCGTCACCCGCCCATTAAATGCCACAGTGCTCCCTCCTTCCTAGTCACTGTGACAATCAAAAATAGCCCTCCAAAATTCTGAATACCTCCCCTAAGGGTATATTATACAATATCACTCCCAGTTGAGAACCCTAGGAGTAGTTTTAAAGCACTAAAGCCTTTTTCTATCTTAATGGAAATATCTCTAGACTCCATATCTCTGCCATAACAAAACATGTTGAACATAATTTAACACTTCTTGATGACAGGGAGTATTGATTATGAGCAGTGACTATAATATAATAAGGCTCTTAAAAATTAAAGGGTGTTTTATCTTTCATCTTGTACTAATTGACCCCAGGCTGTTTAATTTCAATAGTAGACTAATACTTGAAATACATACTGCTCTATGTATCTTTTCTATTTTATCCTTTTTAGCCAAAGTTATTCTTTCTTAGATTACCTCTAGTACTCTCCCTGCACTAGAGTACTTTTTATCTGCTAATTATCAAGCTTTTTAAATCAAAAGTCTGAATTGATAGATGAAGGCTTGAAGATGGCTCCAGGCCATCTTAAGAATTAAAGTGCATGGGTATGGAGATAGCTAACTTCTAAGAATTTTTTTAAACTTACTTTTGGTTTTGTAACTGTGCTATGAATGAAAACTTCCAATGATCTGACAACTGAATAAATCAGAAATTAACAAAGCAGTTATTACTAAATAATCTTCAGGACTAAAGTATACTGCTGTACACTACAAAATGCTCTAATCAAGTATTATAATTATTACTAGTAATATTTAAATAACTTACCTGATTTCTTTTAGTCCTTCTCTCTGGATAACTTGAAGAATTTCTTTATGGCTCATGGGTGTATTGGGGTATTTTTCTAAGACCTGAAAACAAGTATATAATAATAAATTATTTTTTTATTTTAAGTTCTTGTTCTTATTATAATTATGTATGTCATTATACCTTATTCTTATTACAACTGTATTCATTTCATCCAGCACATAATATATGAGACTTTTCATCCTTATTTTAGAATAATAAGAAAAGTGGAAAATAAATGGAATATAAATAGGATCTTCTCTCAGTCAAATAGTAAGTCAAATCCTGAAGCAGAAATGGATGAAAACAGATAAATTAATAACTAAATTATTTAATACTAAAATATGACAGTGTATTTTCTGCCTCTACCTCTCCATTACATGCCTACCTGTGGACCTACTGTAAGCAACTTAAAGGTTATCCATCTTTATATTTTCAGCAAAGCGTAGTACAGCACAGATGTTCAACGAATTCTTAACCAAAACAAATTAATAATTCATTTATAATGAAATTAAAATGGTGCCTGTGTTCAGGTTCTAGTAAAGATGGAATAAGTATAGTTTAGCCTCTCTCCCTGAAAACAACTAAAAACCTGGATGGAATGCATAGAACAGCTTTCTGAGGACTCTGAAAATGATAGCAGCTGGCTTGCGGGAGGAAATCACAACTAGAAGGACTACTAACCCAGCACTGAGTTTCTTGACTTTGTTTCCTCTGGGACCAATCAGCCTAGACTCACAGGCAGCCCAAACTCAGAACTGCACACCAAGTGCAGAAAGAAATGCTTCCAAGAGGTTTTCTCTTTTTTGGTCTGAGGAGCAATAAAGGGGGTCCTACAGGGGAGAAGGATCCTCTGGGAGGTTTTCCCCCTTTTTCTCAGCCCCTGCCTCCAGCCAATCCAAAGGTAGGGATGGCAGTGATGATACCAGCAATGGCTAGGCAAGGACCCAAAACTATAAGAAGGTAGAACCCTTCTGGTCCCATTAATATGAAGGGAATTCATATAGCTTATATTCTTTCTCTAGCATTCTGCTGCTTGGCACTGAAGACAGATGCAATTGTGGAAGTATACAGCAAAACAGAGAAATGAAAAATCCAGGTGTCTAACCACAGGATAAGGATAAAAGGGCTCTAGAAGCAACAAGCGTCACAGAACTACTTTCAAAGAGAAAGGAGTTCAAGAAAGTGTTACTATGAAGTTCTGCAAACACTCCTGGGGTGACTCCAGAGCTATGCCTATGTGGCTCTAACCCTAAACAAACCATCAGATTTCCAAATCAGCCACTAGGTGGTGTACATGCAGAAAAAATCAGAACAGCTCTTTAAAGGTTTTGAAAACTAGACACTAGATTTTAGTACACAGGTTGGCAGACATTTGTGACCTGAACCTAATAAGGTAAAATGCCTGCCTAAATAACCCTCCCATCCCTCCAAATAAATAAATAAAATCCTTCATAGGATTTCGATAAGACACAAAGTATCATAACATAAACATCAAAATGTCTAATATACCAGCCAAAATCATTTGACAAATGAAGAATCAGGAAAATGTCAATGACTCACAGGGAAAAAGATAACCTACATGTAATAAACCCAAGATGACACAGTTGTTAGAATTATCAAAGACCTCAAAGCAGCTTTATACATGCTTCAAGAAGTCAGCAAGAATATTCTTGAGCAAAATAGGTAAGAGAATCTCAGAAGAGAAATAAGATTATGGGGGAGAGGCGGTATGTGTGCATCTCTGTGTGTTGTGTGCCAAACAACAAAATAAAATCTTAGGACTAAAAAATATAATAACCAAAATTGAGGGGCTGAAATGTAGAACAGAGATAACAGAGGACTAAGCTAGCAAGCTTGAAGACAGAGTAATAGAAAGTATCCAATCAACAAACAGAGAGGAAAATTATAGAAAAATAAACGAACAGAGCCAAAGGGACAAATCAAGTGGCTTAACATTCACATCATCAGAGTACCAAAAAGAGAGAAGAAAGAGTAGAGTGAAGAAAATATATGAAGAAACAGACCCAGAAAACTGCAAGTTGGTGAAAGACATACACTTACAACTTTAGGAAGGTCAGTGAATCTCAAACAACATAAATTCAACAAAATCCATACCCAGATACATCACAATCAAACTACTGAAAACTAAAGACAACAAACAAACCTGGAAAGCAGCCAAGGAAAAAATATTCCCTTTAGGAGAACATTGCAAGTGACTGTGGATTTCTCATCAGAAACCATGGAAAGCAGAAGAGGCAGAAGTACGAGAATATTTTAAGGGGCCAGAAGAAAAAACTATCAATCCAAAATTCCTACCTAGCAAAAAAGTCCTTTAAGGATGTAGTGGAGGATTAAAGATGGTAGCGTGAGGGTTGAGACATAGGCTTCCTCCTAAAACCGCATACAATACGAAAATATAATTAATACAACTAATCCTGAAAGAGCAACAGGAAAAAGGACTGCACCAGACTGCATACACCTGGAGAAAAGAGCAGACCTCACAGAACAGGGTAATATCCCAAAGCTGTGGCCCAGCGGGACCCAAGCCCTTCCCCCACCCCAGCTTTCTGGAGGGGAGGAAGAGAAACAGAGCAGGGAGGGAGTGGAGGCCTGGGACTGCTGAATACATAACTCCAGAGATCTGCTCTGAGAGCACAAACCTACATTTCATGGTGCTTGCATGATACTCTCGTGATTACGGGATTGGAAAGCTAAGACAGGCAGAATTCCTGGAGAGACTGAGATTCCAGCCGCTTGTGAAAAGCAGGGATCCATATCCGGCTGCCCTGGGACAAAAGAAAGGCAGGCAGGCAGTCTGAGAGACTTCCTAACATGGAAGCCCTTAGCAAGAGGGCTGCTAAAGGGGCAAGGATTGCACAGAGCTTACTGCTCAGGAGAGAGGACAGGTAGACAAAATTGTCCAGGTGCACTCTGCCCAGCAGGTTGGGAACTTTGCCATATAGACTCTCATATTTAAGGAGGAAAAATTAATCGTCCTCCTTAGACAATCTTCAGGTGCTCCAGCTCCCTGGCTGGCTACACAGCTTCAAGGACCCCCTCCGGGATAGGCAGCCTACTGTGCCTTTCTCCCGGGCAGCCCCACCTGGCTCGCAAACCAGGAAAACCTACACTGGTGTTAGCCCAGCCAGAGGTGAGATCTATCTACAGCAACTACAAACACAAAACATAAAGGCTTATACCTGTGTGCTCGGCCTACTGGTTCAGACAGTGGAGACAGGCCTAGCAGCCAAGTAGCAGGAAACAGCTCTTTCCTCCCCCGAGGCACCAATACCACTCCCCTGCGACCCCGGACATTGCCTCAGGGGCTGAGCAGCTCCAGGAATAGACCTTCTAGTCACCAGAGGGCGCCATATACAAATATGAAACACCAAAGGAATCTGGTTCAGAGTAAAATTATTAATACCACTCCTGAGAAAGATTTAACTGACATCAACCTCATGACTCTCCCTGAAAGGGAGCTCAAAATAAAAATCATTAACATGCTCATGGAGGTATGGAAAGATATTCAAGAACTCAGGAATGAATTCGGGTCGGAGATCCAATCGTTGAAGAGCACAATGGACGGTAATAAAAGGAGATTGGATACGGTGCAGGAGATGATAAATGAAATAGAAACTAGAGAAGAGGAATACAAAGAAGCTGAGGCACAGAGAAAAAAGGATCTCTAAGAATGAAAGAATATTGAGAGAACTGTATGACCAATCCAAACAGAACAATATTCACATTATAGGGGTACAGAAGAAGAGAGAGAAAAAGGAATAGAAAGTGTCTTTGAGGAGGTAATTGCTGAAAACTTCCCCAATCTGGGGAAGGAGATAGTCTCTCAGGCCACGGAGATGCACAGATCTCCCAACACAAGGGACCCAAGGAAGACATAAGTAATTGAAATGGCAAATATCAAGGATAAGGACAGACTATTAAAAGCAGTCTAGAGAGAAATAAGATCACATACAAAGAAAAGCCCATCAGGCTATCATCAGACTTCTTAGCAGAAACCTTACAGGCCAGAAGGGAGTAGCATGATGTATTTAATGCAATGAAGCAAAAGGGCCTTGAACCAAGAATACTTTATCAGGCAAGATTATCATTTAAATTGGGAGGAGGGAGTAAACAATTTCCAGATAAGCAAAAGCTGAGAGAATTTACCTCCCACAAACCACCTCTAGAGTGTATGTTGGAAGAACAGCTATAGATGAAAGTGTTCCTAAGGTTTAATATCTGTCACCAGAGGTAATAAAACCACAGTAAAGAAAGTAGAACAATTAATTACTAAGCAAATGCAAAAATTAAAATAACTATCTCCAAAGTCAATCAAGGGATAGACAAAGAGTACAGAATATGATACCTAATATATAAAGAATAGAGGAGGAAGAAAAAAAAGAACCTTTAGATTGTGTTTGTAAGAGCATATTGAGTTAAGTTAGACTCTTAGATAGTAAGGAAGTTAACCTTGAGTCTCTGCTAACCACAAATCTAAAGCCTGCAATGCCAATAAGAACATACCTATCGATAATCACTCTATATGTAAATGGACTGAATGCACCAATCAAAAGACATAGAGTCACTGAATGGATAAAAAAACAAGACCCATCTATATGCTGTCTACAAGAGACTCACTTTAAACCCAAAGACATACAGACTAAAAGTGAAGGGATGGAAAAAGATATTTCATGCAAACTAATAGGGAGAAAAAAGCAAGAGTTGCAGTACTTGTATCAGACAAATAGACTTTAAAACAAAGAAAGACACAGGAGACAAAGACAGACATTAATGATTAAAAGGGTCAATCCAAAAATAACATATAACCATTATAAATATCTATGCACCCAACACAGAAGCACCTACATATGTGAAACAAATACTAACAGAATTAAAAGGAGAAATAGAATGCAATGCATTCATTTTAGGAGACCACACTCCACTCACTATGAAGGACAGATCAACCAGACAGAAAATAAGTAAGGAGACAGAGGCACTGAACAACACAACAGAACAGATGGACCTAACAGACACCTACAGAACTCTACACCCAAAAGCAACAGAATACACATTCTTCTCAAGTACACATGGAACATTTTCAAGAATAGATCATTTACTAGGCCATAAAAAGAGCCTCGGTAAATTCAAAAAGACTGAAATTGTACCAACCAGTTTCTCAGACCACAAAGATATGAAACTAGAAATAAATTACGCAAAGAAAATGTAAAATCCCACAAACACACAGAGGCTTCACAACATGCTCCTAAATAACCAATGGATAATGACCAAATACAAACAGAGATCAAGCAATATATGGAGACAAATGACAACAATAATTCAGCTCCGCAAAATCTGTGTTAAGAGGAAAGTATATTGCAACACAGGCCTACCTCAGGAAAGAAGAACCATCCCATATGAGCAGTCTAAACTCACAATTAACGAAACTACAAAAAGAAGAACAAATGAGGCCCAAAGCCAGTAGAAGGAGGGACATAATAAAGATAAAAGCATAAATAAATAAAATTGAGAAGAATAAAACAATAGAAAGAATCAATGAATGCACGAGCTGGTTCTTTGAGAAAATAAACAAAATAGATAAACCCCTAGCCAGACTTATCAAGAAAAAAACAGTCTATTCACATAAACAGAATCAGAAATGAGAAAGGAAAAATCACAACAGACACCACAGAAATACAAAGAATTATGAGGGAATACTATGAAAAATTATATGCTAACAAACTGGATAAACTAGAAGAAATGGACAACTTTCCAGAAAAAAACAACCTTCCAAGTCTGGCCCAGAAATAAACAGAAAATATGAACAGATCAATTACCAGCAATGAAATTGAACTGGTAATCAAAAACCTACCTAAGACAAAATGCCTGTACCAGATGGCTTCACCACTGAATTTTATCAAACATTTAGTGAAGACCTAATACCCATCCTCCTCAAAGTTTTCCAAAGAGTAGAAGAGGAGAGAATACGCCCAAACTCATTCTATGAGGCCAGCATGACTCTAATACCAAAACAGGGCAAAGATACCACAAAAAAGAAAATTACAGACCAATATCCCTGATGAACATAGATGCAAAACTACTCAACAAAATATTAGCAAACCGAATTCAAAAATACATCAAAAAGATCATCCATCATGATCAAGTGGGATTTATTCCAGGGATGCAAGGATGGTACAACATTCGAAAATCCATCAACATCATCCACAACATCAAAAAAAGAAGGACAAAAACCACATGATCATCTCCATAGATGCTGAAAAAGCATTCGACAAAATTCAACATCCATTCATGATAAAAACTCTCAACAAAATAGGTTTAGAGGGCAGGTACCTCAACATCATAAACGCCATATATGACAAAAACCACAGCCAACATTACACTTAACCACGAGAAGCTGAAAGCTTTTCCTTTAAGATAAGGACCAAGACAAGGATACCCAGTCTTCCCACTTCTATTCAATGTAGTACTGGAGGTCCTAGCCACAGCAATCAGACAACACAAAGAAATAAAAGGCATCCAGATTGGCAAGAGGGAACTTAAACTGTCCTTGTTTGCAGATGACATGATATTGTACATAAAAGACCCTAAAGAATCCACTCCAAAACTACTAGATCTAATATCTGAATTCAGCAAAGTTGCAGGATACAAAATTAATACACAGAAATCTGTTGCATTCCTATACACTAACAATGAACTAGCAGAGAGAAAAATCAGGAAAACAATTCCATTCACAATTGCATCAAAAAGAATAAAATACCTAGGAATAAACCTAACCAAGGAAGTGAAAGACTATACTCTGAAAACTACAAGACACTCATGAGACAAATTAAAGAAGACACCAATAAATGGAAACACATCCGATGCTGTTGGAAAGGAAGAATTAATATTGTCAAAATGGCAATCCCACTTACAGCAATCTACATATTCAATGCAATTCCTATCAAAATAACAACAGCATTCTTCAATGACTGAGAGCAAATAGTTCTAAAATTCATATGGAACCACAAAAGGCCCCAAATAGCCAAAGCAATCCTGAGAATAATAAAACTGGGGGGATTATGCTCCCCAACTTCAAGCTCTACTACAAAGCCACAATAATCAAGACAATTTGGTACTGGCACAAGAACAGTTCCGTAGACCAATGGAACACACTAGAGAGCCCTGATATAAACCCAACAATATATGGTCAATTAATATATGAAAAAGGAGCCATGGACATACAATGGGGAAATGACAGCCTCTTCAACAGCTGGTGTTGGCAAAAATGGACAGTTACATCCAAGAGAATGAAACTGGATTACTGTTTAACCCCATACATAAAAGTAAATTCGAAATGGATTAAGGACCTGAATGTAAGTCATGAAACCATAAAACTCTTAGAAGACAACATAGGCAGAAGTCTCCTGAATATAAGCATGAGCAAATTCTTCCTGAACGCATCTCCTCGAGCAAGGGAAACAAAAGCAAAAATCAACTCATGGAACTACAACAAACTAAAAAGTTTCTGTACAGCAAAGGACACCATCAACAGAACAAAAGGGCATCCTACAGTATGAGAGAATATATTTGTATATGATATATCCAATAAAGGGTTAACATCCAAAATATATAAAGAACTTACACGCCTCAACACCCAAAAAGCAAATAACCCGATTAAAAATGGGCAGAGGATATGAAGAGACAGTTCTCCAAAGAAGAAATTCAGATGGCCAACAGACACATGAAAAGATGCTCCATGACACTAATCATCAGGGAAATGCAAATTAAAACCACAATGAGATATCACCTCACACCAGTAAGGATGGCCACCATCCAAAAGACTAAGAACAACAAATGCTGGTGAGGATGCAGAGAAAGGGGAACCCTCCTACACTGCTGGTGGGAATGTAAGCTAGTTCAACCATTGTGGAAAGCAATATGGAGGTTCCTCAAAAAACTAAAAATAGAAATACCATTTGACCCAGGAATCCCACTCCTTGGAATTTACCCAAAGAATACAACTTCTCAGATTCAAAAAGACATATGCACTCCTATGTTTATTGCAGCACTTTTTACAATAGCCAAGATATGGAAGCAACCTAAGTGTCCATCAGTAGATGGATATGGATAAAGAAGAGGTGGTACATATACACAATGGAATACTATTCAGCCATAAGAAAGAAATAAATCCTACCATTTGCAACAACATGGATGGAGCTAGAGGATAGTATGCTGAGTGAAACAGCTAGGCAGAGAAAAACAAGTGCCAAATGATTTCCTTCATTTGTGGAGTATAACAATGCAACAAAACTGAAAGAAGAAAATAGCAGTGGATTCAGAGACTCCAAGAAGGAACTAGTGGTTACCAAAGGGGAGGGGTGTGGCAGGGAGGGTGGGGAGGGTATGAGTAGGGGATTGAGGGGTATTTTGTTTAGGACACATGGTGTGGGGGGATCACAAGGAAAACAGTGTAGCATAGAGAAGCCAAATAATAAATCTGTGGCATCTTACTACACCCAAGGATAGTGACTGCATTGGGGTATGGGTGGGGACTTGATAATATGGGTAAATGTAGTAATCACATTGTTTTTTCATGTGAAACCTTCATAAGAGTGTATATCAATAATACCTTAACAACAAAAAAAGAATGAAGTGGAAATCAAGACATTCTCGGATGAGGAAAACTTAAGAGTTTTGCCACTAGGAGACTTGCCTTAAAATGACTCCTTTAAGTCAATTCTGACTTCTTCTTTTCTTAGGTCTAAATTTTATGCAGAACATTCATCTTGTATCACTTTCCATTCTTACCACTTTAAAAAATAATAAGATTAAAAGATGCCCAATATAGACAAACTGAACCAATTTTCAATAATTTATACTTTACTATCAAATAGATATTAATTAGTACAGCAAGTCAATAAAACAGATATAGGACCTGTGCAAAAGAATCACCAAAGTCAGCCGTTAAGGTGTCCCAATGTGATATTAATAACTGCCATTTATGAAGAATATACAAACAAGTGCTATACATTCTCTCAGCTAAATGTCTCAGCAACCTTACTAACAGGGAAGCATTATTAACCCCATTTAAAAAGTGGTGTAACTTATGTTCAATAAATACATTTCTAGACATAATACAGCAAGACAAGTAAGTGGCAACCAGATCTCAAACTCAGGTCTATCTTGCATCAACATGATAGCACACTGCATCCTTTGTTTGCATGTATTTTTTCATTTGCTTAATCATAAACTGAAGGAACAAAACAGCAGCAGACTCACAGAACCCAAGAACGGACTAATAGTTACCAAAGGGAAAGGGACTGGGGAAGATGGTTGGGAAGGGAGGGATAAGGGGAAAAAGGGGGCATTACAATTAGTAGATGTAATGCTGGGGGAGCACAGGGAGGGTTGTATAACTCAGAGAAGACAAGCAGTGATTCTATAGCATCTCACTACACTGATGGACAGTGACTGTAATGGGGTTGGTGGGGGGGACCTGATGAAGGGGGTAGTTTAATAACCATAATATTGCACATGTAATTGTGATTAATGATACCAAAATAAATTATAAAAAAATTAATACATTTACTGCCTCACACAGTAACCATTTGTATGTTTTGAAAACACTTAAGATCTACTCTCTCGGCAAATTCAAGTATACAATACAGTATTGTTAACTATAATCTCCAAACTATACTTTAGATCCCCAGAACATACCCATCTTATAACTGCTAGTTTGTATCCTTTAACCAACATCTCATTTTTCTGACCCCCAACCCCTGGTAACTAACAATCTATTTTGTTTCCATGAATTCAACTTCTTTAGATTCCACATATAAATGAGATCATGCAGTATTTGTCTTTTTCTGACTTATTTCACTTAGCATAATGCCCCTGAAGGTTCATCCGTGTTATCATATATGGCAGGTTCTTTTTTATGACTGAATAATATTCTATTGCACATATAAAGCAAATTTCTTTATCCAACATCTGTTGTTGGACACAAGTTGTTTCCATGTCCTGACTATTGTGACTAGTGCTGTGAAGAACACAGAGGTGCAGGTACCTCTCCAAGATAGTAATTTCATTCCTTAGGCTATATAGCCAAAAGTGGGATTGTGAATCCTACGGTAGTTCTATTTGTAAGTTTTTGAGGAACCGCCATACTGTTTTCAATAATGGCTGTATCAATTTATGCAGCAAAAAAAGAGCTTTTATACAGAGATATCGGCTGATATACATTTTTTTAAACCCAAGTTCACAAGAGACATTAAAGACATGACTTCCTATAGTGCTGCCCATGTAATACATACAAAGGTTTACTTACAGCTCTCCCTTAATTCCTACATATTTATAACTGCATTACAGTTTACAAACATTATGCAGCTATTCTATTTCCTTTGATTCTTACAACAATCGAAGAAAGAGCAGAGCAGGTTTAGTTATGCCTATTTTACTAGGAAATAAAGAAAGACTCAGAGAAGTTAGGTAGCATAGCCTGAATTCAGATGGCAGATATCTTAATTCCCCAAGCTAAAGAGGGTAGCAATAACATTTTAATAAAATGCAGAGTTCAAAAAAAATAGCAGACTCACAGACTTCAAGAAGGGACTAGTGGTTACCAAAAGGGCAGGGTGGGGGAGGGCAGGTGGAGAGGGAGGGAGAAGGGGATTGAGGGGTATTATGATTAGCACACATGGTGTGGGGGGATCATGGGGAAGACAGTGTAGCACAGAGAAGACAGTGTAGCACAGAGAAGACAAGCAGTGACTCTGTGGCATCTTACTACACTGATGGACAGTGACTGCAATGGGGTACGGCAAGGGGACTCAATATGCGTGAATACTGTTTTTCAGGTGAAACCTTCATGAGTATTTATCAATGATACCTTAATAAAAAAAGCAGAGTTCAATGTTTACTTTCCTTTAAAAAAATGTTTATTGCTAGTTCCTTTAAACAGTAGGCATTTAAATTAACTTTAACTTAGAAAAGTATTTATGCTAAATTTTCTCAATATTTAAATCATTTCATTTGGAAGAAAAATGTTTTTCAATTAAAAACTGAAGTACACTACTTTTAAACTTTTGATTATAAAAATACTTAATAAAAATTATTTTAAATTTGTAATTTAATTTAATTTTTGGTTTTTAAAATCAAAATATAGTTGATATACAATATTATACTGGCTTCCACGTACAGCATAGTGATTTGGCAGTTACATATATTATGGGATGTGCACCCCAACTAGTTTAGTTACTATCTGTCAACACAGAAAAATGTTACAGAACTGACAATATTGTCTATGCTGTACTTTCATCCGAGTGACTAATTTATATTATGATTCAGAGTTTGTGCTGCTTTATCCCCTTCACCTATTTCAACAGTCTTCCCCATGGCAACCACTTGTCACTTCTCAGTGTCTATGAGTCTATGTTGTTTTATTTTTAGATTCTACTTGTAAGTGAAATTGCATGGCATTTGTTTTTCTCTGTCTGGCTTATTTCACTTAGCTCTCTAAGTCCATTCATGTTGTCACAAATGGCAGGATTTCCTTCTTTATGGCTGAATAATATTCCATTGGATATATGATTACAGAAATTTTAAAACATACACATATGGAAGAACACTATAATCAACAATTATCAACACATGGCTTATCTTGTCCATCTATAATACCTCCAGCAACCTTCATTCCACAACTGAATGATTTTGAAGCAAATTTCAAAACATTTTATCAATATTTTAGTATGTATCTCTAAAAAATTATTAAGAACTCAGTTTTAAAAACAAAAATACCATTTTACACCTCAGAAAGTAACTATATTCCTTAATATCAAATAATTTATGTTCCAAATTTTCATGGGAAAACAAACTTTTTCTTAACAGTTGGTTTGTTCAAATTAGTATCCAAAGACAACCCATACCTATCATATTTGGTTAACCCATGACTTAAAGTCTCTTTTAATCTATGAACTTCTCCTTTTTTTCTTCCAATTTATTTACTGAAGAAAACTAAGTAGACTATACCACTTTCTGTATTTTGTTAATTGTATGACATTTTATCCCTCAGATTTCCTGAAAATTAAATTAAAACTTGCTCAGATTTTACTTTAGCAAAAAAAAAAAAACTAATAGGCTTGTTGTGTATCTTCTATCATACCAAATCAGAACACACAAAGTATCTGTGGTCTTTTTTTTTTTGAGATGCCAAGACATCTGTCCCCCTGATACATCTATCACAAAGTTTCCCATCAGCATTCCAACCTAATTGTTTTAGTAGCCACTGATGATCACTACCTACACGCATTATTTTATTTAGGTGTTGAAAAATGTTAATGGTATATCATTCCTGCTTCGTTCATAAGCTAGAATCCTTCTAAAAAGAAATGCTTTCCTCCATCTACTATTTGATTACCTGAAATACATACAGTTCTACAGAAAAAAGCAGGATTAAGTACTTGAGTCTGTCCTTCTATTTACTAATTTTCAGAATAATTAGCTGGTTTTTCTAGTGTGCTCCAAAGGCGACGAGTGAAGTTGGGCTTTTTGTTTGTTTGTTTGTTGTTTGAAGTAGCATTAGAAATTATTATGAATACCATTTTACAGTATACCATTATGAATTTTAATATATTGTTGTGCTTTCATTACTGTATTTCCTCTTGTAAACTGGTTATTCGTGACCACTGTCCAATTATGTATATACAATTTGTATGAGCTGTTTTTCATTATTAAATATATTAAAACTTTTATTGTCACATTTCACATTTACTGCAAATACTTTTTCCAGTTTACTCTATCTTTTCATTTGTTTTTTTTCCATGGAGATTTTTTAACTTCATGTATTATACCTGGGCCCTTTCTTTTGGTTTCCTTTAGCACTTTTATATTTAATTGTACCTTCTCTCTCTTCAATAGCTTTATATTTTTCCATCTTTTCATTTACATTTAACTCTTTTAATTATCTTAATTTTTAATAAGAAATGTGCAGAGGCAGAATGAGAAAAATGTGTAGACAACTAAAGAAACCCAAGAGGGAGAGATGCAGAGAAAAACAAAGTGGTCATATACAATTATAAGTTAAAATACTGTATTTCATTACTATTACAATGCTATTACTATATTGCACTATTACTATTTTTCTACCGTAAATTTAATAGAAGTGTAAAGACTAGTTTTGCAAAACATTTGGCTTACTTTAACCACAAGAGGGCAGTGTTTATCAGACAAAATATTCCATTCCAATTGTTCAGACAAAACAAATTTAGAAACTGCTTTATGACAAGTGGAATAAGCACTAAGAAGAATTAAAATCAACACTACATGGAAAAAGCATGATAAAATTGTTTTTAACAGTGTGCTTAGCACATCTATTTCTTTACTTGTTCTCACATCCAGCTAATAAAAAGAATATAAAATTGTACTTTCTGAGTACTCGAGTAATCTTGATACCTCCTAAATCTCGAGTTTTTCACTCTAGCCCAAATAACAGTATTTCAATTATTGTTGCACTTAGAGTTCATTCTAGATTTGTACAGATACATAAAGCCTGAAGGTTGTACAACCTAAATGATTTTATTTTACATTTAAAATGCACAAATGGAAATAAGCCAGGCGGAGAAAGACAAGTATCAAATGATTTCACTCATCTGTGAAGTATAAGAACAAAGAAAAAACTGAAGGAACAAAACAGCAGCAGACTCACAGAACCCAAGAATGGACTAACAGTTACCAAAGGGAAAGGGACTGGGGAGGATGGGTGGAGGAAGAGATAAGGGGAAAAAGGGGCATTAGCACACATAATGTAGGGGAGGGCAAGGGGAAGGCAGTATAGCACAGAGAAGACAAGTAGTGATTCCATAGCATCTTACTACACTGATGGACAGTGACTGTAATTGGGTATGTGGTGGGAACTTGATATTGGGGGGATCTAGTAACCACAATGTTGCTCATGTAAGTGTATATTAGTGATAGCAAAAAAAAAAATACTAACAGCATTCGTCAATGAACTAGAACAAATAGCTCTAAAATTCAAATGGAACCACAAAAGACCCCAAACAGCCAAAGCAATCCCGAGAAGGAAGAATAAAGCTGGGGGATTATGCTCCCCAACTTCAAGCTCTACAACAAAGCCACAGTAATCAAGACAATTTGGTACTGGCACAAGAACAGACCGATTGATCAATGGAACAGTATAGAGAGCCCAGATATAAACCCAAGCATATATGGTCAATTACTATATGATAAAGGAGCTATGGATATACAATGAGGAAATGAAAGCCTCTTCAACAACTGATGTAGGCAAAGCTGGACAGCTACATGCTAGAGAATGAAACTGGATTATTGTCTAACCCCATACACAAAAGTAAACTTGAAATGGATAAAAGACCCGAATGTAAGTCATGAAACCATAAAACTTTTGAATAAACATGAGCAACTTTTTTCTGAACACATCTCCTCAGGCAAGGGGAACAAAAGCAGAAATGAACAAATGGGACTACAGCAAACTAAAAAGCTTTTTTACAGCAAAGGACACCATCAGTAGAACAAAAAGGCATCCTACAGTATGGGAGAATATATTCATAAAAAACGTATCAGATAAGAGGTTTACATCCAAAATACATAAAGAACTCACATGCCTCAACAACCAAAAAGCAAATAACCCAATTAAAAATTGGGCAGATGTTCTGAACAGACACTTCTCCAAAGAAGAAAGTCAGATGGCCAACAGGCACATTAAAAGATGTTCCACATCAGTAATTATCAGGGAAATGCAAATTAAAACCACAACGAGATATCACCTCACACCAGTTTGGTTGGCCATCATCCAAAAGACAGAGAACAACAAATGCTGACAAGGATGTGGAGAATGGGGAACCCTCCTACACTGTTGGTGGGAACGTAAATTAGTTCAACCATTGTGGAAAGCAGTATGGAGGTTCCTTAAAAAACTAAAAATAGAAATACCATTGGACCTAGTAATTCCACTCCTAGGAATTTACCCAAAGAAAACAAGATCCCTGATTCCAAAAGACATATGCACCCCTATGTTTATTGCAGCACTATTTACAATAGCCAAGATATTAAAGCAACCTAAGTGTCCATCAGTAGATGAATGGATAAAGATGTGGTACGTATTCACAATCGCCTATTATTCAACCATAAGAAGAAAACAATTCCTACTATTTGCAACAACATGGATGGAGCTAAAGGGTTTATGCTCAGTGAAATAAGCCAGGTGGAGAAAGACAAGTAACCAAGTGATTTCCCTCATTCGTGGAGCATTAACAGTGAAGCAAAACTGAAGGAACAAGACAGCGGCAGACTCACAGACTCCAAGAAGGGACCAGCGGTTACCAAAGGGGAGGGGTGGGGGAGGGCAAGTGGGTTGGGGGAGGGTGAATGATGAGTGAGGGAGAAGCGGATTGAGGGGTATTATGACTGTTACACATGCTGTGTGTGGTCACGGGGAAGTCAGTGTGGCACAGAGAAATCAAGTACTGACTGTGGCATCTTACTACACTGATGTACAGTGACAGTAGTGGGGTGTGTGGGGGGGACTTGATAATATGGGTGAATGTAGTAACCAAAATGTTTTCCATGTGAAACCTTTATAAGAGTGTGTATCAGTAAGTTAATACAAAAATAAAATAATAAGTAAGAAAAATAAATAAATAAAATAAAGTGCACAGGTGAACCAACAGTAATCTTGATAGATTTACATCAGTGTTATACAGCTTATTTACTGTCCAAAAGCTTTAGTTAGGGTAACTAATGTCACAGTAGTGAATGAGATCAACCAGGAAGTATGCAGAATGAGAAATGATGGGAGCCTATGCCACAGAACCAATATTCCAATGTTAAAGAGCCACAGAAGAAAAACTAGCAAATGAACTAAGGAGTGGCGAGAGGAACAGGATGAAAATCAGAGGAATATGGTGCCTCAGAAAAGACAAAAGCATTTTAAGACAGATGAAGTGGTCAATAATGTCAAAAACTACCTGGAAGTTGATATAACTTCAAAACCCACTGTATTTAGCAACAAGAAGTTCTTTAATTAGCTTTCCAAGATCAGATTCCATTTAATCAGGAGGGAAGAAATAAAACTTGAGGGCATTTAGCACTGAATGGGAAGTCCAGAAGAGGCAATGGGGAGTTAAAAATCTTTCTAGGAGGATGAAGGAAATGTGGAGCCAAAGAATAATTGCTTTGTCAAGCGGACTTGAACAAGTTTCACTGAACTACAACAGAAAACAGAAATATCTCTAGCTACCCAAACTCTCCCCATACGAACATGACAGGCAAATAGATACAGATATAAAAGTTTGACAAATCCCTCCTTATCCAAATTTGTACTACTTACAATTTGACACTCAAGAACAAAATGAATTCAGAGGATGCAGTATCCCTCAGTCACGAAACTCACTATATAAACACTCTACTTGAGTTTAGGAGCTGAACAGGTAATAACAAGCAATACAAGGAATTTAAACAGAGGGAATAACTAATAGAGCCAAGTACCTGAAAAAGTAAGAGAGAAACCGGCCTTACCTGGCTATTTAGCAGTATCCATTGATCCCTAACTCTGTCCTGAGATGCACTCATCTGTTCAGCTTCTACTACACTAGACTCTCCTTGTTCCCCCCCCTACCTCTCCACCGGCACCTTTTCATTCTCCACAATCTTTTAATGTTGATCTGCCTTAGAATTCTCTTCTTGTCTCTAGTTCTACCTCCTTGAGCATTTTCATTCTCCCATGGTTTCAAAAATAATTGTGCTCCTACAGCAGCACTCTACACACCCCAGTAGAGCTCATCAAACTATTTCTTTTGCTATTATTAATATACAATTATATGAACAACATTATAGTTATTAGACTTCCCCTATTATAAAGTCCCCACCACATACCCCATTACAGTCACTGTCCATCAGCATAGTAGGATGTTATAGAATCATTACTTGTCTCCTCTGTGTTATACAGCTTTCCCTGTATCGCCCCAACCTACCCCCACCCCCGCTACATTATGTATGTTAATTGTAATAGCCCTTTTTCCCCCTTATTCTTCCCTTCCCACCCATCTTCCCCAGTCCCTTTGGTAACTGTTAGTCCATTATTGGGTTCTGTGAGTCTGCTGCTGTTTTGTTCCTTCAGTTTTTGCTTTGTTCTTATACTCCACATATGAGTGAAATCATTTGATACTTGTCTTTTTCGGCTTGGCTTATTTCACTGAGCATAATACCCTCTAGCTCCATCCATGTTGTTGCAAATGGTAGGATTTGTTTTCTTCTTATGGCTGAATAATATTCTATTGTGTATATATACCACATCTTCTTTATCCATTCATCTACTGATGGACACTTAGGTTGCTTCCATTTCTTGGCTATTGTAAATAGTGCTGCCATAAACATAGGGGTGCATCTGTCTTTTTCAAATTGGGCTGCTGCAGTCTTAGGGTAAATTCCTAGGGGTGGAATTCCTGGGTCAAATGGTATTTCTATTTTGAGTTTTTTGAGGAACCTCTATACTGCTTTCCACA
The DNA here is from genome assembly GCA_032199065.1 of Smutsia gigantea. NCBI lineage: Eukaryota > Metazoa > Chordata > Mammalia > Pholidota > Manidae > Smutsia > Smutsia gigantea. The sequence goes on along the minus strand of JAVSCE010012770.1, from coordinate 5,123 downwards.
ATGGTTGAACTAATTTACATTCCCACCAGCAGTGTAGGAGGGTTCCCCTTTCTCCACATCCTAGCCAACAATTGGTCTTGTTTGTCTTTTGGATGGCAGCCATCCTAACTGGTGTGAGGTGATATCTCATTGTGGTTTTAATTTGCATTTCTCTGATGACTAGTGACGTGGAACATCTTTTCATGTGCCTGTTGGCCATCTGAATTTCTTCTTTGGAGAAGTATCTGTTCAGCTCCTCTGCCCATTTTTTAATTGGCTTATTTGCTTTTTGTTTGTTGAGGTGCGTGAGCTCTTTATATAATTTGGATGTCAACCCCTTATCAGATATGTCATTTATGAATATATTCTCCCATACTGTAGGATGTCTTTTTGTTCTACTGATGGTGTCCTTTGCTGTACAGAAGCTTTTTAGTTCGATATAGTCCCATTTGTTCATTTTTGCTTTTGTTTCCCTTGCCCGGGGAGATATGTTCATGAAGAAGTTGCTCATGTTTATGTCCAAGAGATTTTTGTCTATATTTTTTTCTAAGAATTTTATGGTTTCATGACTTACATTCAGGTCTTTGATCCATTTTGAGTTTACTTTTTTGTATGGTGTTAGACAGTAATCCAGTTTCATTCTCTTACATGTAGTTGTCCAGTTTTGCCAATACCAGTTGTTGAAGAGGCTGTCCCCATTGTATATCCATGGTTCCTTTATCATATATTAATTGACCATATATGCTTGGGTTTATATCTGGGCTCTCTATTCTGTTCCACTGGTCTGTGGAACAATTGTCTGGATTACAGTGGCTTTGTAGTAGAGCTTGAAGTCAGGGAGCGTAATTCCCCCACTTTATTCTTCCTTCTCAGGATTGCTTTGGCTATTCGGGGTCTTTTGTGGTTCCATATGAACTTTAGAACTATTTGTTCTAGTTCATTGAAGGATGCTCTAGGTATTCTGATAGGGATTGCACTGAATCTGTAGATTGCTTTAGACAGGATAGCCATTTTGACAATATTAATTCTTCCTAGCCAAGAGCACGGGATGAATTTCCATTTATTAGTGTCCTCTTTAATTTCTCTTAAGAGTGTCTTTTAGTTTTCATGGTATAGGTCTTTCACTTCCTTGGTTAGGTTTATTCCTAGGTATTTTATTCGTTTGGATGAGATTGTGAACGGAATTGTGTTCCTGATTTCTCTTGCTGCTAGTTCATCATCAGTGTATAGGAATGCAACAGATTTCTGTGTTTTAATTTTGTATCCCGCAACTTTGCTGAATTCAGATATTAGATCTAATAGTTTTGAAGTGGATTCTTTAGGTTTTTTTATGTACAATATCATGTCATCTGCAAACAGGGACAGTTTGACTTCTTCCTTGCCAATCTGGATGCCTTTTATTTCTTTGTGTTGTCTGATTGCCATGGCTAGGACCTCCAGAACTATGTTGAATAAAAGTGGGGAGAGTGGGCATCCTTGTCTTGTTCCTGATCTTAAAGGAAAAGCTTTCAGCTTCTTGCTGTTAAGTAAAATGTTGGCTGTGGGTTTGTCATATATGGCCTTTATTATGTTGAGGTACTTGCCCTCTATACCCATTTTGTTGAGAATTTTTATCATGAATGGATGCTGAATTTTGTTAAGTGCTTTTTCAGCATCTATGGAGATGATCATGTGGTTTTTGTCCTTCTTTTTGTTGATGTAGTGGATGATGTTGATGGATTTTCCAATGTTGAACCATCCTTGCATCCCTGGGAAGAATCCCACTTGATCATGATGGATGATTGATATTTTTGATGTATTTTTGAATTCAGTTTGCTAATATTTTGTTTTGTATTTTTGCATCTATCAAACTGTATTTATTTTTAATTGTGCTTTATTTACATCACCTGTCTTGCCCACTAGTATACAATGCCATCTGTCTTGTTCATCTAGTATCCCAGGGCCAATCATATGGTAGTCTAAAACAAGTGATGGTTGAGTGATGGAAGCAGGAACACAGGTGGAAAGATTGGCTTCAAACAATAATAAAAATGCATTTTTTTTCCCAAGCAAGAGAAGGATGAAAGATGAATGCAAATAAGTTTGCAGATTTGGGGGCAGAACCTTGAATATACTAAGTAGCTGAGAACACTTAAATACTAATCTATATAGAGTGACAGCTACAGATATCTAAAAGATTATAGAGGCTGACTTCGTAAGCTCAGGGGTATAATTTTACCTACTAAAGATCCCCCAATTCTGAATAACTCTATCACGTCATTCTGATCTAGTTCACTCCTAACTTAGATTTCTTTTTACCTGATTATCCAAGAAGTCTGGATGTCATGCACACTCTAGTTCAAGCAAAGAAAGTTCTCAAAACCAGATTCTCCCAAAACTCTTAAGAATTAATAAAAATAACAGTTAATACTTACCTAGCATTTAAGTGCCAAGTACCATTCTAAGTGCTTTACATATATTAACTCACTTAATCTTTACAATAAACCTAACTGAAGCACAGAGAAAATAACTTGCCCAAGGTCATATCTGCTAATGAGTGACGAGAGGAAGATTCTTTGCTCCTAAGCTGTACTGCCTCTCAATCACTTACACAACCATACTACTGCTAAATTAACTCTTACTGTAAGAAACATTATTTAAGTGCCCAAAACCAAGAATACAAAGCTGGCTAAGAAATAAGCACTACAGTTCACAGCTAGGGTAGAGACACAGCTGGGGAAGAGAGAGACAGACAACTATAATATGAGAGAAGAATAAACAACTATGGGAATAAAGATAAAGCACATTTAATTCTTCCTATAAAAAGTATGCAAAGGCAACAATAAATTAATAAAATACTTGCGTATCAACTAACAAGCTCTGTCAAATCCACAAAAGGAAATGAAGGAACTTTCCAAAAAGACAGAAATGCTCTATACAATGACTAGGGTAATAGTTACACAGGTGTACATATTTGTCAAAACAAATTCAGCTGAACTCTGTATGCACTGTATTATACGGAAAATTATACCCCAGTAAGTTGATTTTTAAAGAAATTAAAGCAAAATGAAAAATAGTGGAAAAATACACTACACACTCCCTGAAACTCAGAGTAAGCACAAATTAAGGGAAAATTTTTTGAAAATGGGTTAGGATGGAAGCTATTAATTATATTAAACTCAACTTACTAGTATCTGAAAAGAGACTGTTTTAATGAAATGACCGAAACAACAGAGGCAGTGAAGTGATATCTAATATAGAAATGGAGAGGGTGGAAGGAGCACAAATAGTAAGTTCTCTGCTTGCCAAAAAGAAAAGTAAATCCTTAGGAAAAAGATATTGCATCCATGTATCCTTCTAACAAAAATAAAAACAGGTGTCAAGAACGAAATGGTGAAACAACAAAGAGAAAAAAGCAGGTGTTGCAGTACTTGTATCAGACAAAATAGACTTCAAAACGACGAAAGTAGCAAAAGATAAAGAAGGACATTACATAATGATAAAGGGGTCAGTCCAACAAGAAGATATAACCATTATAAATATATATGCACCCAACACAGGAGCGCCAGCATATGTGAGACAAATACTAACAGAATTAAAGGAGGAAATAGACAGCAATGCATTCATCTTAGGAGACTTCAACACACCACTCACTGCAGAGGACAGATCAACCAGACAGAAAATAAGTAAAGACACAGAGGCACTGAACAACACACTAGAACAGATGGACCTAACAGACATCTACAGAACTCTACACCCAAAAGCAACAGGATACACATTCTTCTCAAGTGCACATGGAACATTTTCCAGAATAGACCACATACTAGGCCACAAAAAGAACCTCAGTAATTTCAAAAATATTGAAATCCTACCAACCAACTTCTCAGATCACCAAGGTATAAAACTAGAAATAAATTTTAGAAAGAAATCAAAAAGGCTCACAAATACATGGAGACTTAACAACACTCTCCTAATTAATCAATGGGTTAACGACCAAATCAAAACAGAAATCAAAGAATATATGGAGACTAATGACAACAACAACACAAAGCCACAACTTCTGTGGGACGCAGCAAAGGCAGTTCTAAGAGGAAAGTATATTGCAATCCAGGCCTATTTAAAGAAGGAAGAACATTCCCAAATGAATAGTCTAAAGACACAATTACTGAAATTGGAAAAAGAAGAACAAATGAGGCCCAAAGTCACAGAAGGAGGGACATAATAAAGATTAGAGAAGAAATAAATAAAATTGAGAAGAATAAAACAATAGAAAAAATCAATAAAACCAAGAGCTGGTTCTTTGAAAAAATAAACAAAATAGATAAACCCCTAGCCAGACTCATTAAGAGAAAAAGAGAATCTACACACATAAACACAATCAGAAATGAGAAAGGAAAAATCACGACGGACCCCACAGAAATACAAAGAATCATAAGAGAATATTATGAGAATCTATATGCTAACAAGCTGGAAAACATAGAAGAAATGGACAACTTCTTAGAAAAATACAACCTTCCAAGACTGACCAAGCAAGAAACAGAAAAACTAAACAGACCAATCACCAGTGACGAAATCGAATTGGTAATCAAAAAACTACCCAAGAACAAAACCCCTGGGCCTGATGGATTCACCTCTGAATTCTACCAGACATATAGAGAAGAAATAACACCGATTCTCCTTAAAGTTTTCCAAAAAATAGAAGAGGAGGGAATACTTCCAACTCGTTCTATGAAGCCAGCATCACTCTAATACCAAAACCGGGCAAAGACCTCACCAAAAAAGAAAATTACAGACCAATATCCCTGATGAACGTAGATGTAAAAATACTCAACAAAATATTAGCAAACCGAATTCAAAAATACATCAAGAGGATCATACATACACCATGATCAAGTGGGATTCATCCCAGGGATGCAAGGATGGTACAACATTCGAAAATCCATCAACATCATCCACCACATCAACAAAAAGAAGAACAAAACCACATGATCATCTCCATAGATGCTGAAAAAGCATTTGACAAAATTCAGCATCCATTCCTGATTAAAACTCTCAACAAATGGGTATAGACGGCAAGTACCTCAACATCATAAAGGCTATATATGACAAACCCACAGCTAACATCATACTTAACGGCGAGACACTGAAAGCTTTTCGCCTAAGAT